>QODF01000004.1:1873583-1969587 GCA_024372805.1 Oostethus manadensis | reverse complement strand
TTTTTATTTTTTTTATTTTTTTTTACAACACCATCAGTTATTTCACCTGCATCAAAAACACATTTTTTGTGTCTTAAAAATATTTTTCCCAAAGTGTGTTTTATTTTCAGGGTTGCCTTTTTTTCTTGTCAATACAGTAATATGTTTGAAAACATGTAATTTTTTTTTTAACGTTTTTAATGTTTTTTCACAAAAATGTGCCCTGAAGAAGAGGTGGCGACCCTTATTTAGGGTTGTCTTATATTTGCATAGGCATATTTTTACAGGGAACAAGTTTTATTGCAATTTACCACCAGTTATTTGACCTATATTGAAATCATGATTGATTTCTTTCTGTTTTTAAAAACGTTCTTCAAAAAGTGTGTTTTCAAAAAGAGGCGTTGTCTTATATGCAGGATCGTCTTCATATATATAAATACATTTTTTTAATGCACTAGCAGTTGTGATTTAACTGACGTTTAAAACATAATCCATTTTTGCATGTTTAAATATGTTTTTACTGAAGTGAGTTTTTAAAAAGAGGCGTTGTCTTATATTCAGGGTAGTTTTTATAGATAGGATTTTTTTATTTTAATTTAGTAGCAGTTGTTTGCCTAATGTGGAAAACATGTCTTTTTTTTTTGCCTTTAAATAATCCCACCCCAAAAAGCGGTGTTATATTCAGGGTTGTCTTATATTTGGGGGATTAGGGTAATGCAGTGTTCACTATTTCTTACAAGAAAGACCTGGGTGGCTGTTCTCAGTGTTTTTCACGTGTTTATTGGGTATTCCTATAACTGTAAATGTGTTTGTCAAATAGTGACACTTAAGCACTGTAATGGTCTGACAAAGGGTTCTTGTATTTTATAAGTAGTGCAGAGCAAAGCAGTGCAAAGTGCAGCACAGGTGTGAGTTCTGGTTGTATTCCGGCATACAGAGACCGCATTGTTCCGTGTTTTTGATTGTGGTCAGACGCTTGACTCTCGGCTTCATACAGTTGGCTAATAAAAGCAGCGTGTCCAAATATGGGCAAAGCACTTCTACCGATCCAAGGCTGCTGGATTGGCAAGAATTCATTCCTTTGTCGGTTCATGAGCTCAAAAGGTCCCCTTGGAAATTTTCCATTCTAATATTTCTGTCCGTAATAGTTTGGTTCGGGACTGGCATGACGGACGTGCGGGCTCCCAATGAAGAATGCCACACCTCGGGCCAAACAGTTCCAAAGAGCCATTAAGCCCCTGAATATGTCCAAGTCTCTAATTAGAGTCACTTTGAAGAGCAGCTACATCCTCCTCTTGCAGCTACGTGCCCAAGGCCCGGAACAGTAATCCCGGGACACTGACTCTGCCTGGTCACTTCTCCGTCCCAGACTCCTAAATTACTGCCCCCTACCCCTGCGTCTGATGCTCCTCATGGAAGGATTCTAAGGATCTGCGCTGCCTTTATGCTTTCATCATCTTTGTGGTTAAAAAATATACATGTGAGGTGTGTCTGAAAAGTAACAGGACTGGTCTCACAATTAATGTATTTCTAGTCCAAACAACCGTTTGCATGGTTTCACCTTCAAAGTAATTCCCCTCAAGTCTACGTTTCCATCCTTCTCTGCCACACTTCCAGCCACGAACTGCTGGAAGGATTCTTCAGCTCCACGTCTTCAAAACGGGTCCCAATGCTGACCCCCCTTAAGCTTGTGGAAAAGAAAACGTCACACGGAGCAAGGTCGTTGGTAATGTTCTTCTAGCAAATCAAGCAAAGCAAAAATGTGATGTGTGTTGGGAAAGAAGGTCCCAGCATGCACTACCCAGCAGGCTTTGGGGCAAGAAGCTATGGTTGCCATTTTGACATACTGTATTTGTTGTGCGTAGATAAATGTTTCATTGTTTTTTAGTGAACAACAATCAAATACATTCAATATGGATTTGAATAAGCTTATGCAGGGGCTCTCACATTAGTCATGCATGCATTCATAAAAATAATGAATAATGACCGTAAAACAAAACGTTCAAACGCAGCTAAAAAGGCCGCAATATTTATAGCCGGTTATATCTGTGTAGTTCACCTTAAAAAAACATTTGCATCGCAACCAATCAGTTGAGAGCCACTGTGTTAATGTGCCATAAACGGTATTATTAGTAGCGGCAGGCGGATTCTATATATTTCATTCCATTCCATTTTCTTATCCAGGTCCGGGTCGCGGGGGCAGAAGTCTCAGTAGGGAAGTCCAGACTGGTCTCCGGCAACCTCTTCCAGCTCTACCGGGAGGACACCAAGGCGGTCCCAGGCCAGCTGTGAGACATAGTCCCTCCAGCGTGTCCCAGGTCTTCACCGGGCCTTCTCCCGGCGGGGCATGCCCGCAACACCTCATTAGGGAGGCGCCCGGGATGAGATGCCCGAGCCACCTCAAATGGCTCCTCACGATGTGAAGGAGCAGCGGCTCTACTCTGAGCTCTTCCTGTCTGATGATACGATGATACGACCACAAAGTCGATCATAGACCTGCGACCTAAGGTGTCCTGGTGCCAAGTGCACTTATGGACATCCTTATGTTCAAACATGGTGTTTGTTATGGACAAACTGTGGTTTGCACAGAAGTCCAGCAACAACACACCGCACGGGTTCAGGTCAGGGAGGCCGTTCCTCCCAACCACGCCCCTCCAAGTCACACTGTCATTGCCCACATGGGCGTTGAATTCTCCCAGCAAAACTATGGAGTCACCAGCTGGGGTGCTCTACAGAACCCCTCTCATAGACTCCCAGAAGGCTGGGTACTCTGAACTGCGGTTCGGGCGTACGTGCAAACCACAGTCAGGACCTTTTCCCAAGCCCAAAGACGTAGGAAAATAACCCTCTCTTTTACTGGGGATGACTCCAGCACAGAGGCACCAAGCCGGGGGGCTAACAATAAGCCCACACCAGCTCGCCGCCTCTCCCCNGTTATGGACAAACTGTAGTTCGCACAGAAGTCCAGCAACAACACACCGCACGGGTTCAGGTCAGGGAGGCCGTTCCTCCCAACCACGCCCCTCCAAGTCACACTGTCATTGCCCACATGGGCGTTGAATTCTCCCAGCAAAACTATGGAGTCACCAGCTGGGGTGCTCTACAGAACCCCTCTCATAGACTCCCAGAAGGCTGGGTACTCTGAACTGCGGTTCGGGAGTACGCGCAAACCACAATCAGGACCTTTTCCCCAGCCCAAAGATGTAGGGAAATAACCCTCTCGTTTACTGGGGATGACTCCAGCACAGAGGCACCAAGCCGGGGGGCTAACAATAAGCCCACACCAGCTCGCCGCCTCTCCCCTGCAACAACTCCAGAGAAGAACAAGGTCCAGCACCTCTCAAGGAATTTGGTTCCAAAGCCCAAACTGTGGGTTGAGGTGAGTCCGACTATATCTACTCGGAATGTCTCCACCTCTTCCACAAGCTCAGGCTCCTTCCCCACCAGAGAAGTGACATTCCATGTCCCAAGAACCAGATTTGGCCGCCGAAGACCAGGTCGCCCGGACACCCGTTCTTGACCACCAAATCCCATTGCACCGGACCCTTATGCTTGCCCCTGCAGGTGGTGGTTCTGCGAGGGGGAGTTCCCGTCTTCCTGCTTCGGGCTAAGCCCGGCCAGGCCCCACGGGTGAAGACCTGGCCACCAGGCGCTCGCCTGCAAGCCCCTCCCCAGGCCTGGCTCCAGGGTGAGGCCCCGGTGTCCCACGTCCGGACGAGGTGCGGTCACTCCTCTCGCTATTCTTCATAGGGGTCTTCTGAATCACTCTTAGTCTGGCCCATCACCTAGAACCTGTTTGCCTTGGGAGACCCTACCAGGGGCATAAAGCCCCCGACAACATAGCTCCTAGGATCACTCGGGCACTCAAACCCCTCCACCACGATAAGGAGGCGATTCACGGAGGGGATGGATTCACCCTATTAAAATAATGTCATTTTTTATGGCTTGACCCCCAATGTGCAGAGACCCGGGCGAGGTGTGCAAAATAAAACGACATTTAATGAACAAAAACAGGTGCAGCGGTTCTGACGGTAGTGCAGGATACAGAAACAAAAAGTGACAGGGAAAAAGCTCAGTGAATGTACAAGGAAGTCCATGGCGTGGAAATGAGGATGGAGAGGATCTAGGTACCGACCAGAAACACCCAGCTCATGAACCATCATAAATCCCACTAATTGGGATCAAGGACAGCTGTGCCCAATTCCACCCAAGCAAAGCAGCTGAAGCCAACCACCAGCAGGATGTGCAGCCTGCCAAAATAAGAGTGACATTTATGACATTTATGGCCTAAACCATCTCTTGATAATGGTAGCCATCTCTGGCAATATGGCCTAAATCAGTGTTCCCCAACTTTTTACATTTGCCCTTAAGCCATGTACCCCATAAAAAAAAAAAAAAACGTTTGCCGGTGTTTGTCATTGCAATGTCACCGGGAATTACCTAACCACACGAACGTTGCTTCTCCTCAAGATGACAGCATTTCATTCCCTATATGTCAATTTCCGTGAGATTTCGTGTTTAACAGTAAATTCCGTTTTAATTGGCCAATTCCGCGATTCTGTTAATGCGGAAATCAGAGGGGTTGGTTGGTTCAGGGTTATCCTATTTTCTTATAGTCATATATTTAGACTATATTTATTGAAGTAGGTACTTAAAAGGGGATTTGTCGCTGCCTTGTCGAGACATTTTTGGGTTAACGCACCATCGTAGCGCCTTTTATGTCTGAGCGCTAGTGGAAATAACGTTACTACGACTACCGTCTGAGCGCTCTTTATAATTCGTACCACGCCGACCTCTGGCATGCCGAGACTTTTTAGATCAGACATCCCTGAAAGAGCGTAGTCATCTTTATCCCCCCGCCGAGATGCGATAAAGGGATGTCTGTTTTGGAGGGGAGAACAGAAGGGGAGCACATCTCTTTGATGAGCAAAGCTGTAATGCTTATCTCCCCCCCCCCTCAAACACACACTGCGGCCGTACTTCCAGGACGCTGACGTCGGAGACTTCAAGGTTATTGCAGCACACGGATATTTGATGAGGTCTCGCCAAAGAAGCTGTGACTTTGGAGAAGAAGGGTTAACGACTGTGAGATCTCCGAAATAGTAATCTCTTGGAGGAGGAGGGGCACGGGCAATGCACATGGCTCCAGCTCGGCGGTTGATTACGAGTGAAGGAAGTGGACTTTCATCTAGCAGCACAACGAGGAAGTGTATTAAAGTCACTGTGTTTGTGTAAAATGGAGCAGCATGCTTTTTTCGTCTCTTTGATGTCAGTAATAATAATAATAATAATGCTGGACCAGCCTGGACACTAAAAAAAATAGTACAGAAACCACACAGTAAGAGTAGTCTGTGTACGGCTTATAAAGAGGCCCAAACGTTTACTGTCTACTGAAAATGACTCGACATGGACTGGGGCTGCTGACAGCACCGGGGGAGCTGCGGTTCAACATTAATTCTGACTGTGACATTGTGCAGCAAAACCCTGCAACAACCTGTGCCGGAACCATGTTGGAATTCATCTTTCTTTTCAATTAACCGCAGCTCCCCCAGTGCAGGCAGCACTCGTGCTGCCCCAGACCATGATGCCACAGCCATCAAGATGGACTTGACTGTGTGTTGACCTGTTTCACAATGTCACAGCACATGTTGCAATTCGTCTTTCTTTCAAAAANTTTATGACATTTATGGCCTAAACCATCTCTTGATAATGGTAGCCATCTCTGGCAATATGGCCTAAATCAGTGTTCCCCAACTTTTTACATTTGCCCTTAAGCCATGTACCCCATAAAAAAAAAAAAAACGTTCGCCGGTGTTTGTCATTGCAATGTCACCGGGAATTACCTAACCACACGAACGTTGCTTCTCCTCAAGATGACAGCATTTCATTCCCTATATGTCAATTTCTGTGAGATTCCGTGTTTAACAGTAAATTCCGTTTTAATTGGCCAATTCCGCGATTCTGTTAATGCGGAAATCAGAGGGGTTGGTTGGTTCAGGGTTATCCTATTTTCTTATAGTCATATATTTAGACTATATTTATTGAAGTAGGTACTTAAAAGGGGATTTGTCGCTGCCTTGTCGAGACATTTTTGGGTTAACGCACCATCGTAGCGCCTTTTATGTCTGAGCGCTAGTGGAAATAACGTTACTACGACTACCGTCTGAGCGCTCTTTATAATTCGTACCACGCCGACCTCTGGCATGCCGAGACTTTTTAGATCAGACATCCCTGAAAGAGCGTAGTCATCTTTATCCCCCCGCCGAGATGCGATAAAGGGATGTCTGTTTTGGAGGGGAGAACAGAAGGGGAGCACATCTCTTTGATGAGCAAAGCTGTAATGCTTATCTCCCCCCCCCCTCAAACACACACTGCGGCCGTACTTCCAGGACGCTGACGTCGGAGACTTCAAGGTTATTGCAGCACACGGATATTTGATGAGGTCTCGCCAAAGAAGCTGTGACTTTGGAGAAGAAGGGTTAACGACTGTGAGATCTCCGAAATAGTAATCTCTTGGAGGAGGAGGGGCACGGGCAATGCACATGGCTCCAGCTCGGCGGTTGATTACGAGTGAAGGAAGTGGACTTTCATCTAGCAGCACAACGAGGAAGTGTATTAAAGTCACTGTGTTTGTGTAAAATGGAGCAGCACGCTTTTTTCGTCTCTTTGATGTCAGTAATAATAATAATAATAATGCTGGACCAGCCTGGACACTAAAAAAAATAGTACAGAAACCACACAGTAAGAGTAGTCTGTGTACGGCTTATAAAGAGGCCCAAACGTTTACTGTCTACTGAAAATGACTCGACATGGACTGGGGCTGCTGACAGCACCGGGGGAGCTGCGGTTCAACATTAATTCTGACTGTGACATTGTGCAGCAAAACCCTGCAACAACCTGTGCCGGAACCATGTTGGAATTCATCTTTCTTTTCAATTAACCGCAGCTCCCCCAGTGCAGGCAGCACTCGTGCTGCCCCAGACCATGATGCCACAGCCATCAAGATGGACTTGACTGTGTGTTGACCTGTTTCACAATGTCACAGCACATGTTGCAATTCGTCTTTCTTTCAAAAATAAATGACGTTTCTCCTCAATGAATTGCAGCTATCCCAGTGCAGGTAGCAGTCGTACAGCCCCAGACCGTGACGCTAACGCCATCATGATTGACTCGACTGTGTGTTCACTTGTTTCACAATCTCGTAGGACACATTGGAATTCATCTGGCACCTCAATTAAATGCAGCTGGCCCAGTGCAGGCAACAGACGTGCGGTGTCAGATCTTGACGCCACCACCATCATGGTTGACTGTGTGTTGACTTGTTTCACTATGTCACAGCACATGTTATAAATTATCTTTGTTTCAATGAGAATTTCTCAACTCTCCATTCTACAATAAACCTCAGCTCCTCCAGTGCAGGCAACACTCGTGCAGCGTCAGATCTTACTCTCAATGAGAACTTGTTTCTTTCCTCAATGAGCCACAGCTCCACCAGTGCAGGCAGTACACGCAAACCACGATGGTACCGCCATCATAATTTACTTGCCTGTGTGCCTTCCATCCATCCATTTTCTTCCGCTTATCCGAGCTCGGGTTGCGGGGGCAGCGGCCTAAATAGGGAAGCCCAGACGTCCCTCTCCTCGCCCACTTCGTCCAGCTCTTCCCGGCGGATGTCGAGGCATTTCCAGGCCAGCTGAAAGACATAGTCTCTCCAGCGTGTCCTGGGTCTTCCTGAGGCCTCCTACCGGTTTGACGTGCCCCAAACATCTCCCCCGGGAGGCGTCCTAACTAGATGCCCAAGCTACCTCATCTGGCTCCTCTCAATACGGAGGAACAGAGGTTCTACTCCAAGTTTTTCCCAGATGACAGTGCTTCTCACCCTATCTCTAAGAGAGAGCCCAGCCACCCTGCGGAAAAAACTCATTTCGGCCCTTTGTACCTGCGATCTTGTCCTTTCGGTCACTACCCAAAGCTCATGACCATAGGTGAGGTTAGGAACGTAGATCGACCGGTAAATTGAGAGCTTTGCCTTTCGGCTCAGCTCTCTCTTCACCACGACAGACCGGTGCAGAGTCCACATCACTGCAGACGCTGCACCAATCCGCCTGTCCATCTCACGTTCCATCCTTCCATCACTCGTGAACAAGACCCCGAGGTATTTTAACTCCTCCACTTTAGGCAGGACCTCATCCCTGACCCGGAGATGGCACTCCAACCTTTTCTGGGCGAGAACCATGGACTCAGATTTGGAGGTGCTGATTCTCATCCCAGCCGCTTCACACTCAGCTGCGAACCGATCCAGTGAGAGTTGAAGGTCACTGCTCGATGAAGCCAGCAGGACCACATCATCTGCAAAAAGCAGAGATCGAATCCTGTGGCCACCAAACTGAAACCTCTCAACGTCCTGTTTGCACCTAAAAATTCTGTCCATGAAAGTAATGCACAGAATCGGTGACAAAGGGCAGCCCTGGCGGAGTCCAACCTTCACTGGAAACGGGTCCGACTTATTGCCGGCAAGGCGAACCAAACTCTGACATTGGTCATACAGGGAACGAACCGCCTGGATTAGATGGTCCGATACCCCATATTCCTGGAGCATTCCCCACAGTATTCCCCGATGAACACGGTCGAATGCCTTCTCCAAGTCCATAAAACACATGTAGACTGGTTGGGCAAACTCCCATGCACCCTCAAGGACCCTGCCGAGAGTAAAGAGTTGGTCCACAATTCCACGACCAGGAGGAAAACCACACTGCTCCTCCTGAATCCGAGATTCGACTATCCGGCGGATCCTCCTCTCCAGAACCCCTGAATAGACCTTACCGGGTAGGCTGAGCAGTGTGATCCCACGATAGTTAGAACACACCCTCCAAGCCCCCTTCTTGAAAAGCAGGACCACCACCCTGGTCTACCAGTCCATAGGCACCGACCCTGATGTCCACGCGATGCTGCAGAGTCGTGTCAACCAAGACACGCCCACAGTATCCAGGACCTTAAGAAACTCCGGGTGGATCTAATCCACCCCGGGGCCTTGCCATCAAGGAGCTTTTTGACCACCTCGGTAACCTCAGCCTCAGAGAGAGGGGAACCCGGCTCAGAGTCCCCGGGCACTGCTTCCATGTTGGAAGACGTGTCAGTGGGATTGAGGAGGTCTTCAAAGTGTTCCCTCCACCGGTCCACAACATCTCGGGTCGAGGTCAGCAGCACACCGTCCCCACCATACACGGTTTTGACTGTGCACTGCTTCCCCCTCCTGAGACGGCGGATGGTGGACCAGAATCTCTTTGAAGCCATCCGGAAGTCGTTTTCCATGGCCTCTCCGAACTCCTAACATGTCCGAGTTTTTGCCTGAGTGACTGCCAGAGCCGCAGTCCGCTTGGCCTGCCAGTACCTGTCAGCTGCCTCTAGAGTTCCATGGGCCAAAACGGCCTGATAGGACTCTTTCTTCAGCTTGACGGCATCACCGCTGGTGTCCACCAAAGGGTTATGGGATTACCGCCATGACAGGCACCGACCACCTTACGGCCACAGCTCCAATCAGCCGCATCGACAACGGAGGCTCGAAACATCGCCCACTTTGACTCAATGTCCCCTGCCTCCTTCGGAACTTGGTCACAGCTCTCCCGCAGGTGGGAGTTAAAACTCCTTCTGACAGGGGACTCTGCCAGGTGTTCCCAGCAGACCCTCACAATGCGTTTGGGTCTCCCAGGTATGACCGGCATCTTCCCCCAGCATCGGAACCAACTCACCACTAGGTGATGATCGTTTCACAGCTCCTCCCCTCTCTTCACCCGAGTGTCAAAAACATGTGGCCGCAAGTCCAATGACACAACCACAAAGTCAATCATTGAACTGTGGCCCAGGGTGACCTGGTGCCAAGTGCACAAGTAGACACATTTATGCTTGAACATGGTGTTTGTTATAGACAATACATGACGAGCACAGAAGTCCAATAATAAAACACCGCTCGGGTTAAGATCAGGGGGGCCGTTCCTCCCAATCACACCTCTCCAGGTCTCACTGTCGCAACCAACATGAGCGTTGAAGTCTCCCTGTAGAACAAGGGAATGCCCCGAGGGTGCACTCTCTAGTACTTCCTCTAAGGACTCCAAAAAGGGCGGGTATTCTGAACTGCTGTTTGGTGCATAAGCGTAAACAACAGTCAGGACTTGTCCCCCCACCCGAAGGCGTAAGGAAGCTACCGTCTTGCTTACTGGGTTACACTCCAACGTGCAGGCTTGGAGCCGGGGGGCAACAAGAATTGCCACCCCTGCCCGTGGCCTCTCATTGCCGGAAACACCAGAGTGGAATGAAGTCCAGCCCCTTTAGAGAGGACTGGTTCCAAAGCCCTTGCTGTGCGTTGAGGTGAGTCTGACTATATCTAGCCCAAATTTCTCCACCTCGTGCACCAGCTCAGGCTCCTTCTCCGCCAGAGAGGTGACATTCCACGTACTAACAATGAAAATGTGAGTGCATCTGTGTCAAATGCGGGAAACAGGGAGGAAGGCAAGTGGTACATTTTCCTCTTCCTACATGTTTTCTCTCCCAATTAGAGCAAGTGAAAAAAGCTCACATCCTCAACAGCAAAGGAGAGCAAAGGAGGTGGGAAGGGGGCAATTTTCCCTAAAACTGGGCCTCGTGCTTTTCATGTTATGCTATTGTTTGTGTGCATTTCCTCCTATGTAGTCGAGGCAGGAAAAAAGACAGCGGGGCCGACGCGCTTTGATGTTCATGTTTTATGGTCCCATGTCAACGCATTATCTCTTAAGTCCTTTTGTCGTCCCGTCTACTAATTAAGACCTCAGAGCGACTTGTTGACTCCACAAAGACTCTTGTTTGGACCCTGGGAGGATGTGTGTGTGTGTGTGTGGATATGTGCGGGTGTGCCTGCTTCGGCTGGGACATAGCTGGAGAGCAACATGGATTAGCCCCCCGGCCCCCGCCAACATACAAAAGCATAGGCCGGGACACAAGAATGGAGTCATTCATTTACTGTTGGAGGGCCGCTCAAGTGGAGTGTAACAGCACGGACGCTGAGCACTCTTGCGTCACAAATCCCCACTCGGAAACAAGCGCCTCCTTCTTAAAAATGTTTTTCATGCCTTTTTACCAAAGGTTATGTTTTTCATTGCCATTTGTTAAATAAGAATACACGGGTAAAAGTTGTCATCCAATTGCTGGTCAGTATTTTTTGGTCAAGTGTGTGTTTGTGTACACTACAAAAAGCGTCTGCAACTTTGTATGCCTCCAAAGGTGGCAAAAGTTGGAGTTCAACCAACATTTTCTGGGGAAAAAAATTGTCACAAAATTCTAAAAAAATGTTGAGTTTAAAGCATCTTCAGGCGTAACATCACATGAGTGAAAATTTAAACCCGGGGTCTCAAACTTAACTTACCTTAGTCTGGCTCAGGCCGCAGCCTTGGAACATATGCATGCGGGCACAGTTTAAATCAAAAAATTTTCAAAATCCAATCTTCTCAAACATCTTTTTTTTTTTCATACAAAATATGATGAGGGCCGCACGGTGGCTAAGTGGTTAGCACATTGGCCACACAGTCAGGAGATCTTGAAAACCTGGGTTCAAATCTCCGTTGGCCATCTCTGTGTGGAGTTTGCATGTTCTCCCCGTGCGTGTGTGGGTTTTCTCCGGGTACTCCGGTTTCCTCCCACATTCCAAAAACATGCATGTTAGGTTAATTGGCGACTCTAAATTGTCTATCGGTATGAATGTGAGTGTGAATGTTTGTTTGTCTATATGTGCCCTGCGATTGACTGGCGACCAGTCCAGGGTGTACCCCGCCTCTCGCCCAAAGTCTGCTGGGATAGGCTCCAGCATCCCCGTGACCCTAATGAGGATAAGCGGTATAGAAAATGAATGAATGAATGAAAAATATGATGAACAAGGACACTGGTGTAAAGAAGTTGTGTGCAAAAGTAGTAATAATGAGTTTTGCACTCAGTGAAAAATGTTTCTCTGCTTGAATCAAGCCCGGTTGATGTCACGCCCCTGAGAGCCATATACCCCACCATGATTGGTAGGTTCGTCAGCTCCGCACACAACACTGTAAAATTTGAGGGCCGCACTAACATTAAACTTTCATATTAAGGTGGGGGCCACAAAATATCATCTTGCAAGTTTGAGACCCCTGATTTAAATGATTAAATCTGCTTTTTGGGGGAGCTTACCCCCCCCGTGGTCATCATAGAACCAGTGAATTGCGGCAACATGATCAACACAGATTGTTGTTGTGCTGCAAGTTATTTTTTGTAATTAACAGTGTTTCTCACCTTTTTTATGAAAATGCGTTTTTTGGCTTCATTTTGGGTTATTTTTCTGCCGTGATCAAAAGAAATGCCGAGACTTGAGGCGAGAAAGACGAATGAATTCAGGAAATAACTCAAAACGCAAAACACAAAGACAATCGCTTACTTTGGCAACAGTCCTGTCTGGCAACAAAAAAACTTTGAAAAATTGGACAAAATGAAAGTATGCAATAAATACAACGTGTTATACAACTGGAGTGAAATAAACTGGTGATTTTGAGCCACCCCCCACCCCCCAGTGAGTGACATCACGACCAGAACTGGATTGAAACACATGCAGACATAAACTTACAGCAAATCCAAGAAATTGGCATATTCACAACAATGGCGCAATAATAACATTCACTGATTTTGTGATATTGTGTGATAACTATGATATAAAGTAAGTGAAAATATAAAACCGGTAAACAAAGATCGCTGATTTTTTTAGCCCCAGAATGAAACCCCATTCTAATATTTTAAGACTCACGGAATAGATCCAGTAAAAAAAACATGGATAACTTGAATTTACTGACTGAAACTGCAAGACTGACAGTAATCCATGATTTGCCAGCAAGTCACTTTGAGAATCAGGTGCAAACACACAACTATGCACCATAACCATTACATGTGGTTTTTAAATGTTCATCCATCCCTTCCATTCATTCATCCATTTAGAAATGTTCCATGCACTTCAGTCTATAATTGTTAAACTGTAAAAGAATGTTTTGTGTTATGGCGTCTGGATCAGCTTCATTGGATTTACGATATGACTTATGAGGAAAGTTGATTGGGTTTGAGTATGTTTTGTGCCCTGCGATTGACTGGCAACCAGTCCAGGGTGTACCCCGCCTCCCGCCTGAAGTCCAGCATACCCGTGACCGTACTGAGGATAAGCGGCATAGAAAATTGATGGATGGATGGAGTACGTTTTGGTTGGAGTCGGACCTTCTGGGACGAGTTACTGACGCTAACCAAGGTTCCACTGCAGGGGCACAAATTTTCAGAGGTCTGCGTGTCCTAAAGCTGGATGTTTACCGTCAAATAATGAAATAAAAAGTGATGACATCTCACACACTTGGTGTTAATCCGCCCTCTTAGCAGATATGCTGCATAAACGCCGAGTGGCTTAACTGCGATGCCAGCAGATGGCTGAAAGATCGCCTGTTCCCCCTGAGAATGCACCTGAGGTGAAATAGAAACCACAGGGGCACCGGGGGAAAAAACACCAACTCCAAGTGTACACAGGGCGTGATTTTGCATGAAAAGACCATGCCGGCAAATAACGCGCTTTGATTTGTCGCGTGTTGTGACCGTGCTTCATCCAGCTGTGTCGTTGCCTGCGTTCCCATCGCTCGGAGGAGTGCGAGCCACACAGTCAACAAATGTTCCGCCCCGGCTTCTATTTGCACACCACACACAAATCATGCAAACATGCAGCTGTCACACACTCTGGGCTTAGAAGGACATGCGCCTCGGAGAGAAAACAAACACAAGTGTATGCCGTACACGCACGGCAGTATGGGAGGAGGACTTGTGTGAGTGTTGTTTGCATCTCGCGGTCTCTGCTTCGGCATTTGGTTCCATACCCGTGGGTTTTTTTCTCCTTTGTGTTGACACAGATGTGCTGCTATGAGACCAGGGGACATGCTTTTTGGGAGCCTTTCGGTGCAAAACAGGCCTGTTTTTCCTCTCGTTCACTTTGCGCAACCTTTCGGGAGAAGCCATATTTAAAATTTGACGTGCAAGTCAAGATAGTACACGAGCGCTTGCGATTTGACTTGACCCAGGGCCAGTTTTTATATACAAAGTAATAGCTGTTGCACCAACCACTTGACAAGGAAAACCCGATTCAAAAAAGGCAAACGCAATTCAAGCTCATCGTGTTTGGCAACGTGGGGCACAGGGGTTCAGATGACGCAGCAAAACAAGGACAGGGAGAGTTGGCAGGAGCACATTTGCTACAATCGATTAATTCATTTGTTTATCCAAAGTAGAGACAGTACATATCAATGAATATTTACACATAACACGCTTACAACAAAATAGGCACTTAACCAGAAATGAACAGGACCATTAATAACAATAAAGTTAAATCAATTTTGCAAACAAATCACGATTTGAAGATATAGGTCAAGGTTGTCCAAAGTATATTTCAAGAAAAAAACGCAGCTTAGCTTTGTGATATTGGTATTTATTTATTCATTATTTGTTTATTTTGTATTAGTTTTACTAACTTTGCTCTTTTCCACCCATTTTGCGGCTGTTTCTTTCAGCTTTCTTTTAAAAAATCGCCGTCAATTTTCTTCTTGTAATGTTTTGACTTTGTTCCCCAAATATTTGGAATGTATTCCCATAATATTCTAACATTTTTTCCAAGCTAATTTTCCCCCAAAAAAACAACTTTATTTGGTTTCATTTGTATCTTACATTAATGTGATTCAAACAGTTTTCAACTCTTCTAACATTTTTTTTTTTGGTTCATATATTAGGAGTTCATTCTCAGAAGTTTATTCTAAAATTTCAACCATGACTTTTTGATATTTTGAATTTATCCTCATGAACTTATTTTTTCTAATTTCTAATTAGCTATTTTTTCTAATTATTCTGTTTTTTTAATTTTCCAACTATTCCAACATTTTGTTCTTAGAATTATGACTTTTATCCCCATAATATTGTGACTTTTATAAAGTTATAATGTTTGTTTATTTCTCATAAATCATCCATCTATCCATCAATTTTCTTTGCTGATTATCCTCAGTAGGGTTATTTATGATTTTTAAAAGTATGTAATTTTTATTTTTATTTTTTTTGTGTAACTAAAATGACCCAATTTTTCCTCATAATAGGTTTAGTAACAGCATAATTCTCTTACAAGTTTTAAATTTTTGACATTTTTCCTTTATTCTTTTAAAATTGCTAGTTTTCTTGTTAAAATGTATTTTTAGAATGTGCTGCAGGCCAGTGAAAAACCGCTGCGGGTCCCCCTTTAGACACCACTGATATAGACGGTCTTCAGTCCGTGCGTTTTGTTCCTGCCACAGTGACGCAAGTTGAATTTTAGTCTGAACTAAATCAACACCTGAGTCGCTCCTACTGTACACAGAACTCATGAAGAACAAAGAAAATACAGTAAAGAAAAAAAGATTAAAAACACAATTAAATGAAACATTAGAAGAAGTCGCACATCGGAAGGGGTGTTGCAAGGGAGGGAGAGACACACTGGAAGGAGAGAGCAATACGCTGTTTACTTATCACTGTCTAATTAATAGGAGCAAGTCGGTGTTGGAGCGGCCTGGTCTGGGGGGGGTACAACCGAGTGCGCTTGGGAGAAAGAACCACACATTTTCCCCACTATGGGTCGCGTGTTGGACTAAAAGTGTCTGTTGTGTGCCGTCACAGGTTGTCTCACGCCCAGAGGTCGGCAGTGAAAGTCCTGCGTAGAATGCAGTACTTTGTGGCCCGCAAGAAGTTTCAGGTAAGATCAAAATCAAATGAAATCCCGAATCCAAAGCTGCTGGAGGTAGGAGTCAGAGTGAGCCTGGGCTCAAGTATTCTGTGAAAGACAAGTATTGGAAGTATTCCATGAAACAAATAATCCAACCTTTCCAAGGGTTTTTCAGAGCACGGGCTTCTCTTGCCTACCCCTTGCTGCCAGAGAAGTGGCAGCGCTTCCTCTTAAACAGCATCGCTGGGAGTGCTTCTGGCTTCCCAGCATGCCTTGCGGCAGTATTTTGTAGATAGTTGCCAGCTATGTGGAATGTAGTTGATGTAGTTCTTGTATTTCCATCCTGAAGAGGACCCCTCAAATTTGTCATTCCATCATTTCTTGTGTGGCTTAGAGATGTGAAGTTGACAAACAAGTCAATTCTTTTGAATGGCATCGCCATTATATGTTTTTGTACTTAGATGTTTATAACCTTCTAAATACGGGTTTTAGGCCTGGAATAACACCTTTATACTTCTTTACCCAATACAGTAAATATCATAAGAAAAAACAAGACATTTATGATATAAATAAGACTTCTGCTCTTGTGTGTTTTGGAAATGTGGTCCTGTGGGGTGAACAGGAAGTGAAGTGAGGTTCAGAGTTGAGTTTTATCTTAGCCGCCAGCGGGAGCCCGTGTTAGAGATTATTGTGCCTGTTGTGAGATCATTCTGCAATAAAAGCCTGTTGTTCCGGCAATCAAGTCTGGTGCTTGTGTGTCATTACCGACACGCAGTGACCAGTGTAGAATACTGCATATCATCACTTCTTTGAAAGCATCTTCTGAATGTCTTATACTGTATTAGTACTTTTACGCTTCAATATATGTCAAATCTGCTTAAATATGAATATTTTTGACTATTTAATCAGGAAACAGCATGATTTAATAATTAAAATACTGTAATTTCCTGACTATAGTCCCACCTGTCTATAGGCCATGTGTCCACCACGTACTAACATGGCATATTTAGTACACAGAAATATGTTACACAGAAATATTATTTAAACTTTAGTTTAAATAAATTCCAAATTGTGGGTTGTAAGATGGCTAGTTAAACTGTGCTGAAGAGTGAGTGTAAGATGGCTAGTTAAACCGTCGCCTACCAGAAAAGTCATTCTTTGATGTCTTCCTCCTTCTCCTGGGAGCTAAAACGAGTAAGGTTGTCTTCTTTCGCATCATAGTAGAAGTCACGACGCACTTCATCCAGCCTTTCGAAGCCAGTTGGTGCTAAGGGTTAGCAAGTAGTAATTAAGATATGTCAGAGATCACTGCATAAAACTTCAAAACATAATATTAGCTTTCACTTCTTCACTCCACTTCTGCTCTCAAAGCATGATGGGAAATGTAGTAACGTAGTTTTTCGCCAAAAATTAGCCCCATCACTGTACAATCTGCAGTGTTTGAAGCTTGAGAAACAAGTAATGTCTTATGCAGTAATCCCTTGTCTATTGCGGTTAATTGGTTCCTGGTCTGCAGCCTGTTGCACTAAAGTAGGATTCAGACATCCAGGATAATCAACTGAGCTGAGCTCAACCAACCCAAAACAAGAGCGTCTCGGCTTAAATGGTTGCACCAAAGCCCAAGCCAGGATGAGTAGACACTGATTAATCAAGCCAGATGAAACCAATCCCGGATCAATGCTCATATGGAGCGTCCTTAAATAGACCCCGCTATCGATCGCAGAGTCAACGATTCACCATGGCAACTTACCACTTCCACATTGAATGAGGGAAGAACCTTTTTTTCCACTGGATCTCAGCCATGGCATGTTGTGGCTCCGCTGGCTCAGTCATGTAAACGTCTCTTAACATTACTGGCGCCTTGTGACCACAATATTAACTTTTTTCTCTTTCAATATTTTTGACCATAAGAGGCCATAGTCAAACATAAAACAGTGATCATTTGTTTAGAAAATCTGTAATATAGTGAGGCAGCGATATTTGAACTGCAATATAGCAAATAGACAGTGAACGACTGGAAACTAAAAAAACAATAGGATTTTTGAGATTGAAAAACCTTGCATCCATTTTTTTTAAGTGCCTCTGATCATCAAGTTCAGACACACCGGGCCGGGGTGCGCCAACACTAGTAGAGGGCCAGAAACGTCTTTGTAACTTGGGCAATGGAAAAATGGAGGCTAAATGTGAATTAATGGGACCTAGACCAGTCTCTTGGATTGTGTTTGACCTTGGAGGTTTATGCATGAGTAGGGAGTGCATACAGCATGGTGGGGGAAATTGGTGCATTTGCAGCTGAAACTTGCACCTGCAGGTCTTTCTTTCATGTTTTTTAACGCTTGATGCCGTTCAAGATAGGTATCACAGCAACCTGTAACTACACACACACACACGCACACGCACACGCACACATGCAATCATGTGATATCAGTGCTGCCTCCTCACTGTTGTGGAAGAGCATCATGTTTTCAATTAGGGCCCCGTCCATATAAGTGAACTCAGCTGCAGTCCGAAGAGTTCACCAGGTTCTTTCTGACGCCGCTTGTATCCACGTCACCCCAGACAAAGCTGTGAAAGGACCTTAATGCGATTGCTGTTCTACATTACCATGCACTTGTCAGTTCACACACACACACACGCACACACACACACACAGAGTTAACAATGAACCTTTGCACCCATGGGGGTTAGGGGATGTTTTTAGGGATTGGCCAACAACGCAGGGTTGACAATGGTCTTCTTATGCCAATATGTGTGTTTTTAAGTATATAAATACATGTATATTCATATATGTATATATGAACCTGTGTGTGTGTGATCCACAGCAAGCACGTAAGCCCTACGATGTTCGGGACGTGATCGAGCAGTACTCGCAAGGCCATCTCAACATGATGGTGCGCATCAAGGAGCTGCAGAGAAGGTGCGGCCTCTTCTTTAAAAACACCACACAGTGTTGTCTTTGTTGTCTTTTTTTATTATGAAATGTGGGCAACACTGTTTTTTTTTTTACAAGCTCCTGCCCTATAATTTGACAAAATGGGTGGTTTACGGATTTCTTTTCGTCCGCTAAGTACCAAATCCTTTGACGTTGTTTTTGTTGACTCTAAATGACTCATGCGGAAATCCTTTAAGAAATAGTACACACAGAATACAGAATAGTATACCATAGCTAAAGAAAGCTTTACTAAAGACGGTAACCTTGGATATAGAATTAGAATGCAATTGTGTCTTGCATACAGTCAAGCATGCTGGCGACGTCACGATCTGGGGATGCACGAGTGATGCCAGCCTTGGGGGAGCTGCGGTTCATCGGGTGGACACATGCATTCACTGCGAGGCGTGCTCGAGGACAATAACGGCTACGCGCTGACCTGCTTCATGTTGTCGCCATACATGTTTCCACATAGTAAACATAGCTCTCCCTGTGCCGACTGCACACCCAAATGTGCTCACTAGAGGAATTCTATAGCAAGCCTGTCCAAAGTGTGTTTGTTTGTTTTTGGCTAAAAATATACCTTAATTCAAAATAAAGACAAATCTGCATTTATTTTACAAGAAGAAAGTCAAAATATTAAAAGACAAATATCAAATCTGACAAGAATAGGTGGTAGTTTTGGAAGAGTAACATAACATTTTAGCAGCATAAAGTTGAAATATTAATTATGAATTTTTATAGCAAATATTATGAAAAACAAATGATGGAAAATGAGGTTGCAGAAACCGTTATAAAGTTACAAGAATTGAGTCAAAATATTAAAAGGGCGCCCCTGATGTGTAGTGCATGCATGTTGATGTCCATACTGTATGTTTTCTTTTATTGCCGACATAAATGGGCCAGCATGGGTGCTGTTATCTTTACGGTGCAGTAACTTCAACTCACTCACTCCGTTATTTTTGTCTGGCCCACCCCCGCCCTCCTCCTCCTCCTCCTATCCTAGGCTGGACGGCACACTGGGAAAGCCTGGAATGTTCCTCCCAGGTAAACACAACAGCCAGTCTCCATCTGATAGACAGCCATCACTCCTCACCTAGACTTATGTTAATAAACACTAACGTTGCCAGACTAAATATCCTTGGTTGCGTTTGTGAATACAGTACAGCCTCTTTAATCCAACACCTCTAATTTGGAATTTGACATTTTGAGGTCCCGAAATTCTTGGAAATGTCCAAACTGTCAAGACTGCGCAAGACTTTGATGAAAAAAGTCCATGTTTTTAAGCATATGGATACAAATATTTGATACAGAGCCGTATCAAACAGCCATATTTGAGCACCGATACTTTTAATTTTTGAATGAATTATAATAAAGGAAAATCATATGTGTGTATTTAGTTAGTCAGTGACTGACACAGCAGCTACAATCGCCATGCTTGTCACCAAATACTACAATATGACAATCCATCATATCCCTTTAGTTGCACATTACTTACAGACACACGCCCAAAGTCAATTAGACAAAAAAATCTGATCTTATTTTTCATGTTATTGAATTTAAATATTCAATTTTATTTGTATCTATTTGTCATGTTTTGGAATTAACAAAAAAAAGTGTCCGGTATGCTCAGCTCACAATCTGCAAAAATACAACCGAGGAAATCTGCTTTTTTCAAATCTTGCCCACATACTGATGTGAGACTTGAAGACAGGTGTTTCTGTTGTAAAGATATACAAACAGCTAAAAAGAGGCAGCTAACTAATGCACGTAATGGGACCCACCTATTCTGGCTATAAAAACAAGGTTTTATGCTTTTATATCCATGCTGTGAGCATGTAGTAACAAGCACGTTCATGATAACATGCTATACTTACAGTATTTTGCCATTTTTTTTATCATTTTAAGCATTACCGGAACTTTCTTCCGGGGTTGCATTGATTTTATATAGCAACAAGGAAAGCAGTGGGGTGTTACTACACCGATGACGTAGTTCTTTGGTGTAACAATGCTGATAACAATAATAAGAACTCTGTAGCTTTGTTAACATGCAGGTCACGTTATGTGTACATGGAGTTGGCGTTTTTGTTCTGAAGATATATTTTGAGTGCACAGAAAAGCATGTTTGCATGTTCAGTTTTCTAAAGTATTGCATTTTTAAGTGTATACAGTAAGTCGCATCTGGCAATGAAAAAAGTGCGAAAAATACGGTACTTACAAGAAAAGAAAAAGTGTTTTGAAATCATGTTTATGCACAAATTCCATAAAGAGTTCGTGCAACGCCTCGCACACAAGAATGGGGGACTTTCCGTATTGAGAATGTACAATTTTCTGCAAAAACTGCATTTTGCCACATTTTCACAGACATTTGCGGGACCCTGAAGTGCTAACTTTCACCGACTAACACTTGTTAAACTTGCGTTTTTCTACCAAGAACTTTCCTGCGTGTGTGGGTTTTCTCTGGGTACTCCGGTGTCCTCTCACATTCCAAAAAAACATGCATGCTAGGTTCATGGCGACTCTAAATTGTCCATCGGTATGAATGTGAGTGTGAATGCCTGTTTGTCTGCGCTGCGATTGGCTGGCGACCAGTCCGGGGTGTACCCCGCCTCCCACCCGAAGTCAGCTGGGATAGGCTCCAGCATACCCGCCACCCTAATGAGGATAAGCGGGATAGAAAATGGATGCATATCAAGAATTCTGTCAAAAGTGATTAGAAATCTAGAACAAACTCCACAGACATGGCGGTACCTTCCAATGTTTTTCAATTCTACGGAAGCTTGCTGAGTGCGTCTACACATTACTACACACACAGTGTAAAATGCAAATATACTTTCATGTTTTAATATGTATATGTAATATGTAATAATAAAGCTAACTTTATTACATTCACTAGTTGGAAATAAGTAGTAAAAATAGTTAAAAAAAAGGGGGGGGCCCTTCTTCAGCCAATATTAGCAACTCTAGGGGGCCCCTTTTCTCAATTTTTTGTCTGAAGGTGGGGGGCCCTCAAATATTTGCCTCTCTAGATTGTGTGCCGTGACTGTGTGAAAACGACATTTGCAAAGTGCAAAGAGAAGAGGGAAGGGCATTTTGGATGTGAAAAAAGTTTGTTCAGCTGCCCTACACTTGGGATGTATTCCTTAACAATTGTCATTCCGTAAAACAATGGCGAGTATAAATGATTCTTTTTCGCTCTTGTACAAAAAAAAAAAAATCACAGCCAAAGAACACGAAAACAACACTAACTGTTACGCAGCTTCCTTCCTTTCCTGCCTCTCTGCCTTTCCTTTTGGTCCAGTTCCCAGGTGCTTTGTAAACATCCCTTGGCTGACCCGCATCGTCTCCCTTTCATCTCGAGTTTCCCTATGCATGTGAACTAGGTTTTATTTCATGTGGATACAAATAAAATGATAAAAACGGCCAATATTTAAATACATGGAACCATTTACAGTATATTCCAATATTCCATTTAAAAAAAAACACACAGGCTTTTATTTCCTTTGCATTTTCTCGACGCAAGTAAGCAATGTTGTTGTGTTTAAATCTCTAATTTAATAAAATGTGAAACATGCAAATTAAAAGCAACATACAATTAATAGAAATGCATGCTCATGAAGATAAATATTTACAGTTGAATAATTACAGTATATATTCTTTATGTATGATATTATTATTAATTTATTTGCTTTTTTAATTGTACATTTTCAATTAAAAAAAACATTTTTTGCCAATGCAAGTAAGCATTTTTTATTTAACGTGTTTAAAGTAGTAAAATATGATGTATGACATAGAAAAAATAAATGTAAATGAAAAGAAGTACTAACAATTTAATATTGGGGAAAAAAAACACTATTTTACTTTTTTGCCCCAATTTTTGACTAATTAATCAAACGCCTTGACATTATTTCATTTGCATTTGGTCTATTTTTGTTCTATGCATAGAAAATACAGATATAAAGTAGAAATGAAAATTTTAGTTTATAAACACCAAATATTTGTAAGTGTAAATGTAAACACTGAATGAATAAACCACTTTTTCAGCCACACATACAATAAAAGAATATAAAAATGTAGTCAGTAAATCATTAAATCAATTTACTTGCATGTCACTGTTTTAATATCCCATAGCAAAATGCTAACATTACCTAATATCTTTTTATTGATTCATTTTTTCGCGGTTGTCCTGGCCGGTTCACCCCCATTTACATGCAATCAAGTAAATCATTTGCGACCACCATAGTCAACAGGAAAGGCTAAATTGCCTTTACCGCATGCTAACATAGCATCACAGTGTTGTTGAAAAGGTTATTTCAAGGTCATGCTGTTACATATTGGGGCTTTAATATGACAGGCATTAAACAGCGTCGCAAATAATCGCAAAATCGGTGTTAGCTTTACTGCACTGCTCTCCGGTTATCGTCACATTTCCCTCTCGCCCGTGACAAAATAGGACCACTTTTGGAGGTGTGGTGGAGGTGTGTCTCCATTAACATGTTGTGTTTGTTGTGTTGAACTCCCTCGTGACGTCATTTGCAGGTAAGGGGGAAGATAAGGAGTTCCCGACGGTCGGAGCGCGGCTGATCCGTCTTGAAGATAAGGTAAGGCGCGCTCCCGCTGGCACGGCTTTGTGTTTTGTCTGCTGTCAGATAAGATAATGCCGTGTGTGTTGGGAGTGTTTACTGTGGGATTAGTCAGCCAATAGCGCCATCGCCGCACGTCTTGCCTTTTGCATACAATGCCTCTGACGTGAGGCGCGGGAGTTTCTGTGTGACAGGCGGCATGGCGGCGGCAGTGGTGATGCCAGCCTGGTGTCTGTCTGTCTGTCTGCCCCGGTGCCACTTTTCCAGTTTGTACCCGTTGAACCGGTGCGTGCTCGCTCAGTCTATGCTTTTCCTGCGCACAGATGATATGGTGTGAAGTGTGTCGCTTGGGGCGGGCGGCTTTGCGTCCTTTGCTGTTTGTTTGCTGGAATTATCTGGAACCATGTGGAAGAAAATAAAGCACTATGCAAGGATGTTAGAGTTCTGCTGAATGATATCAAGACATTATTGGAAGACAATGCTGCCTTGCGTGCTGCCCTCAAAGAGGTTAAAACCCCCAAGGAAGTAAACAACGCATTATGCAACGACATCAATGCTCTACAGGATGATATCAGGACACTATTGAAGGATAATGCCGTCTGGCGCACCACTCTGGAGGAAGAGAAAGAAGCAAAGGATACCATTACTGAGCAAATAAAAACTATAATCGAGGAGATGGATCAGAATTCACGAATGAACGATGTGATCCTCACAGGGCTCAGAGTTACACCCGGGTCAAAAGATAGGGAAGCTATGATGATATCCATCCATCCATCCATTTTCCACCGCATATCCGGGTCTGGGTCGCGGGGGCAGCAGCTTCAGTAGGGAAGTCCAGACTTCCCGGTCCCCAGCGACCTCTTCCAGCTCCATCGGGAGGACACCAAGGCGTTCCCAGGCCAGCTGTGAGACATAGTCCCTCCAGCGTGTCCTAGGTCTTCCCGGGGGCCTTCTCCCGACCGGGCATGCCCGAAACACCTCACCAGGGAGGCGCCCGGGAGGCATCCGGACTAGATGCCCGAGCCACCTCAACTGGCTCCTCTCGATGTGAAGGAGCAGCGGCTCTACTCTGAGCTCCTCCCGGATGGCCGAGCTCCTCACCCTATCTCTTAGGGTGAGTCCAGCCACCCTACGAAGGAAACTCATTTCCGCCGCTTGTATCCGCGATCTCATTCTTTCGGTCATGACCCATAACTCATGACCATAGGTGAGGGTGGGAACGTAGATCGATCGGTAAACAGAGAGCTTTGCCTTCCGGCTCAGCTCTCTCTTCACCACGACGGTCCGGTACAGCGACCGCATTACTGCAGATGCTGCACCGATCCGTCTGTCGATCTCACGCTCCAACCTTCCCTCACTCGTGAACAAGAACCCGAGATACTTGAACTCCTCCACCTGAGGCAAGACTTTACTCCCAACCCGGAGGGTACAGTCCACCCGTTTCCGACTGAGAACCATGGCCTCGGATTTGGAGGTGCTGAGTCTCATCCCAGAAGCTTCACCCTCAGCTGCAAACCGCTCCAGTAAACGGTGAAGGTCACAGCCTGATGAGACCATAAGGACCACATCGTCTGCAAATAGCAGAGACGAGATCCTAAGGTCACCAAGCTGGACCTCTTTTAACACCGTGACTGCGCCTAGAAATTCTGTCCATGAAGATTATGAACAGAATCGGTGTCAAAGATATCAATAATCTGTATACATACTAAACATCATATATTCATGACAATAAGGATAAAAGAGGATACAACGCACAAAAACAGTAAGATTACATTCAATAATACAAACATTGATTTTAATGTTGATTAGTTAATGTATGTATTAGTAAATCATGTGAGAAGGGGGTAGGATTAAATAAGCTCTGCATCTTCCTACTGCTTTTCGGACATGTACAACTGAGGAATGTAACATGAATAATTCTTTGTACAATGTATGCATGTTCGAAAGAAAATTAAACCAAACCAAACCAAACCACTCCATTCATAAACCTCCTCTTTGTTCTTCCTCTAGGCCTCCTGCCTGGAAGTTCAAAGCTCAGAATCCGTCTACCAATATATTCACTATCTTTCCTCTGGACATGTCTGAGTCATCTCTCTGATTTTATCTCCAAAACCTCTAACATGTGCTGTCCCTCTGATGTGCTCATTCCTGATCTTGTCCATCCTGGTCACACCCAAAGAGAACCTCAGCAGCAATGCAAAGTACTTCTAGACATGCTAAAAGGTTACAAAGTTGGAAATAAAAAAATACTGTAGCTTCAGCATTTTACTTTTTACCCACCTCATAACATTTTATATACTAATCATTGTTTTAATTTATTTTGATTTCAATGTATTTATTATTTGGTCTTTCTGTATTTACATGTTATAACTCTAATCCTATATGAAATCCTTGTAATGTTTTGATGCAACTTTGTTTATGTAATAAGCCGCTAGCCAAAAAATTTAAAATAATAATGAGCTGCAGGCTGCAAAAGGCCCCAGGCCGCACTTTGGGACACCACTGATGTATTCCCATTTCAGCAAAATCAAGCAGTATATTTTGTTCATTTATCACTATTTCATAAGTATATCCTGCCTTTATTTATAATGTTTCAGTCTTTTGGTTGCTGTATGTATTTATTCCTGAATCTTTATTTTATTTATTTTTATTTCTATGTGTTTTTTTTTATTTGAGTTTATTGTTATTTAAAAGTATATTCTACTACTTTATTTCGTAGCATTTTTATGTTTATTTGTTAACACTTTTTCCTTCCATTCTTTTCTTTCCCTATTAGAAAATATCAACCACAGGAAGTGTGTTGCAAGAGGGGCTTAAATAAGATGCTCTCCTTTTCGCTCACGTTGAATTGTGCAAGTGTTGCAGGTGCTGCTCATTCAGCTGAGGCTCACCTTTCCTCCCAACATTCCCGCAAACAACATATCATCAGCCAGCCAGCCCTCATAATGACTATTTACATCTTCAGCGTCTTGTTTTGGTGGCGCTGACGGGCCGGCACACCTGTTACATACGAGGCGGGACAAAGGACAACCGGGCGGGGGTAATGGGGCTTCCTTTACGTTTTCGCCCCAGGCATCAGGTGGTAGAACCGGACCACCCTCTTTGGTCCTGCTCCAGTTTTGTGGGCATAGGGACACCTTGCCATTATCCCTCCAGGAAGCCAACATGGAAGAAAAATACTTTGCAGCTGGCATAGCCTCCACTCTCCATGTTTAGTGCGCGTCCAGAAGAGTATTTGTGAGGAGGGTTAGAGCAGTAGAGCGTCCTTCTTCTTCTTCTTCTTGCACTACCGCCTCATACCTCAAGAGGCAGCAGGATCTTCTCAAGCCCAATAGTTTCGAATTGATGATGAAATAATTTAATTCATTTTAATTTTTTAATTGTTATTTTTCCTTTTTTGCATATTTTCATCATTTTTATTTCAGGACTAGCAACTGAAGAGGAGAATAACATTAGCAGCAGCCTAACTGGTCACCGGTAAGGATTTTCAACACATCATCAAAACATGCATGTGTTATAGAAACTTGATTTATCTTATTTATTATGTATTGTGTAAAACTAAGGCAAAAACAACATCAAATTAAAATGCACTAAATGAATACGGACCCACCATCCACCAGTACTGCCTGGAGTTTGTTTCCAAGAGAGGTGCACCAAACAAATACAGTATAGTAGTCTATCTGTGCAGCGTGGCAGAAAGTTTGATGGTGCGTTCAAGGACTGTCAAACAAAGTGGGACAAGCCGCCACTCACAAAAGAACAACTTAAACATATCAAAATTGTGGGATTTCTTACTGTACAGTGTATTATTTTTTGGAATAGAATAGTGGCCAGTATTTCCTAAATGAATATTCATTTACATAAACTTTGCAGTTATTTATAAATGAAACACTCTGGAAGCATCTGGCGGGCTGCATTCAAATACCCGTCTTGTTTTTTCTCATATTTACTTTATTGAGTAATAAGAGTATAACGTTAACTCTAGGGCAGTTATTTCATGTGTAATAATGCTTACAATCGTATTTAAGAGGGTTTTTTTATGCTCTAACTAGGAAAATATTCCATTCTCAAAAAAATTATTCTACTTTTCAGAAATTTGCTTATCACGGTCGGGTCCGGCACCAATTAACCGCATGCAATAAATGGGGAATGACTGTATAGCACATTGTTTTCTGGCCAAATATGGCAATTTCAGCACAGCACCTTCCAGTCTGCATCACATTGTAGTAGCTAGTAGGCTAAAGGTTAGCATTCATTTTGTCAACGTAACATATTTTGTTGTAACTGATTGGGTCGCAGCAGCATTCACACTGAGTTTTAATAGCATCTGGTTCCGAAACCAAATTTGTCGTAGAGCTGTCATTCCATGACCTTCTCCAGGGGGCGCCACCTCCCTCCTGCTGCTCGTAACCTGACGGCAGACTTTGGTGTCACAGTTGACTCGCTCTTAAGTGGAACCTTTCTCGGCAGTCCGGTGGAATTACTCACCAGCCGAACCACAGTGTGTGTGTGCGTGCGCGTGTGTGTGTGTTCCCATGGCTTCCCCGCTCTCGGCCTGCCTCCGAGCTGCGTTTTTAATCCTGACAAATTCTCCGTCCTGTTAAAACGTCAAACTTTAACCGCTCTCTCCGCGCTTTATGCGAGGATGTCAGCTCGTGGATGAATTTATCTTTGGTGGCCAAAGGGGGGGGGCTCGGCCTTTGTGCGTCCTGCTCAGGGGCGGCCAATGATTTATGACGCAATGAGCAGACAAAGACGCATTAGGTGCCCCCCGCCCCACACACACACACACACACGAGTAAAGCTGATTAATCACCAACGCGCTCTCGAGATTGAATTCTCCAGGAGCGGCTTGGAGACGACGAAGACGGATGTTGCCGAGTGACAGATTGTTATCATTCTGTCAGACGCGCTCTATGAAAAACGCCCAAACTGCACGTTTTTGGTACGGGAATGAGGCGTCCCAAGTTCCCACACGGAACACATAAAGTGAGGGACAGGAGACCCCTCTATTTGCAGGGGTGATATTCCACGCATAACTGGGAATGGGAAAACATGCAAGTAATTGATACACCCATACTGTAATAATGTCTATTTTTAACAAGCTCCCCCCTCCATACCCTTCTGCTTGCCATTGACATTCTCCTCCGTGTTCAAGTTAAAGAACACGGCAGTTCTGTTTGTGGAGGTTACGTTCTGATAATTTCTTTACCTGCTTGTCACATATTTAGAAATCGTTCCTGACTTGGAGTAAATCAGATGTGTTTTCTGCAGAATTTGTGCGTAAAATACGACGCTACAAATAAAATCGGTGCATTTTGCCCGGGTAGATATATGGGGGTCCACCGTATTTTTTTCCCCAATCAGCAAAAGCTACCGTGGTTGCAGCTGTATTTTACACGTAAATCTGCGCCCGCCTGAAGAATGCGTGTCCTGACCTTAATGGCATCTCAATTAGGTAAGTATGCTGTAAATTACAGCGAGGCCAAATACTGGGAATACTTGACTGTTTGTTAGGAGTCCATCTGTAAGGCATTTAGGGCCCCTCAGCTCTATAAGCATGGCTTTAAGGGGGGGGTACAGTGTGTGTGTGTGTGTGTGTGTGTGTGTGTGCATGTTTAAGCCGTGCTACACTCAGCCAAGTGGCAGGCCTTGGATACAAGGCTACAATGGTAAACACAAACGGCCTCATATAATGTTCATATTTACATTTGACTGCTAAGTGGATGCTTGAACACGCGTACATAGATATACAAATGCAACACACACGCACATGTCATTCATGTATGATGGTACAAAAGTGATGCACGCTAGATGCACATTTTGTATTGCATCTAAAAACATTTGTAGCCATGTTACCTCATTTGTTGTCATTGTGTGGAATTTTTCATGTAGATGTCACTAATGAAGCTCAATAATAAGTAAAAAGGGACGTAAAAGGGAAATAATTTAGGTATGGCACATTAAATTGTCTCTTTGCGGTATTTTGGATTTGTTGATACATTAATGCAATAATATTGTATGGATTCATATTATGGAATTGAAGGGATGAAGGTACGTGAATAGTACTTGATGTCTGTGTAAATGACAAGTACCAGGATGTCGTGACTTGTAATACTTCTTTATACCTTCAGAGGCAGTAGAGAGTACAGTGGATAGCCACTGTTTGCAGGGGTTACGCCCGGGAATCATGGGTAGTCAGACCCCCATATTAATGTCTATTGTGGACATATAGCTCCCACCTCCCCCTTCAAACCCTTCTGCTCACCTGATGTGGACATTCTCCTGTCTGCCGTATCCTGTAAAAAAAAAATCATTTACAAGAATAAAGTCAAACTATTAAGCGGAAATGTTGTACTCTAATGAGACAAGTCGAAATTTCACGAGAATAATGTGATTGTATTATGAGGAAAAATAACTACATTGAAATCTATATGTGCCCTGCGATTGGCTGGCGACCAGTCCAGGGTGTACCCCGCCTCTCGCCCAAAGTCTGCTGGGATAGGCTCCAGCATCCCCGCGACCCTAATGAGAATAAGCAGTATAGAAAATGAATGAATGAATGAAATATTAACCAAAAAACATCTTGTTTTACTTAAGTCGTAATATTATGAGAAACACACACAACAACAAAAAAAGTTGTAATGTTTTTAAAAGTTATAATGATATGAGAATAAAATCAAACTATTGGGAAGTCACAATTTTGAGAAGAAAATTTAAAAAAACAAAGTTGAAACAATTTTACAATTATTTACTATTTATTTTAAACACATTTTATGAGAATAGAGTCAAAATATTAAAAAATAATAATAAAAAAGGTCACACTTTTATGAGGATGAACTCTATTGTGAAAAACAAACAAATTAAAGTTGTATTTTTTGGAAAATTAGGTGAGGAAAAAGTTAATATAATATATAATATTATGGTAATTAATTCAAAATATTTTGTGAATACCATTATATGGGAATAAAGTTTGTAATAACAAATTACAGGAAAAGAACGTAGATAGAATAACAGCACTAATTTTACGACAATAAAGTCAAAATCTAAAAATTTGTTGTATAAATAATGTCATTTTAGTAGGATAGAGTTTAAATTTTTTTTTGAAGTAATAAAATTATAAGAAGCAAATGAAACAAAGTATTTTTTGGAAAATTAGGTTGAGGAAAAAGTTATAACATTATAGGTAAATATCAGAATATTTAGGGAATAAAGTTGTAATATTCTGATAAAAATATGGAGATTGGCCGCACGGTGGCTGAGTGGTTAGCACATTGGCCACACAGTCAGGAGATCTGGAAGACCTGGGTTCGAATCTCCGTTGGGCATCTCTGTGTGGAGTTTGCATGTTCTCCCTGTCCGTGCGTGGGTTTTCTCCGGGTACTCCGGTTTCCTCCCACATTCCAAAAACATGCATGTTAGGTTAATTGGCGACTCTAAAATTGTCCATAGGTATGAATGTGAGTGTGAATGTTTGTTTGTCTATATGTGCCCTGCGATTGACTGGCGACCAGTCCAGGGTGTACCCCGCCTCTCGCCCAAAGCCAGCTGGGATAGGCTCCAGCATCCCCGTGACCCTAATGAGGATAAGCGGTACAGAAAATGAATGAATATGGAGATTATTTAAGAATAACTATTTTGAAAATGCAAACAAACACAAAAATGGGAACAAAGTTAATACTAATAATTGGCTTTTTCATCTATACCACAAAGCTGACATGCAGTTTTTGTTGAAACATGTATAACTTCATTAATATCAAAGTGGGCCCCGGAGGAAAAAGTTTGGATTTTTTGTTTACATCCAAATTGTGTGGCTAACGTGCATGTGCAGAAGTATGACATCACTCCCGTTTCTGTGTGTTAACGGAAGTAAGGAATTCTGCAGTGTGTGCTCTAGCGATGTGCGATACCACTTATTTAAGGTCGGTCTGGGCTAGTATCAGCCATACCGAGCCGATACCATGTGCAAATATGCCTAATGTGTCTGGTAAATTTTAATAAGTAGTTTACAGTATTTCAAATTATATTATAAAGAATCGAGGCATCATCGTAATGCATTAATTTTTTTCAAACTCTAAGGTATATTTTGAATTCAGATTTGACTTTAGAGCACAGGTGTCAAACACAAGGCTCGGGGGACGGATGTGGCTCGCCACACCATTTTATGTGGCCCCTGAGGGCCTGAGAATAACGTGTCAATAATGCAATTCAGCTTTTTCCTTCTCAATGTTCTCGTTATTCCAGTCTGACAAAAAAAATCTCCTGGACTTTAATATTATGTGACATGAACAAGATATTGAGATCATTCGTTTGTTATCAGAAATAAATACTTGAATGTATGCTCGTCACTTTGACCTTAGATTCACATGAATCCATTCATCCAAAGAAGAAAGAATTTTGGCTACGGTAGTTCATAAAGAGCTTGTTCCAAGGATGTCTGAGGCAGGAGTGGTGAGACACTGATGAGAGCTGCTTCACAAACACCTTTTTAAAATTCTTCCCTGATAAGAAGAAGAACTTTTACCTTTATACAAGTCTTGCACACTTTCTGATGACGTACAGTATGTATAGTATGTCAGATATTTGTGGCCTGACCGTTCATACAACAGTAGCATATCAGATTTATATCTACAGTAGTGTTCAAAATACTAGCAGTCCAATGTGACTAACCAGATGAATCACTGTTATGAGTATATTTTAATTGCTACATGGCAAACAAGTTACTAGTAGGTGCAGTAGATTCTCAGAAAACAAACAAGACCGAGCATTCATGATACACATGCTCTTAAGGTTGTTAGTTGAAAGGGGTGTGTTCAAAAATAGCAGTGTGGCATTCAATCAGTGACCAGTCATCAATTTTGTGAAAATCGTGTGCATCAGGTGGCCCCAGTTTAAGGTTGACACCCGCACTTTGATTAAGCGTACTTTGATCAAAAAGTTGACTAGAGACGGGAAAACTTATGAAGAGGTGAAAATATTATTAAGAGAGCAAAACCAGAGAGACATGGCAGAAAACGGAAGACAACTATCTAATGGATGGAAGAATAACCAGAAGGGCAAAGTCTCAGCCAATAATCAGCTCCGGGATGATCAAAGACAGTCTGGAGTTACCTCAAAGTACTGTGACAATTAGAAGACATCTGTTTGAAGGTAATCTATTTACAAGAATCCTCCGCAAAGTCCATCTGTTAAAAAAAAGGCATGAGCAGAAGAGTTTGCAATTTGCCAAAGAACACATCAACTGGCCTAAAGAGAAATGGAGGAACATTTTGTTCTACTGCACCTACTGGTAACTTGTTTGCCATGTAGTAGTAAAAATATACTAATAACAGTGATTCATCTAGTTAGTCACATTGCACTGCTATTATTTTCAACACTGCTGTACACACAAATGAGCCCTGACTTGCATTGGAAAAAAATCAGAATCTGAACAGCACTTTCGCCGCGTCATTACCGCCAAGGCCGCTGCCCTGCTATTGTTTATGCTCCTAAACTGCACGGGCTACTTGCCTTTATTCATCTCTAGCTTATATTCCCATATGGATGCCCCTCTTTCTCCGCTTTGCTCCTGTTCCCAGCACCTCTGTACCAAGAGAGCATCCTGCCTGTTGTCGTGATGTGTTGTTGATGTGTGCGAGTGTTTGGCCGTAGTGCAGCGCAGCGGGGAGCCAGACTAACCAGGCCGCCCTAAACAAAGAGAGGAAACTTGGCAAAGGAAACGCACACAAATCCTGGAACACGGCATCAACGTTATAGCGCCCCGTACTCTCGCTGACCTGTGCCACAGACAAGAACACAGGGAACCTTTCCCTGCACGTCTAGACTTGGCACTTCCACCACCTCTCGCTTCCTCCTGTTTGTGTTTTTGTGCTTGAAAATCTGCCTTTTCCTGAGTGCTCCTTTACTTTGTTTGTCTGGCAACGGCAGAGTTTCTTTGCCGCGCTCCCGCTTCCACAGGGGACAACCGAGGTCATTGTCCTCTGGAGCGTTCCCTCGTCGGAGGAGTGGGGGCGTAAAACGCGGCCTTGCATAAAATTTGCAGGCAAAACAAACTTTTCGACACACTCAAGACAAAAGTCACCAAGTATGTTAGGGGTTATAATGAATTTCTGTCCATCGTTTGGGCGACTCTGGTTCCAGAGACTTGACTGCGATACGTGAATTTCTGCTAAGTCAAATTCATTCATTCATTAATTTTCTATACCGCTTGTACTCATTAGGGTCGCGGGGATGCTGGAGCCTATCCCAGCTAACTTTGGGCGAGAGGCGGGGTACACCCTGGACTGGTCGCCAGCCAATCGCATACATTCAATATTATTAAATATTTGTAATTTTTTATTATTGTTAATGTTTATATATTTGTTTTATATTTTTATAGTTAGGAGCATAGGAAACCTGTTTGTGAGCTTCTAAATATGTTTTTTTTTACTATTATTAGAGCCCTCGAGGCAAGAACTAACACCCCTATAGTCACCTTTGGGCTCCTACTACCCAATATGCTTGACAATATCATAGAAAATAAGCCACCTTAAACATAAATCCGATAAGATTGACTCACATGTTAGCAGTGATAGCGTACGTCCTGGTGGCTATTGACTCACCAGTGTTGTCAGCGTGACTGACTTCTAGAGACCAGTGCGGAATACTACTCCGCTGCAGCTTTTTTGTGTTAAGGAGAGACTCACGGTGCACTTCAATTGCTTTATTCACAAGCAGAGAACACGCAAAGTGAACATTCACACAGGAGCTCCAGTCGGACACAATCTAACACACAATGCATACCTGCTGGTTGCACTCAGCTAACAGTCAACATAAGCAGCTGATGTCATACACATCACAGAGAGCGTATTACACGCCATATCACGTCTTTTGCATGCCTTATATTTGCATTTTATATTTATATTATATTATATTATATCTATTTACATTATATTTTATTCTATTTTACTGTATTTTACTTTATTAAGCCATTTTTATGCTTGGGAATGCTTAATTTAGCCCATGAATATGTAACATTTCTTAAATATGCAGTTTTCTTTTACAAATAGTAGACCATATTCAATCACAAAACTCTGATCATTTATTAATACATTTTTTTTTGGACGCTCCCTGGGGCTGGGGGCAGTGGGGGGGGATTGTTTTGGCTTCGGGTGTCAGTCGGCGGCAGTGATGGGAGGAGTGCCTGCGTGCATGCGGCGCTCTGTGGATTTTCCGGCGGCCGGGTATGGTGGTATGGCCCCGTGTCTCGGGGGAGCTCGCGGTGATGCTGCTCGCTGCATTGGGGGGGTGGCACATCCAGGTGCATATGTGAAAATGTAGGTGTGTAAGTGTATGTGGTGGCATGTGTGAGTATAGGAACAGGGTTTGGTGTGGGTACTGGGGCTGGGGTGGACGGGTCACGGGGGGTGAGAGGGGGGAGTAGACCCATGGGCCCTCTATGGGCGCCTGTCTCTGGCGTTGGGGAAGGCGATGGCCCGCGGCAGTTGTGTCTGGGGTGGCCTGGAGCTTCCGGGGTGTTGGGTATGGCCCCTGCTTTGGGGGGTTGGGTGGCTTCTGGGCCCGGGGGCTCGGGAGTGGTTGTCCTGCTTGCCCGAAGCTGGCCGGCCTCCGGCGGGTGTTCCAGCGGTTGGTGCCCGGGCCCCTCCTGTGGCCCCTGCTCGGCTGCCGGGCGGCGTCGGGCCGGGTCTCCCTTCCACCTCTTCGGAGGGGACTCGCGGTTGCCTCTTGGGGTGGCGGGGTCGGGCCTTCCCCTCTGTGGGGAGCCTGCTGGGGGGCCGTGCTCCGGCGTCTTCCTGGTCGTGCCCTCGCTTTTGGAGGGAGTGTGGTTTGGGATGCATGGCGGTGTTCACCACTTTCATCTTCTTTTTCTCTGTTTCTCTCTGATGCTGTTATCCTGTCACTGCAGATTAATGTAGATTTAATGTAGATTTGTTGCACGTGTCATCTGGATGGTCATTGTTCATGAGGTTCTGTTTCTTTTCTCGTTGTTTTTCTTGTATGTTTATCATTATTAGTAAATATGTATGTATGTATGTGTGTATACATATATATGCACACTGTATGTGTGTGTATGTATGTATGTGTGTATACATATATATGCACACTGTATGTGTGTGTATGTATGTATGTACTGCATGGATATGTGTATGTGCACAGTATGTGTATGTATGCGTGTACGAATATGTGCATGTAGACATGTATATATATGTGTGTGTGTATATATGTGTGTGTATATGTATATATATGTATATGTATATGAATGTGTGTACATGAATATTAGTATTATCATTATTATTATTATTATTATTATTATTATTTTCTTCTTTCCCCTGTATTTTTGCTCATTTTGCTCTGTGACTGTTCTGGTTGTTGCTGAAATTGTGATTATCACGGTTGTTTATAATATGGTTGAAATATGTTTGTGAGGTTCTTCTGCACCCTTTCTTATATACTACCCACCCCGCCCCCCACCAGTCCCTTTACAGGTCAGGTCCGGCATCGAAATGTGGCGCAACAAAATTCATAATAAACGCAGTCAAATGTCAAGGGAGACTCATTTGGATTATGAAATCTCCTTTGGCAAAGATATTTTGCTCAGTATTTAAAGGCAGCTTGACTCCCATTCAGCTGTTATGATGCTGGACAAGACAAAAAAATATATATACATTTTTGACGCGACTGCATCACAAAAATAGAGGGCGTACTTCAATCAGACTACCCTAAATGTTCCAATAAATGCCTTTACAGCGTCCACTATGGGGTGCCTAGTTAAAAATCTGCCGTGGCTGTAGGCAACCTCCTGATGTTGTTTTTTTTTGTAAAAACAAAATACACAAGAGGACCATAGCTGCATTTGAAGTATCATCAGCAGCTCTAGCTGAGGTTAAGGACTTTGTTTTTCTTTTAAACTTTAAATTTACAGATTTTTAACGCAGTTCAATGGACAAATATTAATATATAGTTTATGTAGTCGTTGTTTGGTTTTGTAATTAGATGTCCCTCTTCTGACTGCACTGCACTGCTCTGAATGCGCTTTAAAATTCCTGTTGCACTCCTTCCTCAGCTGTACTGTTTACAATGAACTAATCAGCACCATAAATGCTGGCTGAGCAGTTTGCTTCCCATTGACATTACAACATTGGTTCTGGTGCTGTTGTGTTGCGTAATAAACTTGGAGAAGGATGACGCTGTATGATGAACTTGTTATATATATGTATTTTTTCAAATATCAGAAATGACGTTGGCTAGAACAAGGGGGTCCAAAATGCGTCCCACGGCTGTTTTTAAAGTCTAGACATTAAAAAAAGATTAAACTTTTTTTTAATGAGAAAATTGGGAGAATAAAGTTAAAATATTAAGATTAAAGTGGTAATCTGTTAAGAAATTTTACAACAATAATGTAATATTGTGAGGGGAAAAATATATTTTAGAATCTGAAAGTTAAAATAATAAAGAAAAAAAAGAATGTTTTTTCGTATTTTTTGGAGTCATGTTATCGAGAACCGAAAAAAAGAATAATGATTTAACTTTTCTGTGTACTATGATACATTATTATATTCACTACTTATATTATTATTAGAAAATTATTCACTGGAATACAATTGAAATATTTGTAGAAAAAAACATTTTTCAAGGAAAAAGGATCAAAAACGTGCAGTGTAAGAAAAAAAAGTTCATGTAAATACACTTTGTCACCTATTACACAGATTCAGATGGAGGGTGTTTTTTCATTCTTCCGCCTTTCCGACGTCAGGTTGTGGGGTCAGCAGCCTAAGCAGGGAAGACCAGACTTCCTTCTCCACAGCCACTTCGTCCAGCTCCTCTGGGTTCTGAGGTGTTCCCAGGCCAGCTGAGAGACAGAGTCTCTCCAACGTGTCCTGGGTGTTCCCCGAGGCTACGGGTCGGAGGTGCCCTGAACACCTCCTCAGGGAGGAGGCATCCTAACCAGATGCCCGAGCCACCTCATCTAGCTCCTCTTANAAAAAAAAAAAAAAACATTTTTGACGCGACTGCATCACAAAAAACAACAACCAGTAGAGGGCGTACTTCATTCAGACTACCCTAAATGTTCCAATAAATGCCTTTACAGCGTCCACTATGGGGTGCCTAGTTAAAAATCTGCCGTGGCTGTAGGCAACCTCCTGATGTATTTTTTTTTGTAAAAACAAAATACACAAGAGGACCATAGCTGCATTTGACGTATCATCAGCAGCTCTAGCTGAGGTTAAGGACTTTGTTTTTCTTTTAAACTTTAAATTTACAGATTTATAACGCAGTTCAATGGACAAATAATAATATATATTTTATCTAGTCGTTGTTTGGTTTTGTAATTAGATGTCCCTCTTCTGACTGCACTGCACTGCTCTGAATGCGCTTTAAAATTCCTGTTTGCTCCTTCCTCAGCTGTACTGTTTACGATGAACTAATCAGCACCATAAATGCTGGCTGAGCAGTTTGCTTCCCATTGACATTACAACATTGGTTCTGGTGCTGTTGTGTTGCGTAATAAACTTGGAGAAGGATGACGCTGTATGATGAACTTATTATATATATGTATTTTTTCAAATATCAGAAATGACGTTGGCTAGAACAGGGGGGTCCAAAATGCGTCCCACGGCTGTTTTTAAAGTCTAGACATTAAAAAAGATTAAACTATTTTTAATGACAAAATTGGGAGAATAAAGTTAAAATATTAAGATTAAAGTGGTAATCTGTTAAGAAATTTTACAACAATAATGTAATATTGTGAGGGGAAAAATATATTTTAGAATCTGAAAGTTAAAATAATAAAGAAAAAAAAGAATGTTTTTTCGTATTTTTTGGAGTCATGTTATCGAGAACCGAAAAAAAGAATAATGATTTAACTTTTCTGTGTACTATGATACATTATTATATTCACTACTTATATTATTATTAGAAAATTATTCACTGGAATACAATTGAAATATTTGTAGAAAAAAACATTTTTCAAGGAAAAAGGATCAAAAACGTGCAGTGTAAGAAAAAAAAGTTCATGTAAATACACTTTGTCACCTATTACACAGATTCAGATGGAGGGTGTTTTTTCATTCTTCCGCCTTTCCGACGTCAGGTTGTGGGGTCAGCAGCCTAAGCAGGGAAGACCAGACTTCCTTCTCCACAGCCACTTCGTCCAGCTCCTCTGGGTTCTGAGGTGTTCCCAGGCCAGCTGAGAGACAGAGTCTCTCCAACGTGTCCTGGGTGTTCCCCGAGGCTACGGGTCGGAGGTGCCCTGAACACCTCCTCAGGGAGGAGGCATCCTAACCAGATGCCCGAGCCACCTCATCTAGCTCCTCTTAATGCAGAGGAGCAGTGGTTCTACTCCAAGTCCCTCCCGGATGACAGTGCTTCTCACCCTATCTCTAAGGGAGAGCCCAGCCACCCTGCGGAAAAAACTCATTTCGGCCGAATGTACCCGCGATCTTGTCCTTTCAGTCACTACCCAAAGCTCATGACCATAGGGGAGGGTAGGAACGTAGATCGACCGGTAAATTGAGAGCTTTGCCTTTTGGCTCAGCTCCCTCTTCACCACAACGGACCAATTCAGTCCGCGTCACTGCAGAAGCAGATACTTCAACTCTACTTGGGGCAGAATCTCATCCGACCCGGAGATGGCACTCTACCCTTTTCCGGGCGAAGACCATGGACTCATCCCAGCCGCTTCACACTCAGCTGCGAATCGATCCAGCTAGCGATAAAGGTCAGGACTACACTATCCGCAAAAAGCAGAGGCCCAATCCTGCAGCCACCAAACCAGAACCCCTCGACGCCCTGGGTGAGCCTTGAAAATTATGTCCATAAAAGTAATCAACAGAATCAGTGACAAAGGGCAGCCCTGGCGGAGTCCAACCCTCACTGGTAACGGGTTGACTTATTGCCAGCAATGCAAACCAAACTTTGACATATTCCCGGAGCACTTCCCGCAGTACTCCTTGGGTGACACGGTCGAATGCCTTCTCCAAGTCCACAAAACATATGTAGACTGGTTGGGAAAACTTCCATGCAACCTCAATGACGCTGCAAAGAGTATAGAGCGGGTCCACAGTTCTACAACCAGGACAAAAAACACACACCTCCTCCTGAATCCGAGATTCGATTATTCGGCAGATCCTCCTCTCCAGAACCCCTGAATAGACCTTACCAGGAAGGCTGAGGAGGGTGATCCCTCGATAGTTGGAACATACCCTCCAGTTTCCTTTCTTAAAAAGCAGGACCATCACCCTGGTCTGGCAATCCAGGGCCATTGCCCCCGATGTCCATGCGATGCTGCAGAGTCGTGTCAACCAAGTCACACCCACAGCATCCAGGGTCTTAAGGAACTCCGGGTGGATTTCATCCACCCCAGGGGGGCCCAGCTTTTTGACCACCTTGGTGACCTCAGCCCCAGAGAGTTTTTTCTTTAAATATATATATATATATATATATATATATACACACACACACACACACACACACACACACACAATCGGTTGGTTAACAAAATGTAAAATTTTAAAGTGGATCCTTTTGATTTTTCAGTATGCGGCCCTCAGTGGAAAAAGTTTGGGCACCTCAGGTTTATTACATGACTATATTAAGTTAAAATATGAACTTTTTCTGTCATTTATTGTCATTTTGTGGACTAGAATGGGTCTAGAACTAGAAGGAAAGCAGAGCTTTTCCTTGGAATATCCCCCTGAGTTGGTTCTCATTGGGCTGGTCTAAACAATGTGGTACATTACATTACAAACTAATTGCACTTGGATGTCGCTATCATTGATGTAGGCTTCTACACTCAAGATAGTGCATGATATGCTGCTGTGCTGCTGTGCTTTGGATGTAAACTTTGTATAGATCATCAGCTGCCAAATAGAGCAGCTATGCTAGCAACTGTGTATGGAGATTCTGAACTGGAACCAAGGTTGTTTAGCTTGTGCGTGATTTTCTGCTTTTCATTGTTGTAGCAAACCATGGATTTTATTTGCGATATCCCCTATCGCATTTTTTTTATCTTTTCAAAAATGCAGTACATCACAGTAGTGTGTGTTTGTGTTTGTTTTTTTCCTTCAAGACAATGCATGATATGCTGCTTGGTGCTTGCAGAACAGGGGAGGGAAAAAGGTGAAAAGGATATTTTCTTGTCGGTCAAAGACATTTCAAAGTGTGTTTTTGACTTTCTACTTTTTGTGAGTTTTTCCTTTGCCCCATTTGTTTTGCACTTTCTTTTGAGCTATGCCGAGGAGACCTTGTCTTTGTCACGTCGGGGGAACCATTTACCAGCATAATGAACTCAATAGCATGCAAAGAGAGAGCAAAAGCACTCTGCTAGTTAGATAGCGTGCTGCCTGGAGTGCGGACTTGCAGTAAATCACGTTGGGGCAATACGCTGGGGATGCAGCTCTTGGCAGCTCCCAGACGGCCTTTTGGCTGCGGCTCTCCTCTCTTAGCGCCACTCTCTAATTTCAGAGTCGGGTCCTTGCCCACTACTGTGTCTTTACCACATTCCCACAAGCCAGAGACGGATAGTCTGCCTGCCTTGTCTGCCTGGGCGCTCGCTCTCCATCTCATAGTCTCGCTCCTTTGCTGGTTTTTGGCTTTTGTCATCGACTCCCACTTTTTTTTTCTGTCGCTTTTGGTTTTTGCTTGTCAGAGCCTGTGCATTCTCATTTGAACCCAGGATTATAGGTCTTCTAAATCATGTTGTACACATCCAGCATCTCTCTGCATCTTGTAGCAGCCACTTAAGGGCTTTCTTCTTGGCTGTAAATATCGATGCTCCATTTCCACTCTAATTGGACAAACTTTGCAAAGCCCTGGGATATACAGTATGTGTTTGCTGCATGTTTTATTGTCTTGGCCATACGCCGCCCACCCCTTCCCCCAGCACTCTAACACACTCCTACGTGTGCCAGTTCATTATCAGCAAAGAGGTGCAAGCATATTTAGGGAGGTTGCAAGGCGGTCAGAATAGAGTGCATGCAACCGAGTCCTGTGTTTTATGGGGCTCCCGTGTTCTCGCTCATGCACAGCGCTAAGCAGCATTGGTGCCGCCCCGCTTTGGCCTGCTGTTAAATCAGTCCACTGCATGGAACAGTAAACCACTTGTATGTACAGTCGTTCCTCGTTTACAGTGGTTAATTGGTTCCAGACCCGACCGCAATAAATTAATTTCCGCAGTATACCATTCAATGTTAAGAAATGGAATATTTTCATAGTTGGAGCATAGTCACTTTCTAAATACAGTTTTTATCATTAGTAGAGCCCAGTAGACATGAAATAACACCCCTATGGTCACCTTTACACTCCTTTTATCCATTGCTTACACCACATTGAGCAACTTCTATGCTCCAAAGAATCAAGAGCTAACAAGCTAGAAAATGTTTTTCTTCTAAACTGAGGAAGCCAAAAACTAACCACTTCCACACGGGATGAGAGGAGAATTTGTTGTCTCAATGTTTTGTGTCATTACTGGCGCCCAGTGACCAGAATACCACATATCACTTGTATTTCAGTATGTTTTAACTAATAATAGACAAGAGTTTACCACAAAACAGATGTAATTTATTAATTGATTAATTTAAAAAAAAAGTGATACAACAAGGGAGTGATAATTGAGCCGCGATATTGCGAGGGCTGACTGTATTCATAATAATGCAGAGAATAAGAAATGGAAGGAACCTGTGATACCTGCAAAGCATATACACTCACAGGACATTAAAAATATATAACTGTATATTCAGCTGCAATCAAAGAATATTTCCATTAAAAAAAATATATATACAGCACTATACAGTATTCTTTCTTGAAAAAAATGTAATGTAATAATTAATGTGTATTTGTATATTTGAGAAGGTATTTGTGCGTATAAATATGTATATGTATATATTGCACTCAAAGTCACTATGAGTAAAATTCACATAGTTTGAAATTATTCTTGCTGTTGTTATTATTGATATATATTCATAAAAAACAATTAAAACAATATTTAAATTAGAATGGAAATTATAATATAATATTAATATAGAATAATAATACTACAATTTCAAATTGAATTTTTTCCCCCATATATGTATATTTTTTCAAGACAATCTCGTTTTGTTTTTTGTTTTTACAAATACTAAATGACATCAAGACTTCCAAACTGAATCATGCTTGTAGTGCACAGTAGGTTTGCGGAATCTCTTTATACAATTACACAATTATATTATGTAATACTTTTACTTCTGCCCTGTGATTGACTGGCGACCAGTCCAGGGTGTACCCCGCCCAACGTCAGCTGGGATAGGCTCCCGCATACCCGCAACCCTAATGAGGATAAGCGGTATAGAAAATGGATGGATGGATGGATACTTTCACTTCACATTATATTCTTATTATATTATTAGTTGTATATATATATATTATTATTATATTCTTATTTATATTTTACATTATGCAATTATAGGGTCTCATTTGATTGCTGGAGTCTATCCCAGCTATCTTTGGGCGAGAGGCGGGTACACCCTGGACTGGTCTCCAGTCAATCGCAGGGCACATAAAAAAATAAACAAACATTCACACCTATGAAACCGCATGGGAAGAACATGCAAACTCCACACAGAGATGCCCAACAGAGATTCAAACCCAGATCTCCTGATTGTGTGGCCAACATGCTGCCCACTAGGCCCCCGTGCGGCCTAAACAATTCATTGATTATTGCGTTAGTTTTATCCTTTTGTTAGTGACATGAGAAGAAGGTTTGGCACAGAGCGATGGATTGAGTTGAGAGTTGCATGCAGGAGGTTTTTTTCAACTAGCTGTTATTCATGCAGGCACGTTTACGACTGTGAAAAGCTGACTTGGCCACTTTGGGGCGCGGCTGTTAGCCCTGCGACACATGCTTCAGGCAGCAGCGGCATAAATCCCCCGCTGTGTGTGTGTTTGCACCTGGCTTGCTCCATTTACTCAACACCTTGTCGCCTCCTGTTGGCTTTTATGCCCTTATCTCCTGTAAAAAGAAGTGCCGCACGGTGGCTGACTGGATAGCACTTTGGCCTTACAGTCAGGAGGTTCAGGGTTTGAATCTCCGTTGGGCATCTCTATGTGGAGTTTGCATGTTCTCCCCGTGCGTGTGTGGGTTTTCTCCGGGTACTCCGGTTTCCTCCCACATTCCAAAAACATGCATGTTAGCTTAATTGGCGACTCTAAATTGTCCATTAGAGTGTGAATGTTTGTATGTCTGCCCTGTGATTGACTGCCAACCAGTCCGGGTTGTACCCTGCCTCCCGCCCAAAGTCAGCTGGGATAGGCTCCAGCATACCCGCGACCCTAATGAGGATAAGCGTTATGGAAAATGAATAGATGGATAATGGTGAAGTGGTTTTGTCGGGACGCCCCTGGCCCCTACCCCTTGTAAGAGCAGTTAAAGTGGCAGGTGCCTTTCAAATGTATGCTCAATTGACTCTGATGTAGATGCTGTGCTTGGAAACAGAATCAGTGGATGGAGTGCATCCCCACACATTTTCCGTTCAGCATCGACAGCCCCGCATGGTCACAATATTTTTGGACAGACAACACGTCATTCACCATGTGTCGGTAATAATTAATAAATACGTGATAATGCAGGTAAAATGTATATGTACTATACTGGCTTTGTGCTTCACCGATTATGTTTTTTCATCAAGCCTTGAGATTTTTGCACTTTGAACTTGAACGCTGAATGCACAATAGTTGTTTTGCTTTGACTATGGGCTACTTTAAAAAAATGTTTTTTTAATGTAAATATCCACTAAAATGTAAATATTTGTTCAATTTGCTTTGTCATCCATGACACCAGATCTATTATGGTTTTTTTTTTAGGCAAAACAAAAACAGCATTGACTTTGAAAATTTGCAATTTGCAAAAAGACCTAACCACTAACTGTTTGTGGTTGGTTCATATTGATTTGTTTTTTCTGGGGCAGCAGGGGTCTGCAACCTGCTGCTCTGGAGCCTCTTTGTTGGCGCTCCCTTTGCAATGCTTGAATATTTTATTTAACACCTGACCGTTTCCCGCAATAGCGCTTGGGGGTTTAGTCGAGCAGCTTTAGCCAGCGAGCTAAAAGAAACAAGCCACTGTGCTGCACATTTCTCGAGGCGTCAGCTAGTGATGTTTGATTAGCGTACTATACATTTCCACTCTGTTACAAATGAACAGGTACAAATGAAAGGTTGCCGACCCCTGGTCTAGGTCAATTAAAGCTTCAGATTAACCAACTAAGTAAATGAGTGTTAGATGCAGCCCTTTTAACTTTGTCAAACATCTCTAATTTATTGTTTTGTTTTGTTTTTGCAATTTTTAAAAAGCTGTTGGTTTTGTAGCGCCTTTTCCTGAAATAGTCACGCCACAATTACTTCATGAACCAGATATTGTTTTAAATAAAATTTCACGTATGTTGACGTGACATATGTTGTTTTTTTTTTTTTTTAATCCGGAATAAAAAAAGATATTTTTTATATTATGTGCAAAGGATTTGCATTTGCTTGTATCCTTCTCTGACTGTACCCAAAAGCAACACAAGTGCAGGTCACAAGAATTGCAGAGTTGTATCAAAATATGGACACAGAATGTGCATAGCTGAACAAGGCGACGGGTCATCAGATTAGCTGATACTAAAGTAGCCTGAGTCATACATGGCTGGTGTTTTTTGTGGTTGTTAAAAAAACACACACACAGAGAGGGACTCAGATAAGACGAGAGACAGCCGGGTGATCTCGACACCGCACGTCTCGTCCATGACTCACCGGCGGTGTCTGCGCTTCAGTCGGGCCCGACAAGCCGAGCAGATAAACAACCGCAGTAGTAGTAGGAGGAGGAGACAAGGAAGGGCACCCTGACTGATCTCCTTGTTCACACCAAAAGGAGTCCCGTTGAGGAGGCCAGAAAGGACTGGACAGGCTGGCGTCTGAGAGATAAGGCCTGTAGATAAGATAGACTGCTGTGTTGTATGCTCTCACGCAGACATGTCTGTCGTGACAGGACACCGGGAAAACTTGCCGGACGTTTTAGGTACTTTGACAAACTCCTCCTAGGGAATTTGCCCAAATTAGCCCAAATTGGAAGTGGGGATGGGTGATGATAAATGCAGAAGATTTTAGGCCATGCAATGGAACATGTGCTTTGATGAGTTGCTGTGCTACATGGCACTTTCCTCACATGTTTGTGGGCACTCATCATGCTAAAAAATATACCAGTTTTTGCAACAGTCTGACTTAGGACCTCACGCTAAAATCATCACACAGCAGCTTAACACGCAACAGATAGCTACCAAGTATACAAGACTAGTACTGATACTACTATAGAGTAATAAAAAGCAACTCTCTTAACTGCTTCCAATCATGCTTTGCTTCACACGTCTGCATGGTGGTGGTGTTGCGTGTCCTTCTTTGTCTGGGTGGCAGGAGTCAATTGGAAACCAGCTTTGTGCCCCCCCCTCACTATTTGAGAAGCACAGGCCTAGTCCCTGAAGAAAAACTGATTAAACTTCCAGTTCTATCCGTAGCACACTTATGGGGCTTAATTACGGCATGTGTAGCAAAGCCTGTTTTGTTCAGGTGAGTTCTTTTAAGTAACGAGCTCTTCTAGCTAGGGTTGGGTCTGAACTTGGTGAGGCTGAACTTGGTGTTGTGCATGGCAAGTGCAAAAGCCACGGCCTGGGGTCAGAGGTGAGCCCACGAAGGTCCATGTTGGGCAAAGAGGTCATTCCCACCAGTCCAGTGGAGGGTCAAAGTTCAGGCCACTGGAACATAGTCCATGTGCTGTCTCATCCAGGCATTTGCATGTGCTTCAGGGATTGTGTGTGTGCGCCTGTTGAGTATGTGCGGAGCGCCTGTGCTCGTCTCACTCAGCACCTTGACATTGGCACCACATGGGCCTCTCTGCCAAAATCTGCTGCTTCAGCTCCATCGCTCTTCCCCCTCCTCCGCCCCACCCCCTCGTGTCAGTCACTCCCGCGCACTCCCTCGCCTCACTCCCACCTCGTCCAGCTAGGAGGAGCTTTAATCACTCCGATAAAGTTTTGGGAGGAGGACCCGGAGTTGACTTGGACTACTGTGGGAATGCAGATGCTCCGTGCGTGCACCGGTGACCCCACACCCGCTGGGCGTCTGACGTCTGCCACACCAGCCACTCGTTGGCATGACAACACGGCATATGGCCAGCAAAACATGCAATCTCCTCTTAAGCGCCACGCGAGTGAGCGGCCGGGCGTATGCTGCAAAATCTGTGTTTGCTCGCTAATTATTAAAAATGCTCTTGAGTTTTGTCATTTGTTGGGGAGGTAGAACATTTCTAAACATTAGTAGTAGCACCTGTACGTCAAAAATTCTGCTGCAATAAACATTATAATGCTCATTTTGGCCAGTGTTTAATCAACAGTTATGTTTGTTATTGTTTTTCTGGGTGTGTTATTAATTGTAAAACCAATCAAAGATATCTTTCTATTATTTTAGTTATGTTATTTAAAATCAGAGTGTAACTTAGCAACAGAGTGTAATTTGTCAATTAGGACAAATTATACCGTCAAAGTTCTGCAAAAAAAAAGTAAAAATTCTAAATAAATTGGCAGAAAATACAAGAAAAGTATCAAACAAAAAACATGCTGGTAGATAAGAAGCCAACTGGACAGAACAGAACTAAAAAACTCTCCTGTCCCTTTAAAAGTCAGCATGATAACCACTTGATAGCCACTTTTGTACTTTTCAATGACCTTGTACAGAGTAGCAGCGTCTGGCGGTACCACTTGCATGCCACAAGCCGTCACGTCCCCACTGTGCATCATAACTTTAGCCCCTCCCCCCCCTAAAAGCAACTGCATTCCCGCTGTAAGTGTAAACACGCCGCACAGCGGGCGTGCTCACTGCACCGAACTGTTTTGGTTTTTTTTTCCTTCCAAGCAAGACGGTTTACCTGTAGGATTATTAAAAACCTGCTTAACTATCACAAGTAAAAAAAAACAATAAATTTTTAGGGATAAGGATTTTTTAAAATTTGGCAAATAATAGCCTCTCTCCTATAACTGCTTGCTTCTGTTTAACATCCCATCCTCTTTACGGTTTAGGTCAATAAACACCCCAACTATATTTAGAGCACTTACGGTAATAAATGTTTCTGCAGAAAAAACTTTGCCATAATGTAAACAAATCACTTAAGTGTTTTATTTTATTTACTGGTGCCCCCTCTGGCCAGTGAGGGTAACTACATCCACTGCAGTAATCAATGTGAAAGAACAACAACATTTTTCCTCTCTATCCAATTACAAAACAAGTGAGGCCAAAAAAACGTAAATTAGCCCGAAACCGAATATGGGCTCCACCCTGGAGATTACATGGTCCACTCAGCCAGCATGCACTAGAATAACAGCCTGGCTTGCTCTCACTACTGTCCTTTGCCCGCAATGTGAGTGTGTTTTGTTTATGTGGTTGTGCACAGGCCTTAGCTACTCCAAAGAGTGCATGTGTGTATATGAATGGTGTTGTAAGCTCATTGACCCTTGACCTACTTACACAGGTTATGCCAGTCATGAGAGAGGGTATTTAAGGTGGCCAATTGCAAGTTGTTCTTCTCTTTGCATCTTCTCTGAAGTGTGGCAACATGGGAGCCTCAAAACAGAGATTGTTCAACATCATGGTTTGGGGAAGCATACAAAAAGCTAGCTCAGAGATTCAAAGGGGCGGTGCATGGCGGATGAAGAACTCCGCATTCCAAGACAAACACAACGCTATCCACAGTCAAATCTCAGTCCCCCGACCTGAGTACTTATTGAAAATCTGTGGTGTGATTTAAAGTGGCCTGTCCATGCTCTGAAACCATCAAAACTGACTGTTTGGTAAAGAAGAACGGTCAAAGATACCGTCAACCACAATCCAGACCCTCATTGGAAGGGTTACTTCTGCAAAAGAAGGAGCCACTAAATATCGATGTAAGTTTTCTGTTGGGGTGCCCACATTTATGCACCTAGCTAATTTTGTTTAAATTATTATTGCACACTTTCTTTAAATCCTAAAAACTGTGTTTGTCTGCTATATGATATATTTCACTGAAATTGCTGATCCAAACATTCATAAAAGAAAATCTAGAAAATGATCAGGGTGAATACCATTGTGCATGTGATGTTCCTGTAGGTGTGCGTCTTGGCCCCTGAGGACAGTGGAGACTGAGACTGAGAAATTAACGGAGAATTTCCCCGTCAGCTGTTAAGCGAGAATGTGTTATTGTGCAAAACGCGTCGGCTGTTGTCTGACTCACAGACACACACGAGCCGCGACACACCTGTCTGCTCCTGTCATGTCACACGAATTCCGACAGTTGGTCATCCTTGTTAGTGTAAAATGTGTATTTCGGCTGGGCTGGGCCCGTCTTTATGGTGTATGCCATTGGCACCACATTGCCACGCGCTGGTTGTAAATAGCATAATATAACATTACATCACGTTACGTTACATCATAACATCATATTAATACATGTTCTTGTATTGCATCTAATATATATGCATTGCGTCTTGTTGTTTTTCTTCTGTGTTGTTTTATATTAAGGTGCTGCACAGGCCGTCGGGTGCATGCCAAAGCAAGAGGTGGTGGTGTAATTCCCAACACTAAGCCAAAGTCAGGAAGCCTGAAGAAAGTCATTTCCGGAAAAGGCACAATAATTGAAAATAAAATAAACCCCCCCAAAATATCTGAAGTGGAGCTTTAAAAATGACTATTGTATGTATGTCTTCTTTTCCTTTTGGCTTATCCCTTCAGGGGTCGCCACAGTGAATCAATTGCCTCCATCTAACTCTGTCTTCTGTATCCTCTTCTCTTGCGCCAACTACCTTCATGTCCTCTTTCACTACATCCATAAACCTCCTCTTTGATCTTCCTCTAGGCCTCCTGCCTGGCAATTCAAAACTCAGCATCCTTCTACCAATATATTCACTATCTCTCCTCTGGACATGTCCCAACCATCTCAGTCTGGCCTCTCTGACTTTATCTCCAAAACCTCTAACATGTGCTGTCCCTCTGATGTGCTCATTCCTGATCCTGTCCATCCTGGTCACACCCAAAGAGAACCTCAGCATCTTCATCTCTGCTACCTCCAGCTCTGCCTCCTGTCTTTTCCTCAGCAGCACTGTCTCTAAACCAAACAACATCGCTGGTCTCACCACAGTTTTGTACACCTTTCCTTTCATTTTAGCTGAAACTCTTCTATCACACATCACACCCGACACTTTTCTCCACCCATTCCAGCCTGCCTGCACACACTTTTTCACCTCTTTTCCACACTCTCCATTGCTCTGGACTGTTGACCCTAAGTACTTAAAATCCTCCACCTTCTTTATATCTTCTCCCAGTAACCTCACTCTTCCACTTGGGTCCCTCTTATTTCGAACATGTACTCCGTCTTGCTGCGGCTGACCTTCATTCCTCTCCTTTCCAGTGCAAACCTCCACCCCTCAAGCTTCTCCTCCACCTGTTCCCTGCTCTCACTACATATCACAATTGTATTGTATACTATTGTATGTATGTACTTACTAAAAATAAAACTCGCAGGAAATATGTTTACATACCACAAAAAAAAACGTAATCCTTGACAAAAATGTTAAAAAAGTTCAAGCTGACAAAAAAAAATCCCCCACATGCATTATCAGCATCAGCAACATAACCAATGTTGTAATACCAACGTTTTCAAGTGCATGAAGAGGTAAATAAAGCCGCTGGATGCTGAGCACTCATGACAAATGCGTCTCCCGCCATCTTATGGAGTTAAAAATAGTACATATTATAAAAACTATTCTTTTTTAAAACTTCACCAATTCCAGCGTTTGTTTAAAATTGCACACCTTGGTAGTTGAGTTAAGGTTCGGGTTTGGTGGTTGAGGTTTGCCCAATAAATATTACAAGGCAACCCTATCCTAAAATGGCCTTAAAATACTTCATATCCATATTGTTAGATAATTATTTTCATTTTATGACTATAGTTGTGGCTCCTCGTGTTTTGTTGATTTGTCTAATACACCATGTAAAACGCAAGCTCAGGTGGTTCAAAAAAACGCCAGAGAACCGAAAATCTCCATGAATCATTTTTTATCCATACGCTGCACTATACCTCAAACAATTACATGTATGTGTGCAGAGCTGCCTGTGGGCCTCAACAATACACACAAATCATAAAAGTCACACGCACAGGACATGACAGTCCGTATACTGTAGTTTACGACAAGTACGGGCTTGCAGAGGCAGGAAAAGGGCTGTGTTGATTTGGTTAGTGAGATTACGCTGGGCAGACGTTAGCAAGCTGCGTCCAACGTGAGGGCCAGCCAGGCTGCGGCCGCGTTGGCTTGGCTAATGCTAGGTCTGCTGCTCTGCTCTGGCCTGCGACTGGGGCACGGCGGCTGATTGCTTCCAGCCCATGGTGGAGGTAATGAAGGCTTGGTGGTCATCATGATGCACAATTACATACATTAACACACACACGCAGTCTGACCTACAAGGGAATACTCATACACACATGTACTTATGCGTGTGCATGTTTTGTGCCATGCTCATTAGCGGTTGCTGACACAGATGCACAAACACACACACCGGCGACTGCATATGCAGATTCCCTGTATGCACACCCATTCCTCGCCCTCGTGTTAAACACTAAATCACATTCAATCTTTCCATTGTGTTCTATTTGCCAATGAAATGCAACACAATAAAAAACGTGAACTTTATATTTAACCCCGCCTCCCGCCCAAAGTCAGCAGGGATAGAATCAGAATCAGAATCAGAAAAAAGTGAACAATTCACGAACTAGGAACTTTCTTTGGCGACTCAGTGCAACGTAGAACTCTAAGTAAACATAGAGCAATAAATAAACATAGAACTATATAAACATAGAACAGTGAAATCACTAATAAGTAAAGGCATGAGAGTGTTTTTAGTGCAGGTATTATAAGGTGCCAAAAATACTGGTTATAAAGTGACCATAGTGCAAATGTTGGCTCCGGCATACCTGCGACCCTAATGATGATAAGCGGTATAGAAAATGGATGGATAGATGGAACTTCATATTTATGTTTACGAACAAAATAGGCCAATTTTAATACTTGTATTTAGACAATAGCTTCAACACAGTGCACTTTATATTATAATTTACATCCATTTATATTAGTTACAAAAATTCCCATGTTCTTTAATGTTATCTTCATTACTTTAGCTTTAATTTTAAAATGATTGTGGACAACATGTTTGCCTGCACGGTCTAATGCTAAATGAGCAATTATTGTCAAGACTATATTCATGAAATACCAAATATTTTAGTTTATTTTTTACCTACTGTAACACAATTCCAATTTTATTTTGCAAAGCTGAAATAATACAAAATAAAATGCAATAAAAATGATTTTCACCTTCTTTGGCTCAGATCTGCTAAATCTGCTTGCCCAAAAGGTTGCCTGAGTCATGCCTGACGTGTGGCGTGTGCAATCACGCTTGTGTGCTTACTGCCTGTCACAAGATGTAATGTGACAGGCTGCACACACGCACACACACACACGTAATCATTAGGGAAGTGAGCATAAGGAGAAGTAAAGCTCTTAGCAGCATGTGGACAGACTGAATACGTGATTATTACATAAGAATAAACAGAACATTTAATGATCTTATTTGGAGCAGCTTCCGTCAGATTCCGTGGCAGATTCATCAGCCACACTAAAGGAGTTCTTGACACCACCAGGCTGCTGCTCTGCAGTGCAAGCGGATGATGCGCTCATAGTTTCAAATCTCATCCAAACCGAGCGCACTGCACCATCTTAATTCGTGTCTCATGGGCTGATGCATTTTTTTGATTGGAAAAGTTAACTTAGATCAGCTAATCCTGTCCGTGGCGGCTGGTTTTTGTGGATGTTTTACCAGTTGTTATTCAGGGCCTGGGGCAAAGGGTCCTAAGCAGTTGTTTGGTCAGTCCATAAAGCACTCAAACTAATTGTTTGAATGCGTCCTTGCTCGAGAGAGCGTGACGAGTGGCAAATAATTGCTCGTATCTGACAACCAGACGATGACAACTGACTTGAAAATGGCACAACTCCTGCTATTTCAGTTCAGGGTGTAACGTAAAATCAAACACTTTGTCATGTTGACGTTAACACCGTAGATTTCCCTCTCTACAGTCAGAAGTAACTCTTCCCCCAAAAGGGTTTTAGCGGGCTGTGATGTGCATGCCGCAGCAACAGGTGGTGCTATAAGTCGCAACAGTAAGGCAATGTTGGCTAATCACAAGCCTAAAAAAGGTCCTTTCTAGAAAATGTCGACCAAAATAATGAATATAATATTTTGTTATATAAAGCTGTTTTATTTTATTTTATTGAGATATTTTTACGTAAACAAAATAAATAATAGTAATAATAACACACGTTGGACTTTTCATTTATCAACAAGCACATTGCACAACAACCCAGTGACAGAACCAATGTTGTAATAGCGTGAAGGAGCAAATTGTTCAGCCAACATTAAAAAAGTAAACTATAAAGTTTTGGGAATTATTATCAGTTATATTTATTAATTACAAATAAAAAATTTCTAGGATACTTGTGCATTATAGCCGCACGGTGGCTGACTGGGTAGCACGTTGGCCTCACAGTCAGGAGGTTCAGGGTTCGAATCTCCGTTGGGCATCTCTGTGTGGAGTTTGCATGTTCTCCCCGTGCGTGTATGGGGTTTTCTCTGGGTACTCCGCTTTCCTCCCACATTCCAAAAACATGCATGTTAGGTTAATTGGTGACACTAAATTGTCCATCGGTATGAATGTGAGTGTGAATGTTTGTTTGTCTATATGTGCCCTGCGATTGACTGGCGACCAGTCCAGGGTGTACCCCGCCTCTCGCCCAAAGTCAGCTGGGATAGGCTCCAGCACCCCCGTGACCCTAATGAGGATAAGCGGTATAGAAAATGAATGAATGAATGTGCATTATACAAAAACACATTTAAGTGACTAATGCTAGCAGTGCAAGGGTAACACCACATTGACCGCACAATCTATTTATTAGCAAGTACATTGCACGACACAGCGGCAACAGAACTAATGATGGAGCAGAGGTAAGGAGCAGCATGCACGGCAAGTGGAAGAGGCAGGAGTTTCACACTGACGGCTGAGTAGCAACATTTGAAAAGCGCATGCAGACGTAGATACATTTTGATCATCCAGCGAGATCACAGGCAGCCCCGCTTAAGCAGCAGTGCAAATAAAGCGGTCATAAAAATGACGTAACGCCAAACTGACGCCACTGACGCCCGCCGTTTCGTACGCCGCAAACCAACCGGAACCCCACCGACGCCCAGACTGTGATGGAAATAAACACATCACGGCACAGTAAACGCAGGATGACGGCATGTCATCTTTACGGCGCAAGTCCCCAATTAGACATTCCTCTGGATCTTTCAGCCCTGTGTCATTATGTGTGTTTGTCACTGCATGGGACCAACGCAGTAAAGCTCATTTAGACCTCACGCGATTGCTTGAGGTCGGAAAGGTGGGAAGCATAAGACTGCGCCTGACGCTCAAGTGAAACTTTTTGGTGCAAGATAACCAGACTTAAATCTCAATTTTGTCCATTTATCCAAGCCTTGGTGTAGTCACCAAAGTCTCACAGAAAGCAAGTATTGGATTTGATCTTTTCAAGGAAAATGACACAAAGTCCGTTATTTTGCAAATATCTGCCAACACAAGTGGCAAGATAATTGCCTCCTGGTTGCATCATGGTCTTGGGCTGCACGAGTGCTGTCAGCGGGGCGTATGGAGGTTCACTGAAGGAAACGTGACTTCAGCACACAACAATGATCATGTAAATACAGTGATGAGTTCTTATTTTTTTGTATGTTTGTCGCACTTACATGTTTCAAACTAACTGAAATATTAGTCAATGACGACACAATGAACACAAAATACAGTTTTTAAATGAAACTTTGTATTATTAAGGGAGAAAAAAACCAAACCTCCCTAAACCTAACAACTGGTTGGGCCAACTGCAATAACTTGCAGTGAGTCTCTTACAGGAAGGAATTTTGTCCCACTCATCTTTGCAGAATTGTTGTCATTCAGCCACATTGGAGGCTTTTCCAGCAAAGCGCATTTACAGGTCATGCCACAGCATCTCAACAGGATTCAGGTCAGGACTTTGACTTGATTTTGTTTTCCTTGGTGGAGGTGGACTTTTTGGTGTGTTTTGGAACCTTGTCCTGCCGCCCAAGTTGGTTTCAGCTCGAGGTCACTAACAAATGGTCGGACATTCTTCTTCAGGATTTTTTGGCAGACAGCAGAAGTCATGGTTCAATTTATCACAGCAAGTCCTGAAGGAGCAAAACAGCCCCAGACCGACACGCTACCACCACCATATTATACAGTCGATATGACGAAAAATTGTCTCATCAGACTACAGAGTATTTTCCCAAAGGTCTTGGGGGTTATAAAGATGTTTTCTGGCAAAATTGAGACGAGCCTTAATGTTCTTTTTGGTTAGCGATGTTTTTTGCCCAGTGTAGTTCTTATGATGAAGTCATGGACTCGGACCTTCAGTTCTTTGGCTGTTTTTGTGGGGTCTTTTGTGACCTTTTTGGATAAGTTGTCGCTGCGTTCTTGAGGTAATTTTGGTTGGCCAGCAACTCCTGGGAAGGTTCACTACTCTTCTATGTTTTCGCCGTTTGTGGCTAATCACTGTAGTTTGCTGGAGCCCCAAAGTTTTAGAAATGAATTTGTAACCTTTTCCAGACTGATGAAGCTCAACTAATTTCAGTGAAGTTATGTTTTAACAGCAAGGGGCAATCACAGGACCATGTATACGTGTATAAATGGAACCCGCTGTCTAGCAAACACCGGAAACCAACTTGGGGCACACAGTTATCTAGTTACTGACTTGTGTTGCTAACTTCCATTGTCAAGAATAGCAAACTACACAACCCAATGGTCATGCTTTTCGGTCCATGCTTCCACATATCGCCCCTTCTCTTTACCCAAGCGTGTATTTGTGTAGTACTTGTGCTTTTGTGGCGCATGTATGTTTGCATACTGGTGCGTCCACACTTTGCATATCAATAGATGGCCATTCCTGCAAAATGTTCCCATAAACAAGTGCTAGTGAGCCGGTTCTATTCATTGTAAAGGAGGCGTGTCTGCCCTCCCACCCCACCACCATCGCTTCATGAATGGGCTGTAATTACAGCTTGATGGAAAACACTAATGTGTCTCATAAAAAAAAACACACACAATAGTTAAGACCAGTACAATTAGTCTTTCCAGGAGACAAGACCAAGGAGACACAGCGTGCACATGCCTTCCCTTCCAAGTCAACAAGGCAAACGCCACGCCATCAATCTCGACTTGTTTGTTTTTCTTTGCTCCTTCAAACCATAAGTGCACCCCTTTTGTATTACAGCTAATTCGAAAAAGCCACCGTTTAAAGAAAAAAAGGAGTGCTTGCCTGTGGCTGTAAATCAGTCTAGTCTGAAGACACAGTCAGGGCTTCGTTAGTGTTGCATTGTAATGCTTATTTATACTCATAAAAATATATACTGCAAGTCATTAAATGGCCCTATTGTTCAACCGTTTTAAATACCTCTGTATTGGACATGTGTTGTCCAAAATCTGGCCTTGGTCTTGGAATTTAGACAGCTTAAAAGTTATTTTAGTAAGCCAGACTGGGAACATGCGGTTTTATGTGTGTGTGTGTGTGTGTGTGTAACTTTAAGGCTAATGAGCTGCATTTGTCTTTTTTTAATACTAAATGCCATATATCACGTGCAACAACATAATATTAAGGAGCGGGTCAGGAGGACACAGACAGTTACCAACACTCGCGTAGCTCCAGCAATGATCTGGATGTCACTGGTAATACACAGGAACTACACAGGAACTACTACACAGCTGACCCTCAGGAAAACAGTCCCCCCTAGCATTTGTCAAGCCTCTTCACGGTGAACGTTGGCCTCCGCCAAGGCTGCTCTGGTTTGAAGGTTTCTGGTTTAAACCTTTGTCCTCTCATGATCATGTTGAAGTAACCCCCAGTTGCTCCCGATGCTGGGTCATGCGCATCTCTACTATTTGCAGATGGTTGTTAATTTCCCGGTTGATCTATGTTCCCACCCTCGCCTGTGGTCATGAGGTGTGGGTCGTGACCAAAAGAACAAGTGTGAGATACTAGAGACCCAAATGAGTTTCCTCCTTATATGGTGAGGAGCGCAGTCCTTCAGGAGGTGGTCAGAGTAGAACAGCGGAACATTGAGAAGAACGGATACCTCCTGGACACCCACCCGGTCAGGTGTTCTGGGCGTACCCAACTGGAATGTAGTCCACCGAGCAGTCCTAGGACACGTTGGAGGGGTAATGTCTCACAGCTGGCCTGAGAGTGCCTCGGTGAAGTTTGGACTTCCCTATGAGACTGGTGCCCCTGTGAATCAGCTGAGGATAAGCGGAAGAAAATGGACGGGTGGCGCTTCAGCCCCCGCTGAAGAGAAGAATCAAGACTATTATACAGTAAGTCCCATGTCTGTAGCTGTAGCTCTGGGCTTTATTTTGAAATGTGTAGTGAAGCCTTTTCTTCTTCACGACGACATAAAAAAATCTCAGCTTCAAAAGCAAGCAAATGTGGCGCAAACAAGTGAAGTGAAGTATCCTTGAATTGAATTCGTCACAAGGTTTTTAAGCTTTCACCATCTGTGTTTGCTGAACACAAAATACAATAAAGATGAAGTTTACAGAGACACGTCAAGCTCCACAGGCTATACGGACCAGAACGTGGAAAATACTGCTTCTAGTGGTGTGTGTTTGTGTGGTTGGCTGGTCATTCCCGTCCAGTTCCACCGCACTCTCGCTGACAGCTCTCTCTGACTCACAGTTCCCATGGACTTCGCTCGACTGACTCGTCTTCCCGCCGGTACCGTGACCTCCGCCCACCTCTTTTTGTTTGTTTGGAAGGAGGGACGCATTATTTTTATGCGCATGCATGAAATGATGCCCCTGTGAGGGCGGTAATGAGCGCCCAGCATTTTGGAGGCTTTCCCAATCCCCGCCAAAGCAATTTGGTCGGGCGCTGTGGACAAAGAGACACTTGTTCGGGGCTCACAATCAGCGCCTGGTGATTATGATTCTGTTGACCCGTTAGGGAAGAAAGAAGTGGAGGGAGAGACGACTAAAGCGAGAGGAAGTTGTATTATAGGTCGCTGTGGTTTGTCGCCCTGACATTTCTCCGCGTCTTTGTTGGGGCGCACGGCGCCAACAGTTTGCTGCATACTTTCTGATGGCCTACGCCGGGCCCGTGGTATACATGAGTAACAGGGGTGTCCCGGGACGGGATATCCGGTACGGTACAGAGGCGACTAAACCTGCCGTTAAACCTGTCAGAGGGGTGGTACGTTGTCCACACGGAAACGTCAAAATGACAAGGTATTTTATCGTTTCATCCTTTCGTCCACTCGGAAACTGTATTTTTTGAAAATGGCTTCCAGAGAGTTTGGTGTGTGCCACACGTAGATTGCATTGTTTTCACTCAGTGATCCGTTCCCGTGTGGATGCACACAGTATTTACTAATCCGGCACAGAGTTTTTCAACCCGCCAAAAAAACAAAAACATAAATTGAATTTAATTATGTTCGAATCTCCTTTGGACATCTCTGTGTAGGGTTTGCATGTTGCACGTTCTCCCCGGTGCGTGGGTAGTTTTTGTCCGGGTACCCCAGTTTCCCCCACATGCCAAAAACATGCACGTTAGGTTAATTGGCGACTCTAAATTGTCCATAGGTGTGAATGTGAGTGTGAATGCTTGTTTAGGTGTGCCCTGATATTGACTGGCGACCTCGTCGCTTGCCCGAAGTCAGCTGGGACAGGTTCTAGCATACCCCCTTAATCCTAGTAAGGGTAAGAAGCACAGAACATTGATGGATTTTATGATTCCATGGCTCCCCACTAGCCAAAGATGGGCAGCACTGTATTTGTTTTATTGCACAGGTGTGCCGTAAGGTGGCCACAATAAATGGACACTAAAACGTGGGGTTATGGCAGTGCTTCTTAAATAGTGGGGCGGGCCACCTGCGGGCACAGTGAACGGTCTTTTGTGTACATAAAAAAAAAGATTTCAAGCTCTGAAGGCACCCAACACACTTCAAGCCTGAACCCAAATGAACCTCTGTCTCCTCGCCTCCTGTCTTGTGACGAGGTAGACAAATGGCGAGGGGTCACGCAGGGCCCCGTGGCAGCCATATTTTCTGAGGCTCCGCCTGTGGTCCTCGTGAGCAAAAACACACACAGACAGACAGTGGGTGGATCCTTACCATGACCTTTCACCTCAGAAGGTGCTCCTTATATAAGGGTCATCTGAGTCAGTGTTGCCATTGCTGCACCTGGAACACTGGACTCAGGACTTGCGTGTATGTGTGTCGGGGGGTTGTCCTTGGCGGAATAAATCGGGCCACTTAGTGGAGCCACCCACCCCCTCACTTACAGAGATTGCTTCAGCAAGAGGCGAAGGTCAACTCTCACCCTTTCTCGCATTTCTCCACACCCATTCATACCCCCACTCATCATCAACAAGCTATTTAAGAGTGATGTGTGAAAAAGTAGAGCGATAATCACATGGGCAAGGTACCCTCAAACTGAATATGCAAGGAAATCATCACCGCCGCCGCTCATAATTCATTTTTTACGTGCAGCCTTGCCCGGATTGCATATTAATTGTGCACACCTCCGTACGGTATATGAACATTCACACCACTACACATGAGCAAATATGCTTAGATCCATTAATAACCACTCTTGCTTATACTGCTTGGAGTTGGGAAATATGCATAAAAATGGATGGCATGCTTAAAAAACTCACTTCCTTAAAATTACGTCACAAATGAAGGATTTGGTCTTCATGTGCTCCTTTGACCTTTTCGACTCATGACAAAGTCCCAATTAAGGAAAAGGTGCAACAAAAAATATCAATGTGGTTTTTAAAGATTTGAGAGTGTGTCTGCTTCTCCCTGTCATTGCAAAAGACAGGAATTCAATTAGCACCCTCAACTCCCTACACACACACCCCTACATACACACACACACACACACACACACAGGGGAACACGAGCCATACCGAAGCTCCTCCTCTCTGACACACCTGAAGGCTGTTTTGGCTGCGTGAGACAGGCATACGTTGTTATGGATGGCATCTGCCTGTAAGACAATCTTTGGCTGCTTAGACGCCTGCTCGAGGGCTTTTGACAGTTGCCCCCACTCCCACCTCCTCAAGGGACAACGCCAGAAAACAAGGCATCAATCGCTGATTGATATCTACCACTTTTTAGAGCTTACCTCGCCGATCACGGATTCCCTTTCTTCAACCTGACGCATCAGTGTGTTTGCGTCTCGTGGCATCTGGAAGATCTGGAGGAGCATTTTAGCAGCAAATTCCTAAAAGCACCAAAGCATTCCTCATTTTAGGGTCTTTGACTAGCATTGTTGCAGTAAAAAAAACAGGAGAGGACTCCTGTCATAGAGAGGATCTTGGACTAGTTCTTTTGTAGTCCTTTTTGAAAACACACTGAAATCCTATCATCATTTTTGCAGTAAGTCATTAAAAACAGTTCCTGACATATAGACGATATTTGACTAGTGTTTTTGTAGTAGGTCCTTAAAAACAGCAGAGCACTCCTGTCATACTGAAGATCTGACTAGTATTTTTGCAGTAGGTTCTCAAAACAGCAGAGTGAGATCTTGTCACGTAGGCATATCTTTGAATGACATGTTTGCAGTATGTCACTGAAAACAACTCCTGTGATATAGAGGATCTTTGACCAGCGTTTCTACAGTATAGCCTTAAAAACAACTTCGTCATATAGATGATTTTTGATATTGTTTTGGCAGTATATGCTTAAAAACAACTTCTGTCATATAGAGGATCTTTGGCAAGCATTTATGCAGTAGGCCCTTCAAAACAGCAGAGTGAAATCCTGTTATATAGAGGATCTTTGGCTAGTGTTTTTGCAGTAGCCCGTTGACATACAGTACGGCGGATCTTTAACGATGTAAATGGACTTTCACTTCTGTAGCGCTTTTCTACTCTCAAAGTACTCGTAGTGTGTTGACGCGGCTACCATCACTGGGGGTTCAGTATTTTGGATACTTATACATGGTTACAGAAGGACGGAGGATCGGACCAGCAACCTTCAGTTTGGGAGACGACCAGTCTACCACCTGAACCATGCCGCCCCACTAGGGATTTTGCAGTAGATGCTTAAAAAGAGCAGAGCACAACAGCCTGAAGTGCAGCAAATTAGCATGAGAATCAGAAGTGAAAAACATATCAACCCACCCATCCACTAATTTATTTGGATGACATTTCATTTGTAGTCACTTAATCGTTTTGAAAGCAGGCGCCTGGAAAGGTGGGGATCATGTTCTCAGCGCACCATGCCTTCATGAGTGAGGGCTTTAGCCACAAGGTTGGTTGAGGCCGTTGCAACCAGATCCGCCAGTCGGGTCCATCAGATAGTCGTCCTTGGCTGCGTCCCGCTCTTACCCGTCAAAGCTGCGTGGCCGTCATCCAGCTGGTCGGACAGCCTTTGCCCCCCCCATCTTATCAGGATAATGTGCTGCATTCAGGTCCATTACGGGCTGACCTCTGAGGACTTTCTCTGCTGCAAAGCGGGGGCCTCGTGCCAGTGATGGACAAGCCCAGAGGAATGCGATACGTAGCAGGAATGAGGCTGGGGGGGACGAGTCCAATACTAATAGACGACACCCACTACTTTACAGAGGACGGCTTTGTAGAAAAAAAAGGCTTCGCTACACGTCTTAGAATAAAGTCTAGTGCTCTATTAAGCTCAATCACAGAGTGAATGGGCTGACCTAGCGTGATGTTAGCATGTAGCACGCATTCCTATGCTAACATTATCGTCCTCCTGTTCCACGTCATAGTGTTACGTTGCTGAACATGACTTATCCCACCGACTATCAAATGCCAGAACCTGAAACATTCCAAAACAAGTAAAAGGCGGACGCTACGTACCTCATACATACAGCAAGAGGTGGATGTAACGGACGTCAAGCTGTAAAGCTAGCTCGCTCGCGCGGTATTTTCTCCTAAAAAGCGACAAAAACTTTGACGTATTTTGTATTGTGGTAAGTTTGCTAGCTTTAGCTAAATCGATATGCTAACGTGTGTTAGCTAGTAATCCAGCTAGCTACGTAGCTTGAACGAAACCCCAGCATTGCCTTGTTTTTTTAATCTTAAAAATAAGTGTATTGCGTGCGGGTATAACGGATCACATGAATGTACTCTACCGTTTCGGTTTTGCCGTTTGTGACCTTCGGTCCACTCGCATACCCCTTCGGTTATATTTCATGCAATTTTTTTATAGAGTGATCTAAGTGCTCCGCGCGGAACAAAAGTGCTGGCCGAGTTGCCGCAGGGACGCCTCTAAGTGTCGGACACTACTGGCTGAGGGGGAGGAGCTTAACCACAGCAAATGCCAGCCAGAAGGCTGAGCTGGAAGTTTTTTGGCCAAAAACTTGAATAGTTACATTTGTCATATTCAGGCTGTTGCCGGTAAGTGTTCAAAGTTTACATTTGGAACTTGAAGTGTATCATTTTATACGTGTTTTTAATATTTTAAACTGCAACAATTTATTTTATTATTATTTTTCTATTTAAAAAAAGTCAGAGTCTGAGTTATCTGAAATATCACCAAAATTAGTTTATTTAGTTAAAAATATACATTGTTTGTATTTTTTTTTAAATAAAAGCATTTGAAGTCATTTTTCTGCCTTTTTTGTACCGAAAATTAACTGAACCGAGGACTTCAAGAAACTGTACCGAACCGAAATGACATTTTAGTGTACAGTTACACCCTTGGAACAGACTAATTTTAAATTGCGCACATTTTTCCGAAATGTACATTTAAAAAACTGCTTTGAATTGAATGAATTGAGTACCTTTAGCGCATACTGCATGTAGGGGCGGGGCCTGTTTCGTGCTGCTTTGTGATTGGTCAGTCTGTTACCTGACAATTTAATGTTTTAAGTTGTTAAAATGGTTTTATTTATTACATTATAATTAGAATAATAGCACACACGTAATAGTATAATAAATTATAATAAAGGATATATATGCATTAAAAAAATAATATATTATTTATTATATTATATAATATGTATATTGTTGTTTGATTATATTTCTGTTTATATTTTATTTCTTTTTTAAGAATTTGTGTTTCCTTCATAAGAAATAATTTTAAGCGTAAACAGATTACTGGCAGGTTGGCTTGCAGGAAGCAGGCGCCAAAACAATTGCAGACCGTATAATTACTGGTTAAAGGTATGTGTGTGTGTGTGTGTGTGTGTGCATGTGTGTGGGTGCGTGCGTGTGTGTGTGTGCATGCAGGGCTGGTGGGCCTTTAAGGACAAAGAGGGATATTCGTTACATACACAAAGACACCCCCATTTTGGCACTTAATTCTACAGAACCGAAAGATGGGCAAAGATGCCGAGTGACAGGAAGAAAAGAGAGAAAAGAGACACCTATAAAGGAAAAGACAGCGTGTCTTTGCTACTTCCTGCCAGAACCGAGAGGAAGATCCTCGCCCCCCCTGCCTCAGCCTTTGCCTCCTTTTAATTACCGCCAATTACAAGGCGAGCATGCCAGGACTTATTACACGGCGACATCAGAGAGCCTGTGAGGCATGCACATTTGGCGCTTTGGCGTAGCGAAAGGCTCTTGGTATCTCCCAGATTCTGAGGGTGCGCTTTGCCGCTCTCTTTTTGTGCTTTTAATGAGAACTGAAAGCATGAAAACGCAGCTCCCCCATGCCATAAATGAGCAGCTCTCTTCCCAAAGTGGACCAGATTTGGAAGTGTAGCCGGGACATCGCTGCTTTGCTAATGTCTTTATCATAATTGTGTGTGATGGAGGGTGACGGGCTGCACAGGAAATTGCTTCATGGGAAAAGAATGGCATGCATTCGGACACCTTCTGGTCATTGTAGTCCCTCTTGGACTTGGACTTTCGCCGCGACACTATTGAGGATAAGCGGCATAGAAAATAATAGTGACCATAGAATAGTTGTTGTTTGGTTGGTTTAATTTTTGCTGTAAACCAGAAGGTCATGCAAAATTTATGTAATTCTTTTATTTTATTTTATTTTTGCTTTTCACTTGTAATTTCATTTTAATTAATTTTTTTATTTTTATTTTTAAATATGTTTGTGTATGGGCCGCACGGTGGCTGAGTGGTTAGCACATTGGCCACACAGTCAGGAGATCTGGAAGACCTGGGTTCAAATCTCCGTTGGGCATCTCTGTGTGAAGTTTGCATGTTCTCCCCGTGCGTGTGTGGGTTTTCTCCGGGTACTCCGGTTTCCTCCCACATTCCAAAAACATGCATGTTAGGTTAATAAGCCATTCTAAAATTGTCCATCGGTATGAATGTGAGTGTGAATGTTTGTTTGTCTATATGTGCCCTGCGATTGATTGGCGACCAGTCCAGGGTGTACCCCGCCTCTCGCCCAAAGCCAGCTGGGATAGGCTCCAGCATCCCTGTGACCCTAATGAGGATAAGCGGTACAGAAAATGAATGAATGAATGAATGAATGTCTGTGTATGATGCAGTGGTCTTGTACACCATTGGTGACCCCAACCAGATTTTAATTTGAATTTGAATTTTTACACCAACCAGATTTTTATTTTTGTCTAAATGTGCCCTGCGAATGACTGGCAACCAGTCCAGTGTGCACCCCGCTTCTCGCCCAAAGTCAGCTGGGATAGGCTCCAGCATGTCCTTGCGACCCCAGTGAGGATAAGCGGCATAGAAAATAATAGTGACCATATTTTTTTGTTGTTTGGTTGTTTTATTGAAAACTGCAGCAAGCTTTTAAGTCATGCAAAATTTGTAGAATTATTTTATTTATTTTGTTATTATTGTTATTTTTTTATTTGCTTTTTACAATTGTAATTTCATTTTATTTCTTTTTATTTTTAGATATCTCTGTGTATGATGCAGTGGTCTTGTACACCATTGGTGACCCCAACCAGATTTTAATTTGAATTTAAATTTCATGTTAAAATCTCTGTTGGGCATATGTATGGGCAGTGCCCGGCCTTTTGTCCCACGCCGTGTTGTGACGCCATTTTTGCGCGTGCAAAGCTTCTCCAATTCTCCCTGGAACTCATCGGCTCCGGAAACTCTGAGCAGACGTTACTGTGCGTTTCTGCTCCCTTTCTTCTGTCACATTTCATTTTTTACTTCAATTCTTCATCGCGTGCGTCCCTCCCTCGTCACGTAAACATGTTCCCAGAGCAGACTGAGCTCATGTCGTCGGCATGTAGTCGGGGCGGGGGACATCTCGTCAGCGTGCTGTTATGACTGGAGTTGTTTTGGTTCCCAGAATAGCGACGATGCAGAAATAGAACATTCCCGCATGTGCGTGGGTCATTCAGACATTCTCTCCGGTCCAAAGGACGCATTCCAAGAGTGGTTGTGTGCTGAGATGCCACTGGGATGCTGCATGGGAAACAATGCGGCCCTCAAGGAAGGACACTTTATTAGGCAGCCTTGCACAATGCCAGTCATTTAGCTATATGTTTATTATTATTTATCATACGACATGGGTTGCCCATTTTTTGGAGGACGGACGTGAATTGGAAGCAGGCAATAATTGGTAAAAAAAATTAAAAGTTTTAAATAATGATTAGGAGTGCATGAAATAGTGGAAAGGGAAATGTAGCTCCCTGGGCAGCAATAACACCACGGATGATGTCATTGTTACAGTTTAAAGTGCATGCAGAGGTACTGTAGATAAAGCTGCTGGATGCTGACCATCCTCAAACGAAACACGGCTATGACCAGCTCCTGGAGTTAATAAAAAATATTTACATTGGGTGGTTGCCCACAGCCACAGTTGTTAATGTAAAAGGGGAAAACAATGGCTTAGCTTTATCAAAATTACTATTTGATGTCTCAGGTGCTTCTATTGTATTTATTTATGTGTGTATGAAATAACTTTTCACAAATATTTTTATTATTCATTTTTAAAAATTATGAAAATTGGTGACGCCCGTAGCTTCTGGGGCCGCCACTACGAGTGAATGTGGGCATGGCTAAAGCTGCCATCCATCCCCTAAAAGTCCATCCAGGAGCGCGATGCACGTGTTTGGCCCCTGTCCCCCTTACAGGTGCCTCAGCTACCATGAGGCTTTGCACAGCTGTGTGGAAGGTTGCCGTGCATTTCAAACAGCGAAGCGGATTTGCCCCTCCGCGTGGCGAGGATGACGTTTCTGCTAATTAGTTCCCGACACATGACGTATAAGTGGAAATTTCCTGCCCTCTCTTTTTTTTTAATATGTTTACGAGATCTCAATCTGGGAGGGGGCGGGCAGGATTTTCTGCCATTCGCAGAGTAACATCTGGTCCTTCTCCTCCTTTTATGCCAGCAGCAGACCCTCTTTCTCTCGCTTACGCTCTGCTTTTTTGGCTCACGTTTCTTTCCATTTTCTCACTTTTTTCTCGGGTTTCTTCTCGGTCGTTTCCTCCGCTGATGAGCTGGCAGGAAAATGTCCACGACGGAACGCAAGGCAATGCGTTGGCCTCTTTATGAAGTAACTGTGGTTAGCGCTTCAGCGTTGATGCACATTTGAAGGCATTAGGGCTTAAATGCAGGCAAACGCAACCCCCATCTTTGCGGTGTTACAACATTGGTTGTCTTGCTGCCTTGTCAAAAAGAGCTATGTCTTCCTTTCCACTTTCTCATGCACTCCAAAACATTATTAAGGTTGAAAACAGAACTTGAATGAGTTTTTTTTACCTATTCTATTTCTTCCCAACTAATGAGTGATCAGCCGCGTCAGCCATGCGTGAATGGGTGGATGGTTCCGAATGTCCGAGGTTAATCAGGAGATCAGAACTCCATGTCCTTGTTCAGGAGCAGTAAAGCGCATACAGCAGCATGTTTGCACAATGCAAACTGGCGGCCGTTATAGCAGCACTTTGTCACCAGACCGGGCCTTGTGTGTGTGTGTGTTACTAGAATGTTTACACACACACACACACACACAACCACACACATAAGAAAAGTGTGTCAGCCCGTGACTTGTGTTTTAGGAAGTTTGGACTACGGGGCCTTTGGTTACTCAAGCATAAAAGTGACTGAACATGACGACTCATATGATCATCGACTGGCATTCACGTCCACTCATGCAGGAAAAGCAAACAGGGTAGCTGTTTTTTTATGTCTTATTGTTTTTATCTGAAATTGTTTCCCAATTGAATATGCAATTTGGAATGTACTGCAATTAACTGGCGACTCGTCCAGGGTGTGCCTCTCCCGGAGTCAGCTGGGATAGGCTCCAGCATACCCGCGACCCTAATGAGGATGAGCGGTACAGAAAACGGATGGATGGATGGAATCAAATTCAGCTTTTGTGATTTTTTTTTTGCCCCATACAATAATCTCTAATTGTATTTGTTTTTTTGAATTGATGATTTTGAAGTGTTTTTATTGTGGGCTTCATTGTGGTCATTTATTTTTTTATGTTAGTCATTTTTAGTCATGTATAGAATAGATTCGAGTAGAATAAAATCGATTAGGCTTTTATATGCCCTACAATGAGGAAATACGTTCTTGTAAAAATACCACTGCTGCAATAATCATCATAATAATCAAATGTATTGTATATGGCATTTAATAATGGTAATAAATATGGTATTAACAATATTAAAAAAAAACGGAATACCAATATAAACATAAAAAACATATGTATGTTAAGCAAAAAGTAATGAATTATACCAAAAGAAAGTTCAAAAATCATGTGACCTTGGTTGGTGCTTATTCCGAAACAATCGCCAGCGTGCGGTTGCAGCGCAGCCGCCATTACCCAACACGTGTGATTCCCCCTCTCATCGGGAGAAAATTATTTTAGGTGATGACTCAGCCACCTACCTACGCACATAGTTCTTCTTCCTCAAAAATACCCACTTTTTGAACACAAAACATACTTTGCGAATGTATTTTCCCAGCTGCGCGTGATTCAACATGGCGTGTTTGTGGATTGAGCTACCTGCAGATATTTCCTGCTGGCGAATTTCCACCCCAACATTCATCTAAATGAGAACTGTCCCGTCTGCTTCCCCGGAAGGGTGGCCAGTGGAAAAGGGGGGTTTGGGACATGGGAGTCATGTGGAGGAGGGGGTGAGGTTTGGAAGGCTCCTTGTTTACTACGAGCTAAAAATACTAGCCAGCCTAACAGCAGGGTGTGGGGGGCGGGGTGTGTGTGTGGGGGGGGCTGTGTCAACAGCTGGAAGGACACATGCACTGTTTGTGTGTGTCTGGGTGGGTGGGGGGGTTGTGGGTGGGGGACAGGTGGACCTGTAGTACTGTGTTTGTTTTGTATATTCATTACTGTGTAAAAGTCCTGTCAGATTGGTTGTCAAAGTTGACTTGGTAAAGAAGCAGGCTTTGCTACACGTCTTGAAAAATGTCAGTAGTCCAATCACACCGTTGTCCCCCAGAAGTTCCTACTTACAGTTGGAATGATCTCCACCCTACCTTAAGCACTAGTAAAGCTTAAAACTTTTGAAAAAAAAGCAGGCTTCGCTACACAGCTTGAATAATTTCTGCAGTCCAAACACACTATTGTCCTCAAAACGTTCCTAGTTTCAGGTGGAATTATCTGAAGTACTTTTAAAGGTCTCAGAAGGCCTTTTAAAGAAGCAGGCTTTGCTACACGTCTTGAATCATTTGTAGTCCAAACACACGATTGTCCCTCAAATGTACGTACTTAGAGGCGGAATGAGCTCCCCCCTGGCTTATCAAAAGTACTACTAAAGGTCTCAAAGTTGACTTTATAACAAAGCAGGCTTTGCTACACGTCTTGAATAATTTCTGCAGTCCAAACACACGATTGTCCTCCAGATGTTCCTACCTTCAGGGGGAAATATCTCCCCTCTGGCTTATTTTAAGTACTTTTAAGTACAGTAGGGCTTGATTTGGCCACTGTTGAGGGACCTCTGAGAGTTATTGTGTTGTGAAGTAGAACAATATGGGACCATTAAAGTATGAAAGAGAAATGCCTGTACGTTCATCACTGTCAATGGTGATTTAGAAAAGCAGCGCCGACATTTCCCTCCTGGCCGCTCAGTACAATTTATGGCTAAATTGAGACGGGAGACACAGGGCCGAACTTCTTTTTACACTTGTACGCCTGTTAGGTGCACGCCTTGTCCGCCAGCAGTGTTGAAATGTCACAGGTAATAAAAGTTTTACGATGGCAACAGTTTGACCCAGGAGCATTACTCCTAAAGCGGTTACAGTTTCCCCAATTAAATGCCTTGTGGACGAAGGCGATCAGATAAGGCGAAGCGCAGAGGGAATGCGAGGGAGGGCTGACAAAAAACCATCAAGGTGAAGGCAACGGGGCCACGGCGCTTTCTTTATTTAGCTTGTATTTACTAATGACATACGAGGAGCGCTTGGACGGCGGCGGATGAATGCGCCCACGCTGAGTTGAGCAACGGAATGTTCTCCTAACTGGTGTTGATGTTTGGGGCATTTGCCAGCACTCGTGTCTTCCTTATTTGTTCCCTGAATAAATTCTACTGTAGTATTACAAATTATAATATTAAATCCTCATGTTATATTAACCTAGTTCATTGAGTCTTGCATTGGGAGTGCAACAGATGCTCACCCTGTTGCACGTATTGGGAAATTCCAAATTCCATTAGTAGTATTACCAGAAGTAGGGCCGCACGGTGGCTGAGTGGTTAGCACATTGGCCACACAGTCAGGAGATCTGGAAGACCTGGGTTCAAATCTCCGTTGGGCATCTCTGTGTGGAGTTTGCATGTTCTCCCCGTGCGTGTGTGGGTTTTCTCCGGGTACTCCGGTTTCCTCCCACATTCCAAAAACATGCATGTTAGGTTAATTGGCGACTCTAAATTGTCCATTGGTATGAATGTGAGTGTGAATGTTTGTTTGTCTATATGTGCCCTGCGATTGACTGGCGACCAGTCCAGGGTGTACCCCGCCTCTCGCCCAAAGTCTGCTGGGATAGGCTCCAGCATCCCCGTGACCCTAATGAGGATAAGCGGCATAGAAAATGGATGAATGGGTATTACCAGAAGTAGTATCACGATAAACAATCAAAGAGTCTCCTACTGTTGCCGGGTGCGCGTCTACAAATCACCGCCGGGGTCCAAAAACATCAACAGCTGTGGCTGTAAGCGACCTCCCGATGTCATTTTTTAAATAATTACACCACTAGCAGTCAGTAGTTGCATTTAAAGCGTCATGAATGGTCAGCATCCCGCAGCTTTGTCTACCTCTGCTTGCACTTTAAAATGTCGCCAGTCGGCTGTCAGTGCGAGGGGCCTGCTTGTTAAAGTGTCACATTGTTTTACCGTGCCGGCAAAACAGTTGGCTCCTCACCGACATTACAGCACCGGTTCGGGGGCCGCTGTGTTGTGCAACATACTTGTCGATAAATGGCGACAAGCTCCGGTTTCCTTTCCCATGCATCTCTTCTCAGCAGCTCTTCTCCAATTAACACCCTGCCCTGCGGCTACAATTTGAGCGTTTCTGATAAATGTAGTGCATATTGAAGCATGAGCACAGTGAGGTACTGCATCCGCTTGTGCAGCAGAGCCGTTGACCTGGGAATGCGGTTCTGTCCTCTACTTGAATGTTCAGAGGAGTGGAATAGTTTCATATGACCTTATCACTTTCATGTTGTTTTGTCAGCCAGAGCTGGAGGACAGAGAGTTGTTCCTCAGGAAAAGAATGTTGGGTCATCAAGTCAAACTCGATGGAGTTGTTTTTAACGCCAGACGTCTGCGTCCACTGCAGATAGAGACACGGTGGTCTGGCCACGTCCCACTCCAGCAGCATTCCGTGTCGGTTCATTCATGTTTTCTCCTGCAGGCTCTCACTGCTGCACTGTGGCGTCCGTCAAGCGAGGCCAGCTGTGCCCTCACGCCACAACGTGTCTCTCTTTGTCCGTTAATGGCTTTAATGCCACTTAAAAGGACGTTTGCTTTGGAGTCCGGATCACTTGGCACACTGTCGGAGCCGGGGGCACCAGGGTAGTCCGCTGTCTGGGCGGGACGGACAGCTGGTGGGAGGCAGGACGCACACATCATCATCTTTAATCCCCCTCTACTGTACCCAGACAACTCTGTTACACATCCTTTATGTGTACTCCCAAAAGATACAACGCACGCCTTTGTGCACGCTTTTTGTGTGGAAACGTTTATTTCAATATTTATCTGGACTTTACATTACCGCAGCACCACGTTTGGAGGTTGTTTTTGCAACATAGCCACACTTTTTTCTTGGTCTTTATCTGGACACAAAATGTCCCAAATAAGTAAAATACGTCGCCTAAAGTCAGCTGGGATCAGTCCATCATACCCCCATCACCCATAGAAATAGAAAATAGAAAATGGATGGATGTATAATATACATTCTGCATTGTTAATAAATAATATATGTAAAACATTTATTAAAAAACATATAATAGTATGCATATATATTATAATGTTATACAAAAAAGTGAATTAAATTTGCATGTGATTAAGAGGATGATAATAATAAATAGTAGTAGAAGTATATAATAATAATAAAATAATAAATAAAAATGTAACAAATGTTTATCAATTATTTTAGCCACCAAAATATTAGAATTTCAATTCTCGCCTTTGACCCAGGCCTAACACACTGGTGCCCCCCCCCACCCCTGGTCCCATTTACAATATCAGGCTGACTGGCCTATTTATGGCGCCAACAAAGCCGCAGTGTGGGCGACCTACAGCGGCCGCCCTGGTAGCTTGGCGCCTCCCCCGGTGGTGCCACCACGTCATGCCGGCTGCCAACCACAGCCTGGCCAAGGACGAGGGTGATGTACGAGGGCGTGGTGGCGGTAAGGCGTGGAGGATGTGTGTTTGGTGCTTGTGGCAGCTGGTGTGAGGTCATTAATAAAGAATCCTGTGCAGGAGCAGGACACGCCCTTCATGCAGAATCAAAACACTTGAAGTAGCAGGAGAACACGGCGCTGTGTTACCAAAATAACAACGCACGTTTGGAGGTACAGCAAAAGCAAACATAAAAAGTAGAACAACTGTGTGTGTGTAAGTGACTGAAATGAAAAACAAACTTTGTGCCCACCCTGGGGGACTCACAAATCATGTCCAGCTGTTTCTGAGGACAAATGCTCTATTAAGCCCCGCCCCCGTCCCTCAGTGTGTTTACTTGATTGGACTGTAGATAATAAAGCATTCACTGCGCTTTTATTGAGGCGGAACAGCACAGCCGAGTGCAGTCAAGCATTCCTGGAATGACTTTTATTCTGGAATGGAATGACCTCAGCTACGTCTCGGTTACTTACGTGTACGACGTCTACCCCTACGCCGTAGGGATCACGCCGTGACGGCCGTTGGACGATGTACTCATCGTGAAAACCAAACAGGCTGCTGTTGGCCACAACCACGCCAAAACAACATCAGCAAACTCAACAGTCCTCATTTCATTTAGAGCATCTTTGACTCGCGTGTATGAGGATGTCCTCAAAAACAGCAGCGCACTCCTTGTCTTTAAAAAGGATCTTTGATGAGCGTTTTTGCGGAAGGTCTTAAAAACAGCAGAGTCCGCCAGTCCTGATCTACAGAGGATCTTTTCGGCAGAACGCTCCTGTCATATAGAGGATCTTTGACAAGCATTTTTGGAGTGAGTCTATGAAAACAGCAGAGCACTCCTATCTTATTGACGAGCTCGGAATAGCGTTTTGAAGTAGGTACTCAAAAAACGCAAAGGCAGAGCACCCCTGTCATATAGGCAATCTTTGACTGGCATTTTTGCAGTATGTCAGCAAACAGCAGAGCACTCTTGTCTTGATTCAGTTCATAAATACACGGGACTGGATGGAAAGCCGGCAGTGATTTAGGCAGTGAGATCCCGACCTGGGACCAAACACACTGCCCTGCCGGACCGGGTCGTCGTTCAGCCTCACCCCTTCCCTCCACACCCTATTCTGGGTTACAGCAGGAAGGGGGTGGGTTGTCAAACTTCATTGGGGTCATCAGGTGGGCAACCTCCTTCATTGGTGTTTCAATGATATGCCCGTTGATGGGCTCCCGACACCTCCAGAGACCTCAATGACAACACCTGGTGTCCCAAGTGTTCCCCCGTCTGCTTTGGTCCTTGGGTTTGATCCATAGCCACTGGCTGATTCTTTTGGCCGTTTCAGAGACTGATCTTATTGTCTGTCGCAGAGCCTGTCTGTGAAGGCCAAGGTCTTTCATGAGCCTGATCCCACAAAGCCACAAAACCTCTTCATCCTTTTCCTGCTGGATAGATCTTAGCCTTCCATCCACGTTGTTGTGCATCTGCTGCCAGGTCTGCGTACCGTGGAATCTTCCCATGGCACCGTGAGCTCTATGATGTTAACCACCTTTAGTAAAGGGGACCATAGCACCAGGTCTGGCCTGAGGGTGGTGGTTGCAATCTCTAGGGAAAAGATTAAGATCAACTAGCACTTTCCAATCCTAGGCCATGGCTAGCTGTCCAGCTTCTGGTTTGGTAGAGAGGACGGTTAGGTTTTTTCCATCCCTCTTGAATGAATGTTGACACAGAGAAGGAATCGGTAGTACTCGTGGTCAAGGAGTTGATGGTGTTCCTCTTGTTCTCAAGGGCTGCTGTCAGACGTTTGAGGACCTTATTGTGCCTCCAGTTGTAGCAGCATTGTGTGAGGCTGGTCCAACGACAGGTCAAGATGTGTTTGAGAGTCTCTGGGTTTGGACGGAGGATGCAGGTTGGGTCCTCGCCAAACCACTGGTGAAGTTTTTTCGGGGATGGGAGCACACCATATGCTTTTATGTTGTATGATGTTGCTTGCTTTCATTTCCCAGAGCTGCCTCCAGGAGAGCTTTCTCGTCTCCACGCCTACCCAACCTCATCTATCGTCCCTGCTTGGAGAGACAGCCTTTGTGCTTCCTTCAAGCTCCTCCTGATGCTCCACCTCCTCTACCACAATTTTCCTCTTTTGTGAAGCTGCAACTTCATTTTCTCACTGCGGTGCCAAATCCCTCTCTTCCCAGCTGGAGATGTACCACGACGTCATTGTGCTTCAGGGCTGGCGTAATGTGCTTTACTGCTTTGGATGGTGTCCATTTCTGTCCGGTGTGCAGCAGGAGTGTCCAGCATTGCTGCTGGTCTGGTTTTCGGAGTACTACGGTGTCATTTGGAGACTCGTTTTGTAGCGCTTGCACTCTTTGGTGAGGCCTTTAATAGGAAATTCAAGGACTCCTTTGCGATAGATGCTGATGTTGGTCAGAGAGCGTGGGACCCCGAGCCATTCTTCACATACAAAGTTACAATACAAAGCTCCATCTTCTCCACAGTTCTTATTTTTGTAGATCGTGAGTCTGCGATTAGCTGAGAACCGGTCCCGGGTGTACCCCGCCTCTCGCCTGAAGTTAGTTGGTATACGCTCTAGCATACCCAAGACCCTTGTGAGAATAAGCGGCATGGATAATGGATGGATGAATAGATCGTGAGTGGCCACATTACCCGAGGGAGAAGTCCAAATTGCCTGCACCAAAGTTTGAGCTTCCCTGGCAGATTATTGATTGTGTGCAGACTGATGCTGATGTCCTGCTTTAGTACCTGCACATGGTCTTTGTCGCTGAGGCTTGCATTGTACCATCTTGCTCTTACACCATCGGTATTGGGTCGTCAACAATGCAGAACCTCCGATTCTTAAGCTCTCCCTTGACTATTTAGATGCTTTGTGATTCATCCGGCTTGATTTTCATCTGACTCCACCTTATGTTTTCCTGCAGCTTTGCAAGTAGCCGCCTGGTGCATGCTGCAGTAGTGGTCAGCGTGGTCCTGTCATCCATGAATGCTAGGATAGGTGGAAGGAGTGTTCTGTTCTTACATTGCTCGCCTCCCACAACCCCTCTAGAAGCCCTGATGATGACATCCATGGCCATTGTCGATGCCAGACTGTGCAGTCTGCCATGATGTTGTGCAGTCGGTTGTTGTGAAGCACAGTTACAGGTCTTCAGTAGGTTTTCACTAGAGCAGTGATGGATAATGGAACATGGAAGAAGTTAAAATTCCCAGAGGAGCTTGTGGGGAACTGATCCAAAGGAATTAGCTCAGTTGTGGAAGGGTACGTGGAGGTCTCTTTTGTCCTTCTTAGGCATTTGGATCTGGTGCCAGATCATACTGGTATGGACCAAGCAACTAACGAACCGGAAGGCCGTTTTCAATGTACTTGCTCTTCTTCAGGTAGGTGGACAGTCTGTGCTATCATGCTGAAAAATATTTTCCCTTCAACATTGAGAGGGAATTAGCACGCTTCCAATTTTTTTGCCACGCCTTGGGTATTATTCCTTTTTGCCATACTATCCTCATGAGCCTCCACGGGTAGCATAGAACATCCGGATGTGTTCTTGTCCATTTGGCCCGAGGGCAGACGCCGATCCTGCGCGTCGTACTTTGTTCTCTACTTCTTTTCATCCAAGAGGATCTTTGCAGCAGAGCACTCTTGTCATATAGACAATCTTTGACTAGCATTTCTTTTGTAGTTAACTTCCTAAACAAAGAAGACGGTCCACGTCTTAACAATTTTGACTTGCGTATTTGCAGTAGGTCCATAAAAACAAACAGCAGAGGCAGAGCACTTCTGTCTTAAAGATGATGCCTGACATGCGTTTTTGCAGTGGGTCCTTAAAAACAGCAAGGCAGAGCACTCCTGTCATACCGACGATCTTTGACAAAGTAGTTCCTTAAACAAAGAAGACTGCTCCTGTCACATAGAGTAGATGATCTTTGACTCACATTTTGGAGGTGTGTTCTAAAAAACATCAGGGTGTCCTTGTCATATAGATGATCTTTGCCCAGAGTTTTTTGCAGTAGGTCCTTAAAACCAGCCGTGCACTCCTGTCATAAAGAGGACTAGCATGTTTGTAGCTGGAGCTAGCAGAAGTAGCAGTTTACTGGTATGCAGTAAAAGTATGAACTAGACGAGATACAGTAGTATATTGTTGTACTAATATTGTCGGTTTCGCTTGATGCAAATACTTTTTAACAGTTTTTGCATGTTTGTTGTGGCCAAACCTGGAAGCGTTTCCTCACATACTCAACGGACATCTTTTGGCACGCACGTTTTCTTTCGGTATTAATCGATGGCAGCGCTCCACTGGGTTTGCGGGGCGTGCAGCGGAGAAGATAAGCGGCAGACAAAAATATCTGATTGGCAGGAGCCTTTTTCAATGTTTGGAAAGCCCCTTCAGTGCTGCCGCTGTCGCCAGTCATTTCAAAAAGAGAAGAAAGTATTTGACACAAGTTCCTCCCTTTTCTTCGGCAAGCCTCGCGGTCATCCCCTCGGGGTGTTTGTTTTGCGCGGCGTAATATTTCCTGCGGCTCAGCATCGCTCATGGTGAAAAACGCTAATGGGCCTCCAACTTGACATCAAAGTCCAACACTCTCGCTCTTGCGAGATTTATCCCTTCTCTCTCTCAAATGTATTTCACCTCCCCGCAACATGAAAGCGCACCACGCACGCCACAGCGTCCAGATAGAATGAGGTAGTAAATCACGTCAAAACACCCACGGGGAGCCAAGGGGACGTGGGCGGGGCAGGGAGGGGGGTGGGGGGTGGCGTGCATCCCCAGATGAATGTCTCAAACAAAAGAATCTTTGAAAAGTCATTACCTGGTGCGCGTACGCCCTCCCCTCCAGTGGCTCGTGGCGCACTTGATGCTCATCGTAAAGGTCAGGTGCTTTACAACAACCCCGTCTCTCATTCCTCCGTCCTCCTCTTTCGTGATGATGATTGACATGTACAACGACCAATGACTGCCATAGGCAATATTTTATATGACACCCAACCCCACCTCCATTGGTGATTTGCATACCTTTATCAAATTAACTATAATAATGAACTTTGTGGGACCTTAAAACAATTGCCAAAAAACCTTGACAGCCGTGGCTGTAGGCAACCTCCTGATGTTGTTTTCTCGTTTAACGCCACATGATCCAGCAGCTAGTATATCTACCTCTGCATGCATTATAAAATGTGAGTCGTTTGCTCATGCGGCCAAAGAGAGCTACGGTACTCTTTCCACTTTCTCATGCACTCCAAATCATAATTATGTTTCTGTGCATTTGTTGGCTGCATCGCTCCAATTAGGCGTGACTCTGCATGTGGTAAACACAACCTCCCAAAAACGCTTCCTGTCTGCGGCCAACACTGGGAAATTCCCGAGGGGATCTTGTACAAATAGGTCACGTCAAGCGTGTTCACACATTGGCTACGTCAGCCGGCGGTTTTCAGGGAGTGGAAACCCGAGAGGAAGGACATATTCAGCTCACGGAAGCACTCCCCATTTCATTGTGGAAAAGCTCCTGGAAAATATCACGGAACTTTGCGGCTTTAAAACTTGAAAGCACACAGACTGACTGTCAGTACAAATGAGCTCGTAACTTGCAAAGTACGTAAAGACACGTCTACCCAAGTGCCGTCAGAAACAGATGGATGTTCTTTTACGAGTCTCAGTGGAAGCTTTCAGTGACAAACATGGCATGTTAACATACCCGGCTGGAAGGCTACATGCTATCTCACTCAAAAATTGTGCACAATGCTATCACTATGCAATCCAATCATGCTATCATTTGTACTATTACATTATTTGCAACCGGGTGGCATCCTCAGTCTTTATAGTGTGTGCTATCAGTCATGCTACATGCAGTCTTATTGCTAAGTCATGCTTCATGCTATCCTATTAAAAAATGTGCTTCATGCTATCAATTATGAAACATGTGAGCACATTCATGTTATCAGATTTGTGAATTGTGCTTCATGGTATCATGAAGTCTGGCAGATGCTATCAAATTATGCAGCACGTTAGCACATTCATATATTATGCACCACGCTATCATAATCACAAATTGTGCCACGTGCTGTTAAAATTGTGCAGCACGCTACATGCGATCATAATGTCTGCCGCGTACGGTCAAATTATGCATATTGCATATTCATGAATTGTGTTACATTGTATCATAACGTCTGCTACAAGTAATCGGATTATGAAACATTTTAGCACATTCATATATCATGCCGCATGTTATCATATTTGTGAATTATGCTGCATAGTATCGTAAAGTCTGCTATATGCAATGAAATTATGCAGCATGTTAGCTCATTCATATACAGTATTATGCCCCATGCTATCATATCCACGATACGTGCTGTGTGCTATCAAATGATGCAACATATTAGCACATTTACATGTCGTTCTCCATGTGTGTCATATCCATGAATTGTGCTAAATGCTACCAAATTGTGCAGCATGTTAGCGCATTTGTATATCATGCTACCATATCCACGAATTGTGTTCTGTGCCATTAAAATTATGCAACATGCCACATGCTGTTATAATGGCTGCTACATGCGGACATACATACCTCATCGTATACATGAATTGTGTTGCATGCTACGAAATTATTCATATGATAGAATCATATCTGCTACATGCTATCAGATGATGCAATATGTTTGCACATTCATATATCAATGATATAGTACATGCTGTCATATGGTGTAATTGGGCTACATGCTACCTTGTTCATGAACTACACGAAATGCTATCATCATGAATCGTGTCACGCGCTGTCATGTGCATGGCTAATGTCGGCTTCAAGCTTTGAGCTGACACCTGCGTTACACGTAACTATGACTATTGATAATTATTAACATTAGCCAAACAGCCAGGGCCTTCTTTATGCCGGTAACTGGGGTGTGCCGAAAGTGAGAAGTTCCCGGTGCGTGTTTGACACACTGAAAGCAGGTATCAGCACAAAAGTCACATGACACAGCGCTCCATGAGACCACATCACATGTACGTTTGAAGAATTGCGCAACAAAGTCACACTTTTTTTTTTTAATCATACGGAGTCTTGTGACTGTGAGAGAAGCTGGCGGAACGGAGAAGCAAAAGAGAAAAAAAAAACCAGACCAGAATATAAAATGGAAAATGTGGGCCAACAGATTACTAACGGACTCATTTTGACATATGAGCTCAGCCACTTTTGGCCCATTTTGACTCCTCCTTTTGGCGTTTCACCCATTTTTCAAAAGACTTCTTGTGTTCAGACGCACAAAAACTGAAGATCACGATCAAGAAGATGAAGAACAGGAATGCTCTGCAATCCTGAGCCAGATGCTGTTGAAAAATCAACCGGACTCTTGCTGCGGCAAGTATCCGGCAGCAGCGGCGGAGTTCAAAATAATAGCGTGCTTGCACGTGAAAGGAAACGGAGGCCCGGTGTGTCCAAGTGACAAATGACTGGCAAAGTTGGAACGTTGCATCACTCAGCGTGTTGAAATGTGTAATAGCTTCAGTATGTCAGACTTTGTTTTTTTTTTTTTTAAGTTCACCTGGAGTGCCCCTCAGTGCTGCTGTAGGGTTGATTTCAGCTGTCATAGAAAGAAGCCTTTTCATTTGGACAGACATCCAAGCCGCCCGTATTGACATCATACTGTGTTGTTTGCAGAATGTACAGTATGCATGTCATGCGTGTCACAACAGGGATCATGTCAGGTCACGGCAGCGGGGGGAAAAAAACACGTGCACACTCGGCGACCTGTGGCATTGTTTTGCTCTCTCGTCTTATCTTTGCGCCACGTCCATTGTCTCACGCGACCCGCAGACATTTCAATGACAGGAATCTCTTTTGTTGACGAGCACCGTGCCAGGACATTCCTCGGGATGGTGTCGCTGGCATTGAACTTCTGTCTTGGCTCTTGATGGACACGTCAGAAGGTGACATTTTAGTCATGTTTATTAATGTTCTTGGCTTGAAAGGAAATGCGGCAAATAATGATGCGTTGCAAAGAGTGTACCGGAGTGCAGAGAGGGCGTTACCGAGGCGACTTCATGCTGAGCATGTTTTAGCGGTCGTGACATCCTTACAAGTGTAAAAAGAAGTTAAGCACTGAATAGTTAAAGTGATAAAACTTTACCAAAATGCATAGTCTGCGCAGGAGTACAGGGAGAGGGCTACTTAAAGCAAGTCAACTTCATGCGACACACTTTTTAGCTTTCTTAACTCCCTTTGCAAGTGTAAAAAGAAGGTCACCCCTGTATAGCACAGCAAAAAAATACACACAGTTTGGTGATGAGTTGCCAAAAGTATACAGGAGCACGGAGAGGTTTACCTAAGGTTAGTCGACTTCGCGCTAACTGCCTTGCAAGTGGAAAAAGAAGTTAGCCACTGTATGGTAGGGCAACCCCCCCCCCGCAGACCCACCACCTGCAGAGGCAAGCATAAGGGTCCAGTGCCATGCGATTTGGGCAGTGGTCGAGGGCGGGTGTCCGGGCGACCTGGTCTTCGGCGACCAAATCTGGTTGGGACATGGAATGTCACTGCTCTGGTGGGGAAGGAGCCCGAGCTTGTGGAAGAGGCTGAGACATTGCGACTAGATATAATCGGACTCACCTCAACCCAGAGTTTGGGCTCTGGAACCAAATTCTTTGGGAGGGGCTGGACCTTGTTCTACTCTGGAGTTGCTGCAGGGGAGAGGCAGCGAGTTGGGGTGGGCTTATTAATAGCCCCCCGGCTTGGTGTCTCTGTGTTGGGGTCATCCCTGTTGAACGAGAGGGCTAAGGAATGGGTCCTGACTGTGGTTTGGGCATACACGCCGAATGGCGGTTCAGTGTACCCAGCCTTCTTGGAGTCTATCAGATTGGTGCTGGAGATCACCCCAGCTGGTGACTCCATAGTTCCGCTGGGATACTTCAACGCCCTTGTGGGCAATGACAGTGTGACTTGGAGTGCGTGGTTGGGAGGAACGTCCTCCCTGACCTGAACCCGTGTGGTGTGTTGTTGCTGGACTTCTGTGTGAACCACATTTTGTTCATAACAAACACCATGTTCGAAAATAAAGATGTCCATAAGTGCACTTGGCACCAGGACACCCTAAGTCGCAGGTCTATGATCGACTTTGTGGTCGCATGTTCTGGACACGTGGGTGAAGAGAGGGGCTGAGCTGTCAACTGACCACCACCTGGTGATGAGTTGGATTAGATGGCGGGGAAGGATGCCGTACAGACCTGGTAGACCCAAACGTGTAGTGAGGGTGTCCTGGGAACGTCTGGCAGAGTCTCCCGTTCGTCAAGTCTTCAACTCTCATGTTCGGCAGAGCAGGACCGGGATTTTGAGTCCGAATGGGCCGTATTCTGTATTGCCTCCATTGCTGAGGATGCCAGTTGTAGTTGCGGCCCCAAGGTGGTCGGTGGCGGCAAGACCCAAACCGGATGGTGGACACCCGATGGGGTTAGGGCGGCTGTCAAGCTCAAGAAGGAGTCCTATCAAGCATAGATGGCTTGCGGGACTCCCGAAGCAGCTGACAAGTCAAGGCCAAGCGGCATGTGACTTTGGCGGTGGTCGAGGCAAAAACCTGGATGTGGGAGGAGTTTGGTGAGGCTATGGAGCACGACTTTCGGTCGGCCTAAAGGAGGTTCTGGCAAACCGTATGACACCTCAGAAAGGGGAAGCGGTCCCCAGTTCACACTGTTTACAGTGCGGACGGGTCTTGCTGACCTCGACTGAGGATATAGTTGGTCGGTGGAAGGAATACTTTGAGGCCCTTCTCAATCCCACTGACATGCCTTCCGTAGAGGAAGCAGAGTCTGAGGATACGTACGTGGACAGTTCTATCACCGTGGCTGAGGTATTTGGGGTAGTTAAAAAAACTCCCCAATGGAAAGGCTGCGGGGGTGGACGAGTTTCGCCCTGAATTCCTCAAGGCTCTGGATGTTGGAGGACTGTGTTGGTTGACACGCCTCTACAACATTGCATGGAAGTCAGGAACAGTACCTCTGGACTGGCAGACCGGGGTGGTGGTCCCCTTTTTAAAAAGGGTGACCGGAGGGTGTGTTCCAACTATAGGGGGATCACACTCCTCAGCCTCCCTGGGAAAGTCTACTCCAGGGTGCTGGAGAGAAGGGTACGACCGTTAGTCGAACCTCGGTTAGAGGAGCTGCAATGTGGTTTTCGTCCCGGTCGCGGAACACTGGACCAGCTCTACACCCTTGCAAGGGTACTCGAGGGTATGTGGGAGTTTGCCCAACCAGTCTACATGTGCTTTGTGGACCTGGAAAAGGCATTCGACCGTGTCCCTCGTGGTGTCCTGTGGGGGGTGCTCCGGGAGTACGGGATTGATGGTCCGCTTCTACGTGCCATTCGGTCCTTGTACAATCGAAGCAGGAGCCTGGTTCGCATTGCCAGCAGTAAGTCGAGCTTGTTTCCGGTGAACGTTGGCCTCCGCCAAGGCTGCCCTTTGTCACCGATTCTGTTCATAATCTTCATGGACAGAATTTCTAGGCGCAGTCAAGGCGTTGAGGGAGTCCAGCTTGGTGACCTTAGGATCTCGTCTCGTCGAAGTTTGCAGCTGAGTGTGAAGCTTCTGGGATGAGACTCAGCACCTACAAATCCGAGGCCATGGTTCTCAGTCAGAAACGGGTGGACGGTACCCTCTGGGTGGCGAGTGAGGTCTTGCCTCAGGTGGAGGAGTTCAAGTTTCTTGGGGTCTTGTTCATGAGTGAGGGACGGTGGAGCATGAGGTCGACAGACGGATCGGTACAGCTGTACTGGACTGTCGTGGTGAAGAGAGAACTGAGCCGGAAGGCAAAGCTCTCTGTTTACAGATCGATCTACGTTCCCACCCTCACCTATTGTCATAAGTTTTGGATCATGACCGAAAGAACGAGATTGCGGATAGAGGCGTAAATGAGTTTCCTTCGAGGAGCTCAGAGTAGAGCCACTGTTCCTTCACATCAAGAGGAGCCTGGTGAGGTGGCTCGGGCTCCGGATGCCTCGCGGGCTCCTCCCTGGTCAGAGGAGAAGGCCCCGGGGAAGACCTAGGACACGCTGGAGGGAGTCATAGTTGGCCTGGGAACGCCTTGGTGTCCTCCCAGTGGAGCTGGAAGAGGTCGCCGGAGATGGGGAAGTCTGGACTTCCCTACTGAGACTGCTGCCCCTGCGACCCGGACCTGGATAAGTGGAAGAAGATGGAATGGAAAGAAATGGTAGGGCAAATAAAACAACATACAATTTGCTGGTGCGTTGCAAAGTGTAATACAGGAGTACAGAGAGCAGGTTACCAAAGGCGAGTCGATTTCATGCTTAGCACATTTAGCATTTGTGACTTCCTTACAAGTGCAAAAAGAAGTTAACCTGTATGTAGTACAGCAAAAAAATACACACCATTTGGTGATCCATTGTGAAGAATATGCAGGAGTACCGAGGTTTACCTGCCTTTTAGCGTTCATAACATCCTTGCAAGGGGAAGAAAAAAGCTAACCACAACATGGTAGGGCAAATAAAACTACAGTGACTGCAGAGAGGGGGTAACTGAAGGCAGGTGGACTTCATGCTTAGCACGTTTTAGCTTTCTTGACTTCTTTGCAAGTGTAAAAAGAAGCTAACCTATGGAAAAAAAACAGCAAAAGAAACCTATGTGAAGGTTATGCAGGAGTACAGAGAGGTTTATCTAAGGGGAGTCAACGTTATGCATTGTGCTTTTTATCATTTATAAGTCCCTTGCAAGTGTAAAAAGAAGTTAACCACTGTATGATAGGGCAAGTAAAACTACACCCTTTTAATGATGCGTTGTGCAGTATATACAGGAGTGCAGAAAGGGGGTTACTGAGGGCGAGTCGACTTCATGCTTAGCACATTTTAGTGTTTGTGACTTCCTTACAAGTGTAAAAAGAAGTTAACCTGTGTACAGTACAGCAAAAAAACATTTCTGTCCCGTGACAGAAAGTAACTGAGAAAAAAGGCCCTGTAAAATCACCTTCATTTAGACAAAAACATATTGGACTTATGAACATATATCACTGGTGAAACTTCCAGAGGATGACACGCCTTCTATAGGGAGACCTTGCTTGTGAACTTCCAGGTACGTGAGAAAGCACTCGCGTCTTCCATCACTGAGAAAGGCTGATCGTGGCGTCCAATGAATTCAATTATTTTTCAGGTTGTTAGCTTAGCCTTCGGACTTAGCCTTCGGTTAGCCACATGGCTACCTTAGTGGCCGTTTGAATGACGATCCCACAAAAACGAAGAAAAGGTCAAAGGTGAAAACACCAGAAAGGACAGAGGAACCTTCAATGTCTGTTCCAGAACACTATTAGAGTTGTTCAAATTTGGAAACAAAGTACAAATAATCTGTTTCAGGGTCAAAATATTCCCTATTAACTTTATTAACTCTATAGGCAATGGATTAACCTACATAATGTCACACATATGTAAAAATAAGATAACCTTTACATTTCTCAAATATTAGAATCATAAATTTACCCTTCAGAAATAATCTGTTCCAGGGTCAAACTGTCCCCTCCAATAAACCTTTGTTAACTCTATAGAAAATGTTTAACCTACTTAAAAGTCATACAAGTGTAACAATAAATTCACATTTTAGATGCATTTTGCCCCATAGAAAACAGCACAACGTGTAATAATCTGTTCCGGGGTCAAAACTGTCCCCACGTTAAACCTTTATGAACTGTACGGGAAATGTTTTAACCAAATTATGCGTTATGAAGTAAATGAGTTAACCTTTGATTGCTGGTGATTAAAAAAAGGTCCACATATAGAAGAACATCATTGATTACGACTATGGAACAGCTAAAAGAAACAGCAATTAAAAGTAATGGATCCAAGGAGTTCCATCCATCCATTTTCTATGCCGCTTATCCTTATTAGTGTCCCGGGGGTATGCTGGAGTCTACGCCAGCTGACATTGGGCGAGAGGCGGGGTACACCCTGGACTGGTCGCCAGCCAATCGCAGGGCAGACAAACAAGCATTCACGCTCACATAGAGTCGCCAATTAACCTAACATGCATGTTTTTGGAATATGGGCGGAAAGCGGAGTATCCGGAGACTAAGAATTGGACACATGGTTGATTCCAAAGCGTTGACACTCACACATCATCCAGTCCCCTCTTGAAAATGTCTGTTAGTGAAAGTCAACAAGTCCGGAAAGATCTGGTCTGCTGGAGTGGTCCTTAAAAACAACACAAAAGTCAGTGCAGGCTTTCGATGGAAAGAAAGTGAAAAGAATGAATCTCCTGTAAGCACAGAAACAAAAGGTGCTGCGGACTAATGAGTCACATGGTGGTTTGTTTGCTGGAGAACACTTGAGATGCTGGACGGACTCGTGAAGGGGATGGAATGTTTTGGTGACACTCCCAGCCATCCTTGGCTTTCTGACTTGATTTTGAGTGTGCATGATGTGTGGTCTACAGAAGCAAATTTATGTCAGGGTCTCTAATTAAACAGCTGAGGCTGTAGGGAACCTCCTTTTCTTTATACCCTACTGATTTATCTTGCTCTGCATACGCTTTAAAATGTTGCTTCTCGGCTGTTGGTGTGAAAGTCATGTGTGCTACACTTGCTGCACTCTTTGTTGTTTACAACAAACCATTAATGCTGACTGAATATTTTGCTCCTTACCGCTATTACTACATTGGTTCTGCTGCTGCTGTGTTGTGCAAAATACTTTTTTTTTATCCTGTCAAGCCATTAGGGCAGATATTATTGTTGATCTAAATGTCCTTACATGCTAAACATATTTGCTTTGCCAGGGAACAGTTTAAAATACTCTTCCCTGTTACATAGATTGTACTTGACTTTATTTGATGTTTGTTGTTGTGCAAATTTGATGTGGCCGGACTGGAGCAGGAGGGGATAGAGAAGAAGATAAAAGAAGACAGATGAGAGGGACAATACAGAGAGAGACAACAACAACAATTGTAACAACAATAAGAAACAAACAGGACTACAGCCGCAAATGTCTATAACAACCATAAAGGCCATCGTGGAAATAACAAAATAATATCAACAGCCATGTGAATGTGTATGTATATGCAGTATGCATGTACGGGTATTCCTGTAGATGAGCGTGCAGAAATGCGCATACGACAGGTGAGGGGCCGCCCCCTACCACTCAGCAAGCCCCGCCCCACACAGCCAGGACGAGGCCCCATCACCAGAGAGCCACCAGTCCCACGGTGGGCGGGCAGAACCAAGACCGGCCCACATTATTATTTTTAATGAATTTTCCACTACAAGTGATAATTGTGTTGCTGCTGTTGGGTTTATTGTTTAGAAAATTACTTTTCCCGTAACCTGAATTTTGTAAAAAGGAACAGTTATTCTTTTATTTTGTAAGATAAAACAAAAAAATCTGCAAGGAAAATTCATTTTAATTTGTTCCTTTGGCATTGTTCATTCAGAAGACCCGTATGAAAAAAAACAAGAGGAGTGACCGCACCTCGCTCAGACGTGGGATACCGGGGCATCACCCTGGAGCCAGCCTGGGGGAGGGGCTCGCAGGCGAGCGCCTGGTGGTCAGGTCTTCACCCGTGGGACCTGGCCGGGCCTAGCCCGAAGAAGCCGCACGGGAACTCCCCCCCGCAGACCCACCACCTGCAGGGGCAAGCATAAGGGTCCGGTGCTGTGTGATTTGGGCAGTGGTCGAAGGCGGGTGTCCGGGCGACCTGGGCTTCGGCGACCAAATCTGGTTCTTGGGACATGGAATGTCACTTCTCTGGTGGGGAAGGAGCCCGAGCTTGTGGAAGAGGCGGAGAGATTCCGACTAGATATAGTCGGACTCACCTCAACCCACAGTTTAGGCTCTGGAACCAAACTCCTTGAGAGGGGCTGGACCTTGTTCTTCTCTGGAGTTGCCGCTGGGGAGAGGCGGCGAGCTGGTGTGGGCTTATTGTTAGCCCCCCGGCTTGGTGCCTCTGTGTTGGAGTCATCCCCAGTAAACGAGAGGGTTACTTCCCTACGCCTTAGGGCTGGGGAAAGGGTCCTGACTGTGGTTTGTGCCTATGCGCCGAACGGCAGTTCAGAGTACCCAGCCTTCTTGGAGTCTATCAGAGGGGTGCTGGAGAGCACCCCAGCTGGTGACTCCATAGTTCTACTGGGAGACTTCAACGCCCATGTGGGCAATGACAGTGTGACTTGGAGGGGCGTGGTTGGGAGGAACGGCCTCCCTGACCTGAACCCGTGCGGTGTGTTGTTGCTGGACTTCTGTGCGAATTACAGTTTGTCCATAACGAACACCATGTTCGAACATAAGGATGCCCATAAGTGCACTTGGCACCAGGACACCCTAGGTCGCAGGTCTATGATCGACTTTGTGGTCGTATCATCAGACCTGCGTCCGTATGTTCTGGACACGCGGGTGAAGAGAGGGGCTGAGCTGTCAACTGACCACCACCTGGTGATGAGTTGGATTAGATGGCGGGGAAGGATGCCGGACAGACCTGGCAGACCCAAACGCGTAGTGAGGGTGTGCTGGGAACGTCTGGCAGAATCTCCCGTTCGTCGAGTCTTCAACTCTCATCTCCGGCAGAGCTTCGCCTGCATTTCGAGGGAGGACCGGGATATTGAGTCCGAATGGGCCGTATTCCGTGCCTCTATTGCTGAGGCAGCCAGTTGTGGTTGCGGCCGCAAGGTGGTCGGTGCCAGTCGTGGTGGCAAGCCCCGAACCCGATGGTGGACACCGGGGGTTAGGGCTGCCGTCAAGCTGAAAAAGGAGTCCTATCGAGCATGGATGGCTTGCGGGACTCCCGAAGCAGCTGACAGGTACCGGCAGGCCAAGCGGCACGCGGCTTCGGCGGTGGTCGAGGCAAAAACTCGGGTGTGGGAGGAGTTCGGTGAGGCTATGGAGCACGACTTTCGGTCGGCCTCGAAGAGGTTCTGGCAAACCGTCCGACACCTCAGAAAGGGGAAGCAGCCCCCAGTTCACACTGTTTACAGTGCGGACGGGGGCTTGCTGACCACGACTGTGGATATAGTTGGTCGGTGGAAGGAATACTTCGAGGCCCTTCTCAATCCCACTGACATGCCTTCCATAGAGGAAGCAGAGTCTGAGGATACGTACGTGGACAGTTCTATCACCGTGGCTGAGGTAATTGGGGTAGTCAAATCACTCCCCAGTGGCAAGGCTCCGGGGGTAGACGAGTTCCGCTCAGAATTTCTCAAGGCTCTGGATGTTGGAGGACTGTGTTGGTTGACACGCCTCTACAACATTGCATGGAAGTCAGGAACAGTACCTCTGGACTGGCAGACCGGGGTGGTGGTCCCCATTTTTAAAAAGGGTGACCGGAGGGTGTGTTCCAACTATAGGGGGATCACACTCCTCAGCCTTCCTGGGAAAGTCTACTCCAGGGTGCTGGAGAGAAGGGTACGACCGTTAGTCGAACCTCGGTTAGAGGAGCTGCAATGTGGTTTTCGTCCCGGTCGCGGAACACTGGACCAGCTCTACACCCTTGCAAGGGTACTCGAGGGTATGTGGGAGTTTGCCCAACCAGTCTACATGTGCTTTGTGGACCTGGAAAAGGCATTCGACCGTGTCCCTCGTGGTGTCCTGTGGGGGGTGCTCCGGGAGTACGGGATTGATGGTCCGCTTCTACGTGCCATTCGGTCCTTGTACAATCGAAGCAGGAGCCTGGTTCGCATTGCCAGCAGTAAGTCGAGCTTGTTTCCGGTGAACGTTGGCCTCCGCCAAGGCTGCCCTTTGTCACCGATTCTGTTCATAATCTTCATGGACAGAATTTCTAGGCGCAGTCAAGGTGTTGAGGGAGTCCAGCTTGGTGACCTTAGGATCTCGTCTCTGCTATTTGCAGACGATGTGGTCCTTATGGCCTCATCAGGCTGTGACCTTCAGCGTTTACTGGAGCGGTTTGCAGCTGAGTGTGAAGCTTCTGGGATGAGACTCAGCACCTCCAAATCCGAGGCCATGGTTCTCAGTCGGAAACGGGTGGACTGTACCCTCCGGGTTGGGAGTGAGGTCTTGCCTCAGGTGGAGGAGTTCAAGTATCTCGGGTTCTTGTTCACGAGTGAGGGAAGGTTGGAGCGTGAGATCGACAGACGGATCGGTGCAGCATCTGCAGTAATGCGGTCGCTGTACCGGACCGTCGTGGTGAAGAGAGAGCTGAGCCGGAAGGCAAAGCTCTCTGTTTACCGATCGATCTACGTTCCCACCCTCACCTATGGTCATGAGTTATGGGTCATGACCGAAAGAATGAGATCGCGGATACAAGCGGCGGAAATGAGTTTCCTTCGTAGGGTGGCTGGACTCACCCTAAGAGATAGGGTGAGGAGCTCGGCCATCCGGGAGGAGCTCAGAGTAGAGCCGCTGCTCCTTCTCATCGAGAGGAGCCAGTTGAGGTGGCTCGGGCATCTAGTCCGGATGCCTCCCGGGCGCCTCCCTGGTGAGGTGTTTCGGGCATGCCCAGTCGGGAGAAGGCCCCCGGGAAGACCTAGGACACGCTGGAGGGACTATGTCTCACAGCTGGCCAGGAAACGCCTTGGGGTCCTCCCGATGGAGCTGGAAGAGGTTGCTGGGGACCGGGAAGTCTGGACTTCCCTATTAAAGCTGCTGCCCCCGCGACCCAGACCCGGATAAGCGGTGGAAAATGGATGGATGAATGGTTGGCATTGTTGTCCTGGCCATAGTATACACTCCCGATCCAAATCTTAAGACCAGTTGAAAAATTGCTAGAGTTGACCTTTTTCACATTTGGATCTAGTAGTAGAGCTACAATATGCAAAAGCAAGAAAGGGGAGTGTGACAAAAAGCCCAAAAAGTCATTGATTGAAAACAAAAATTAAACTGGAATAAGCGGTTTATTAGATGATCAAAAGACCATGGCTCAAAAAATGACAAAAAACTCTCCAAACCAGAACAAAAAATGTTCTCATTAGGACTCAGTAATGAGTAGCTCCACCTTTCTTGTTAATCACTTCAAAAATGGGTTTGGGCATGCTTGGTGCGAGTTTTTCCAGGAAGCTATTGGTAACATTGCTCATAGTGGTGAAGATGGCTTCACAACGGCCATCAACTCTCTGGAACTAATGGCCGTTTTGATAAACTTCCCTCGCCATCCATCCCCAAATGTTCTCTATGGAATTTAAATCAGGGGAACATGCAGAATGGTCCAAAAGTGTGATGTTGTTCTCCCTGAAGCAGTCCTTTGTCAAGCGAGCATTGTCAACTGCAGCGTTGTCCTGCTGAAATACCCGGCTGGTACCAAGCAGACGACATGAGGGATGCCCGCTGCAACATCTGCACGTAACCGAGTGCATATAGGGAGTGTATATAGTGCATTATAATTTATAGACAAGTATTGTAAAAGAACTCAAAAGCCTTTTAGAAGGAAGTTTGCAGACACTGAAGACTTTTGCCATCTTTGTGGGACAAAAAAAACCCTCATTCCTTTGTGTGACTCATATTTCATATTTATGCGCCCTACTATGGAGATCGTATTTCAAGCCAAACTAACGTCCCGCTCTGCCGTAAAAACGTCCATCCCATCAGACGCGCACTCTAATCGGCGGAGGAAAAGAAGGAGCGATGAGGTTGCAGCGAAACTGCTATTGATGTTAACGACGCAGCCGAGGCCGGGGAGCTGCGAGTCGTCCTCTCATTGCTGTGGCGTCCTCTTTCATGTTTACTGAGCGGCGTCTTTCATTCATTCTAAGCGTACGCCGCTGTGTGTGTGTGTGTGTGTGTGTTGTACAAGCGGACGAGATGAGGTACAAGCGAGGCCATAAAGTCTGCGGAAGTGCCTTTGAAGTTGCCTTCTTTTTGTGTCTGTTGCAGTAAACACAAGAGGCAGGGTGCAGACATACGCAAACAACATGGCCGACACGCCGATGTTGGACCAGAAACCTTCATTTATTTATTTACACTTGTTTTTTTCCCCCCCTGTCAGGAGTCACCATAGAGAGAGTCTGTGGTGTTAATGGTTTCTAGTGCTATACCCCAGTAAAAGGTTGCACACACGCAGACACACTGAAGAACATTCTACAGTTTAAGTGCTTAAACATATTTTGTCTTGTGATGTTAATATTTTCTTTGATGTTTCAGGTCAAACTTATATATTTTTTTCAGTTATTATCAATTATTTCACAGCATAATTTCATTGCATTAAAAAAAATCCCCTTTTTTAGTAAGTAACGCCAAAGAAATACATTTTTTTCTACTGTTTATTGTTATTATTGTTGTGGGTTTTTTGTTTGAAATCCACTCAATTCTACAGGACAACTTTTTTTGGCGATATTCCAGCTTCCCCTCCTTATATTTTAGATTGTATTTTTAAACAATATATATATTTTTTCAATTAAAATATTTTAATTATCATTTTCTTTTTTAGCAACTGACTTGAATGTGAAATAATAAATATAATAAATATGTATATATATTTTTTATTTTATAGTATATTTATTATTTTTATATAGCATAATAATATTGTGCATTATACATACAGTTTTTAATTCAAATACATTTTTAATGAACGTTCCACTAAAAAAATATCTCTGTTGCTGTTGGGTGTATTTTGCAAGGTTCATCGCCATTGGCGCACACCAAAAATATTTTTTTGTATGTTTTTCTGCTAATTTCAGCGTGTTGTATTTTTTTGTACAAAACCCTACAAATTATTTGGAGATTAGACTAACATTCTGCGATTGACTGGCGACCAGTCCAGGGTGTACCCCGCCTCCCGCCCAAAGTCAGCTGGGATAGGCTCCAGCAAACCCGCGCCCCTAATGAGGATAAGCGGTATAGAAAATGAATGAATGAATATTCTTCAAAATTGTATGTTGTAATCGTAAAAATTAAAAAACGCAGAAAAATGCTTAAAATATGGACGGCAATGTCATTGTCTTTACTATTTTCCTTGACACAATTAATCACTTTTTTGAATTTTCCGTGATATTTTACCTAAAATTGTAGTTCGTCATGCCAGATTCAGGGGTCAGCTGTCCTATAATGGCTTTTTTGCCAATATCTGACATGCCAACACGTGTAACATCAAATTTCTACTGTGGTGGAGTGAACACATATTTGTCGTGAAGCTAATGTATACAGCTTCAGCAATTAGCTTCTGGATGTGGCTGTAAACAACATTGTAAAGCATACAATAGGTACACAAGTTCGGCGAATCCGAAAAGGGCTGGATATCCAGTGCGGAGTCTTGGTTCCGCCTCGTATAACCAACGCTTTGCAGTACTAGCAAAACACGCGTGTTTACACGCTGCAGACACGGTTTGAGGAGGTCATCATTTTCCCGTCGGAAAATAGGCCTTTATAGAGCATTGTTTTGTATCGGTTTTCATTGTAGGGATAAAAAACAGATACCAATATTGACCGGTGTTACATTTTTATGCGGACCGGTATTGTTGGACATCCCTAATTAGTGCAGTGTTGATGATATATTTTCATAAGCCACTAATTACAGTGAATTCTTATTTATTTCTATGAAATACCATTTTGAGCAAAATAGAAAACATGTCTTGTAAAAGCTACTTCTTTTTCTTCCTGCTTCTTTGGACCAATCGGAGAAGCAGTCGCCTGTTCAAAACCGACTGATGAAGAGCCGGGAATGATGGCGTGCACAAAGCATGTAACTCCGTTGCAGCGACTCTCTAGAAAGTTACAGTCTGTGAAAGTGAAAGTTAAGCTTGTGCGAGAGAGTAGGAACAATGTCTCTTTTGTGTGTCTGTCTGTCCTCCCATCAGTCTGATTGTGCTATGTGAGGAAGAAGGCCTTTTTAAGAGAAGCTGTTAGACTGAAGATGCAAAAACCCGAGTTGCCTTATATTCATGTGGTGAAAGAGCTTTTCTTCCTGTCACTCACGCTCTTAGGAGGCACAACGTTCAGATGAATACACTGCATGTCTTATCTGTCGTTTGTCTTTCCCTCGTTAGGTCCATCAGATGGACCAGAAAATGGACTCGGTCCTGCAGATCCTCACGGAGCAGTTCCTGCCCAAACCGGAGCTGACGTCCAAGCCCTCCATCCGCAGGGTGACCATCCAGAAGCGCATGGGCATTAGCATTGACGAAGGACCCTGAGATGACGAGAACATCGGCAAAGGACGCTAGGAACGGAGCAGGAGGTCATCCAAACCACGACGTGGACATATTTGAGACCAGGAGCAGGAATCATGGTGTGTCTTCTTATCCCAGTACAGCAGTTGTTTTTTTCTGCTCGAGCAACATGGACTCATTCCAGCTTCCAAAGCCATGACGCCGCTCGGCCTCCTCATCGCTCACTCTGTCATTTTATGCGCGCCCGTTCCCCTCCTCCTAATATTACTCCCCAGCTAACGAGCAAGCAACGAAAGCGTGGGAGTCCAAATCGTGCTGCCTTCATCTTGGCATGTAGATTTAGAACGTGTGCGTTAGAGGTGATCAAACGACACCAGGGAAACGGAGTACTGATCCCAACACTAAGGAGACCCAGTGTACCCAATTTGGGAATATTAGTAATAAAAACGGGACATTCTAGGTTTGAATCTTTAGATAATCTTCTCTAGAACTTTTTTGAATGTAAACACTTTGCCTTGAATTCGGCGGATCCTTCCTGCAAATCTCAGATTGACGTGACCTGAAAAAAGTGGAACTGGAATTCGGTATGCGAGCACGAGCACCAAGAGTCAAACCAAAACGGTCCCATTAGGGTACGGTTGTGCTGGTCTCATTTTATTTGGGTTTTAAATTCTTCTTTTACTTAGAGGAGCGGTGTAACGGTATCCCGCCACCATGGTTTGGTATCTACTTGGGTTTTTAAGGTCGCGCTTCGCTTCATTTGGGGGTACAGTTATGCAAAATTGCCCATCTTTTGTGATTTGGATTTTTACTGAGTGCGGGGAAAATGAAATCATTAAGAAAAACAAAAAAAAAAAGGAAAAAATAATAAAGAAACAATTAATACAAATACAAAAAGGGTGCAAATGGTGAGTAATTATTTATGTACTTAAAAATGAATGAATAAAATAAATAATGAATAAAATAGTGCATCATAAATAAAAATAGCAAGTGTAACAGTAAGCTTGAAGAATGTCAATTATTGTTTTATTCCAAAACAAAATATAAATATTAAATTGATAAATATATAATAACATCAAAAAGTGTGTGTGGATGACTAGTGTATTTTTATGTATTTAAAAATAAATAATACAACTAAAAATAATTAATTATCAAGACGAATAGTGAGTGTCAATATTCATTTATTTAAAAATAAATACATTTTCAGTATTTATTTATAAATAATTTTTTTTTCAATATTTATTTATTTAAAAATAAATACATTCATTCATTCATTCCTTTTCTGTACCGCTTATCCTCATTAGGGTCACGGGGATGCTGGAGCCTATCCCAGCTGACTTTGGGCGAGAGGCGGGTTACACCCTGGACTGGTCGCCAGCCAATCGCAGGGCACATATAGACAAACAAACCTTCACACCCACATTCATACCTATGGACAATTTAGGGTCGGCAATTAACCTAACATGCATGTTTTTGGAATGTGGGAGGAAACCGGAGTACCAGGAGAAAACCCACAAACCCACGAACATGCAAACTCCACAACGGAGATTTGAACCCAGGTCTTCCAGATCTCTTGACTGTGTGGCCAATGTGCTAACCACTCATCCACCGTGCGGCCAGTGTCAATCATGACTTTATTTTTATTTTTTTTAATTCAAATAAACATAAACAAAATAAATAACAACCAACACATAAATAAATTAGTGCCCTCCTAGTTTGGAAAGTGTGAATGATTATTTTATTTGTATTTATATGTAGTAGTAAAACAAATATTAAATACATATTTCAGCATAAGTCGACAGTAAGAGTTTAAAGAGTGCAAATGATGATTTTATTCTCGCTCTGTGACATGGAGTGTTATGTATATTAGTATTTCCATCCTTGGCACTATATATAGATATATATATCTCTATATATAGCACTACACTGTACTTGTTTACAGAGTAGACGCGTGACTAATGTGTACCGTTACACCCCTATTTCAGAAATATTGTTCATTTGATATTGCTTCATATTACTAGGTGTCCTGAGGGGAACGGTGGTTTCGGTATGAAGTGTGCTGCACGAACACGCCACACATAAACTCCAGCTTATCCCGCATCCCATTTATCTCCTGCTGTCGAAATGTTGTTTGCATTTGAAAGAGAACCGGACGTATGTCGGACACACCGTCGGTCGGCCTCCGTGTCGGCTCTGGCGTACAGTTTCGTGCGGGACGTAAACAGAGACATTGCCTTATTGTGCTGTATTTATTATCATGTGGAAACATCGCAGCTGGAACCAGTCTGCGTCCTGGGCAGTGATGAGAAACACAGAGAGCGAGGCTCCTGTGTGCTGCAGATGGATGGAAATGATTGTAAATGATACTCACGCACACCCTCTGCATTGGCGCTGCGCTGTAAATAATAAAGTCCATTTCATTACTTCCGTGATTTGCTTCCATCCGAGGGTGAAGCTTCTCACGGCTTTTCCATTTTTTTTTAACCCCGTCCCCTCCCGCTTTCACGCCAACGCCAGGGTTTTGCCCTGCCCCCACATCGGATGTCATGAAAAGGGATTTACATTTTGGAAGTCTGGGCCGTGTCTATTTAAAAAAAAAAGTATATACACTTAAAAATCCCACAGTTTTTGAATGTTTAGGAAAAAATAAGAAATCAGCACTTTTTGTATATACTTGCATATATGTGCATTAAAAGCGCGTCAACAGATGTTTTCTTTACCGGCACTATTTTCTGTCACACAAGATTACCATGCGCACACCCCTGTTTGACCCTCGGCCCACACCATATTTTGAGGAAGCAGCGGTGACTGTGGAGCCGCCGATGTCCTGCTCGATGGCTCAGTGAGACCAAAGTTATTTGGATCTACTGTCGCTGTGAAAGAAGTGAGAAGTTCACTGCTGGTATTTATTTATTTGATTGTCGTTTATTTGATGGTACCTTGGAATACAAATGTTCCAACTAACACTTTTTCCACACTTGTGTGTGTGTGTGTGTGTATATGTACGTATGTGTGTAAGTGTAAGCTCTTATATTATAAGAGCAAGGAGCTTTTGACTAGCCCTCTAGAGATGAAGTAACACCCCTATAGTCACCTTTACACTCCTATTACCCAAGAGAGTAGACATAATTGGAGGAAATAAGACATAATTTAGATTCACATGTGTTAGCATTAGGAGAGTTACTTGTTATTCTTTTTTTTTTTACTGTCCAATACCAGTACTTCCTGTGGTGGCCACGGTCTATATAATACTTATAATGCCTTATATTTGTATTTTAATACATTTGTATGCTGCTAAATGTTGAATTTAAGCAAAAATATGTAAAACGTGCTTAAAGATGCATATTTGTTTGACTCATTATGGGCCAGATTTAACCCCGAGAGAGTGGCAATTTATTAATGAATATATATTCCCCCCCAAAATCCGGAATTTTAAGGGGTTAACTAACAATAATCAAGCCCGACTTTGTACTTGATTTCCTGTCACACAAAACAGGAAGATGGAGAGAAAAAGAACACTTCCTCCAATATTCCATATCCCCCCTTTGCCTCTCAAGTTACCACTCCATTATATTTGCCTTCAAAGGCCAACAAATACTGAGGATGTACCAAAACCAGCATGGGGGGAGAGCAGAGAGGGAAAGGAGGGTTGGCTCATCCCAGTGGGGAATCGCAGAGGAAGGGGTGAGGCTGGAGGAGGAGGACGGTGGGAGTGTAAGTGAGCCGGGATGAGAGAGACAAGAGGAGCGCAAAGCCATTTCCAATTAGCCGGAGAGACGACACGAGGCTTTGAGGGACGGAATGGTGGGGTGGGGTGGGGCTAGGGGTGGGTGGGTGGGGGGGGGGGGGG
>QODF01000004.1:1829855-1873443 GCA_024372805.1 Oostethus manadensis | reverse complement strand
TGCTGGTTTACTAGTGTGTTTGGGGTGATTGTCTTGTGGGAACAGCCATTTCAAGGGCATGTCCTCTTTAGCATAAAGCAACACGACCTCTTCAAGTATTCTGACATATGCAAACTGATCCATGATCCCTGCTATGGGATAAATACCAACACCATAGCAGGAGAAACATCCCCCTATCATGATGCTTTACTGTGTACTGTGGCTTCGATTCAGAGTTTGGGGGTCGTCTCACAAACTGCCTGCAGCCCTTGGACCCAAAAAGGAGAATTTTACTCTCATCAGTCCACAAAATGTTCCTCCATTTCTCTTCAGGCCAGTTGATGTGTTCTTTGGCAAATTGCAACCTCTTCTGCACGTGCCTTATATTTTTTAACGGAGGGACTTTACGGGAGATACTTGTAAATAGATTAGCTTCACTAGCTAACTGCCACAGTACTTACAGGTAACTCCAGACTGTCTTTGATCATCCTGGAGCTGATCTTTGGCTTTGCCTTTCTGGTTGTTCTACCATCCATTTTGATAGTTGTCTTCCGTTTTCTGCCACATGTCTCTAGTTTTGCTCTCCAGTTGAAGGCATTGGAGATCATTTTAGCTGAACAGCCAAAAACATTTTTGCACCACTTTATAAATTTAATTTGTAAAGTACGCTGTTCTTCTGAACAATGTCTTGAAAGACCCATTTTCCTTGCTTTCAAAGAGAATTGCATGTTCAACAAGTGATGGTTTCATCCTTAAACAGGGGTTACCTGTTTCACACCTGTTTTTTTACCAAATTTCACTCATTGAATGCCACACTGCTATTTTTTTTACCACACCCCTTTCACCTAATTGCCCAATTGCACTGCCTTAAGCGCGTGCATATCATGAATGCTGGATCTTGTTTGTTTTCTGAAAATCTACTGCACCTACTGGTAACTTTTTTGCAACTTAGCAATAGAAATATACTTTTACAGTCTGGTTGGTCACATTGGACTGCTATTATTTTGAACACTACTGTAGATATTTATTCTCTTCAGTAAATAACATTAATTTATTTAACGAAAAAGCACATAACTTTACATAACTTTACATTCAGCTCAGAGCTGGTGAATGCATGGTTGCGCGTCGAGCCCCGTCCAGCTCTCTTGCGCACCGTCATGGCAAACTTTCTGCTCCATTTCTTACCTCACTCTGCTACCTTCATTTGCGGCCGGGTCGACAGTCCTATTCATTTGGAGTCCTTGGTGATTTTTTTTTTTTTTTTTTACCAGAGGGACTTTCGGGGATACTTGTAAATAGATTAGCTTCACACAGATGTCTTCTAGCTGTCACAGTACTTACAGGTAACTCGAGACTGTCTGTGATCATCCTGGAGCCGATCATCGGCTGGGCCTTTGCCATTCTGGTTATTCTTCCACCCATTTGATAGTTGTCTTCCATTTCCTGCCACTGTCTCCGGTTTTGCTCTCCCAGTTAAGGAATTGGAGATCATTTTAGCTGAATCTTTTTTCCCCCTCTCCAATTAACATTTTATCCAAAGTACACTGAATTTCTGAACAATGTTTTCACGACCCATTTTCCTCAGGCTTTCAAAAAGAAAGTTCAACGAGTGCTGCTTTCGTCCTTAAATATGGGCCGCCTGATTCACGCCTGTTTTTTTTTTTTTTTTCTCACAAAATCGATCACCGATCACTGACTGGATGCCCGAATGTTTGTTTTCTGAGAATCTACTGCACCTACTGGTAACTGGTTTGCCGTGTAGCAATAAAAATATACTAATAACAGTGATTAATCGGGTTAGTCGCGTTGGACGGCTGTTATTTTGAACACTCCTGTATGAAAGGACAGACAACTCGCACTAGATGGGTATGTACCGGGGCAGGCACTACGTTATGTATGTGTGTGTGAATGAACAGTCAAAAGTTTGGTGGTGTACGTAATACGGCATAGTCTTTATGTGTGCAGTATATGTGAACGGACAGATGGACGCTCTCATTGTGGGAAAACATGTTTACAGACAGAGCAGGAGAGACGACGCGAGGCTGGGAGGAAGATACAGACAGATACCGTACCTGAATGGACGGACACTGCTTGCACTTTGCCTCGTTTGTGAACGGACCGACATTGTTTGCATACGTGCATGTGAGTACGTGACGTGCCAAACGTGATATGGTTGTACCGGAGACTGTTAGCGGGGCCCCTTTAAGGGTGGAAAAAGTCTTTTTGGGAACATGCACGGAGTTCCAGATGATTGACAGCGTTTTTACAAAGCAAGCAAAAGCAAAGTGACACAAAAATGTTGGGCGGTGAATCGGACGACTGTAAGTAGCGATGGCGGCGGTTTGCAGAGCGAAACAAGCAAGAGTGTCGCAGGCCTTCCTCGTTAGCGTCAGTCGTGTTGCGCAATATATAACAGTCCAAATCACGCAGACGACACTTGGAGAGTGGCGGCGCTCCGCCAAGGCCAACAAGCTGTCCGATTGTTTTGTTTGTAGCAAAAAAAGAAGAAAACACTCTTACGCGGAGAGCAGATACAAATGCTGCTGCTGCTGGACAAAGCGGAGTATTTGGCTGCCAAAGCACGGGCTCTGGACACTGCATGTCTCCAGCGGGCCGAGCAGGGTGGATGTCAGCGTTGCCAGGTGGAGGCAAAATGACATGTCCCTAATTATGCGGACAACCTCGTTTGTCTTTTATTTGACGAGCTGGCATCGCTCCAGTGTTGATTGGCCGAGGTTGTGCTTGTGTGCAGCACTGGGAGCCGTTTCTAATATTTTGGCCACCCGATTTACGCCGCAGATATTTGGATTTTCCCACCTTTTTTTGCACTTCACTTCCTGTGTGAAAAGGAAAGATGTGCAAAGAGGAAAAAAATTGGATTGAAGTTTGACAAAAGTAATAGGAAACAAGTGTTCAAATACATGTTCAAATAATAAAAATCCAAACACAGATAAGTAAATACAAATAAATACATAGAAAATAGCAAAGTTGGAATATTTTACCTGAATTGCACAACCCACAAGTTAGTTACTGGTCCCGTGTATCACTTAGTAGTGTTCAATTTAGCACAATCTCCTATTATTGACATGGTATGATGATTTTTAAAATGATAATATATTCTTATGATTTTGTTTCAGATTTTAGAAAAAAAAAAGTAGCAGCTTGTAGTCCGAAAAATACGTTATTACCGAAAAGTGTGCACGGTAGCTCCGCGCCCCCCCCAGTTTGAAAACCACTGTGTTAATGGACGACTCTAAATTGTGTGACTCAACGTGAGTGTGAATGTTTGTTTGTCTCCCCTGCGATTGACTGGCGACCAGTCCAGGGTTCACCCCGTCCAGCTGGGATAGGCTCCAGCATACCCCTGCGACCCTAATGAGGATAAGCAGCATAAAAAATGGAAGGATGGATGGTAGTAATAATATTATTGCATTGTTGATTTGTATTATTATTTTATTTAATAAGAATAACAAGAAAAATGACCATGACCGTGCAGTTGCCATTTTTTTTGGCAACTGCACGGGCCCAGCTGCTGCGTGAGTGTGGCCCGTCTAGCAGTGCTACACGATAGCACCCCGCTTTGTCAAACGGCAGCTTATGTTGTCCCCAAAAATAGCTGGATAGGCAGTTGCTGGGGAGACACGTGTCCGCCCACCTGCCTCCATGCCCCCAAGTCCACTTTATAATGCAAAATGGTTTTAAAAATGGCTGCATGTGGCTCCTGGGAGCCATCACGCCAATGATGGCCTCATCAAACCGCGTCTGAAGCGTGTACAGAAGCGTGTTTGGCTGGTAACGAGCTTGATGGCTCTGTACCTGACTAACGTTATGTCTGTGGCGTCTCCTTTAGATATTAAATTTGGTAAAGCACTGGTCATGCAAGGCAGAACCAAGCCTTCTTCCTTCAGTACTTCCAGTTCCCGGGCAAAAGTCATCTATTGGAAAATTGTGGATTCACAAAACTTGTAGACTTCCTGGAGCCGCACTGTACCACGCCCAGTCCAGAGTCTTTCTCACATGTTTGCTTACCCGGGTTGTACAATGTTGTTTACAGCCACGCCCACAGGCTAACTGCTGATGCTATATTAATTAGCTTCACAACAGATATTAATATTATTATTATTATAAGTCAGATTGTGACTGGGAGAAATGCGCACCTGACAAAGTGCAACTCGGACATACCCATGAAAGCACAAGACTTAAGGAAGCAGGATTTGGAAGCCAACTGCAAAATATACATCAACTTAAAGCGGCGAACTGAAAAAAGCCACTCAATCCCGCTATGACTTTTTTTGGATGCAAGGTATAGAAAAACAAATGAGGAATTTGAAAAAAGTAAGAATTTTGCATGAAAAAAAAACAATACACAATTTTGCCAATATAATATAATACTAACAAAGAAAAAGGAATGTGGTATTTTTAGGACATGCTGATGTTTTTGGACACAAGGCAAAAGTAAAAATCTGAAATTTGGAGAAAAAATAAAGAAAATTTTATGTTTGGGAAAATAAAAGACATTAGAAAAAATTCCAGAAAAATGTCCGAATTTAAAGATACTAAATTACTATTACTAAAAATAAGTCATTCTTTTGGGGTGGGGGCTGCAATATGAAAAGAAAATAAAGTATTAATATTGCAAGAAAAAGGTTGGCAGAAAAATACGAGTGAAAAATGTCGCAATTGTGAGAAAACTGCATTTTTGTTAAAGACGTTTTGTATGAATTTGAGGAGTAACAAAATTGTTTTAATCACAATTTTCCAGGAAAAAAAAGCTGTAATATCTAAACAAATAATAAAAAAATGTGTAATCCCTCATGAAACAACATTACAAGAAAAAAGTTACATGAACATAACCTGTCCTAAAAAACAGTTTGGGTTTACGTTAGGGTTCGGATTGGGTTTAGGGTATACTAATATTGAATAAATATACTTATGCGCAGTAATTAATCACTTTTGGACCAAATACGAGACATTTTATAATTTTTTCATAGCACAATGGTTAGGAATTACCGGGTTCGGGTTTTGGATAAGGTTAGGTGTGAAGTTTATTATCATGCAGTTGGAAAAATTGACTCCCTCCCCCATTTAGATGCATACTAATTGTGCCCGCTTACAGTAGACTCCCAGAGTACTGTAGGTGTTCAAAAAAACATTAAATACACATTTACTCATCACACACGCGTTCCTCCAGTCAAGGCAGTCAGTTAGTCAAGCAGTCCGTCTGACGTTTGTAGACGGGCCTCCCTTTGTCTGGACAGAGAAGGCCCAGACACAACAGAGGCCGGCCCCTGTCCCCCTCACAATGGTCCGAAACACAAAGACCCCCACACACTGGGACAATGGTGGGGGTGGACGGATGGAGCTGCTGAGGTTACCCACCTGCACACTTCAGGAGGACCAGACCTTGACTCTTCTCTCACTAACACACACACACACACACACACACACACGCGCACACAGGGTGCAGGTGCCTTCCTGTGGTGGCGTCTTTCGCAGAAAAACACTCCGTAGGACACGTGGAACATCTGACCTCAATACAGCATCTTTGTCCACCACTGCACACTTTCTGCAGTATAGCAAAAAAAAACAATTAAGGTCAATAAATCCAATTAAAATAGAATCCTACCTGAAAGTAACCATGATTTTTTTTTAACACAAATGATAAAAATACACTTTGTGCCATGGAGCCATTTCATTAGTTGCAAACAAAAAGGGATTCCCACCACCACCCCAACCCAACGTTGCAAATTCTACAAACCACAAAACACCCCATATGCTCCAGAAGAATCATTTCAAACACATAAAATATGTTTAAATACATATTTCTGGATGATACCTTAGCGTTGTTGCTAAATTTTTCCAGGAAGGGACACAACCAGCAGCACGAAGGGGTGTGCTTTCCCAGCTCACATTTGGACTGGACGAGCCACCTGTCAATCATCTGACTGCAGGCAGGTTAACGCCCCGGCCTCGTAAAAAAAAGACAATTCAGTTACATTCTTCATAAAATGTAAACTTGAACAATATTGTTAAAAATGTAGTTATGAGATTAAATTAAATAAAAACAAGCACAAGTTTATTTAAATGTAACTTTTTTTTTTAATTGATTGCAACATTTTATGACCACACAATACAAAAAAATGCACATCAAATATTTAATTGGGCTCAGTTTGCAACCTTGTTGGAAAAAAAAATAAACTACCACAAATATGCTTTTAAAAAAAAATACAAATATAAAGTAAATGCCACTTTGGATAACCGTGAATCAAAAAAAAATTCTACATTAAAAAATGTTTGACATAAATAAGTTAGTATAATTTCTCAGTGTTTTTTTTTTGTTTTATACAAAATTATGTACAAAGCAAATATGTACACAAATACACAGGCATACAAGGGTGACTGCATTTCTGAGACCAGCTGGTGTTACTTTACAAAAAAGGAAGCTTTTGGATGCTGACGCGCGCATCCTCAGCAGGCTAAACATGATTGGGAAATATAGAGGTTATCACAAAGTCAAACTATGTGAAGTCAAAAGAGAAGCACTTGGCGGCCATCGGTTTGGTCTTGTAAGAAGGAACATTCGGTTACTACTGTGTGAACTGCGGACTTCAAATGAAGAAACAAATATAATAATAATAAGCGCCATTCATTTTTGCCCTTCAACTTAAAAAAAAAAAAAAAAGATAAGTACCTCGCAACTCAATCCCACCAAATAAAGGCTGAGGGAGCTGTGAGGGACACAATAAGCGCATAATAAACCCCGAGTGCGTCAAACTTGCAGGGTGGTTTTAAATATAACATCTTTTTTTTTTGTCCTGCAACGGGAACATAAACAGTCGCTACATTTTTGTACCGTTCTTCACTGCGCGAGTTTGGGAAGGTGAAGACACACTGATGAGAAACTGAAGCTAACTTATTGTTTTAAAAAAAAATCATATATACTGTATTATATATTGTTTTAAATCGGGGGTGTCCAAACTTTTTCCCACCAAATGTGAGGGCATTTAGGTTTTTTTGTTTGGTTTAAAAAAAAAAAAAAAAAAGCCAATCCGATATAATACATATCCCATACAATATATCCATATAAATATAATAAATTAAAACATACAACTAAAAAATAGAGATACATGTTTTTGCATTGGCTTTTCTGGCCATATATTTTTTTCATAATTGTATTTTTAGAATCTGAAAAAAACAATGCAAAAAAAAAATGGAGATGCGTGTTTTGCACTCCTACCCCATTTTTAAAATATATTAATCTGTAATTTAATTTTTTACAGTTTGCAAAAAATATATACACATGCAAAAACGGGGATAGATGCTTTTTTAAATTGGATTTTGTGCCATTTCTCCCCCTTTTGCAACATGATTTTTTTTTTAATTGAGAATTGAACACCACTGTTTTAGCACATGCAAACTATAACTCCCCCATTTTACTGTTTTATATGATCAATAATCATTTGTATAGTAATCATGTTTTTCATTTTTAGAATATGCAAAAAATAAAATACGAAAAAAAAAAACATTTTAATACATTTTGGTGAATTTGCAAATATAGAAGTACATGTTTTTTTTTAATATATATTTTTGGTACCTGTATTTTTAGAATGTGGTAAACAAAACAATTGGCAATATGTGAAAAAAATAATATAAAAATACCCCGCCCAACACAAATTTAAGAAAAAGAAAAAGCTGCTCTGCAAAAAAGGCTCCAGGGCCACACTTTGGACACCCCTGCTTTAAAACTGTCAACGCTGCCTTTTTAGTAAAGAAGAGAATAAAAAAACAGCACAGCATTTTGGAACCAAACTACACTGCAATTCTTCAAGTCAAATCAAAATTCACACCTTATTTTTTTGTCTTAAAATAATATATAAGTATAAAGGATTTGTTTTGCAAATCACAATGCTTTATGTGCTACATATGGAGAGAAATATACATTTCTATATACAAAACACACAGGTAGTACAAAAAGGAGCAAATAAAAAGAACCTAATTGCACACTGCTACATCCACTGCTTTCAGAGGCAGTAACTTGAAAAAAATAAACATTTTGAGTGCCAAAAATTTTTTTTTTGTGTGTTTTAGTGTTTTCTTATTCAGTGCTTCGACAGCGTCCGCAACGGAGAGCTGATATGTTTCTCATAAGATAACGTGTACTTCCACTTCTTCCAAAAACAAGATCAAACCGAATAAAAATGTTTAAAAACAACAATTACTCCAAATCAAAGCAAAGTTGACCAACACTGGAAGGGTTTCCCAATGCAGGAAATGCATCTTCAGCTCTGTGAGACAAAAAGAAACAAAATAAATGGTTAAACTGGGCAAAACAATGAAGAAAGAAAGACATAAAGCAGTTTTTTTAATAGCTTACATTTTGCTCCATAACAACTAAAAATACTGAAAAAATAAATAAATAAAACAAACAACAACAAAAAAAAATCAAGGAAATATATTCTAATTTTTAAAAGTTTTTGTGCATTTTTAGACAAGATGGTGCTGTTTGGTCATTCAATAAATGTGCAGCCTAAAAAAATAAAACATTAAATTATAATATATTGTGAACAACGTTTGGGGGGGGGGTGTAGGTTCAGAGTGATCTCTAAATAACAGCACACCCTCATAACAAAAGAGGGACAAACAATAAAACGCGAAACAAAGCTTAATAAACATCCGGAGAACAAGCTGCAGCAACAAGCAATCCTAATAGTACTAAATATTCAAAACCTTTTTTAAAAATGCATACTGAGCATCCTCACGGTTACATAACATCTTCAATCGATAAAAGCTGCAAGGAACAAATACTAGAAAAGGACTACAAATGAACATTTAGCACCCTCTGCAGTGACATTGGATGTCAAAAAGGGGAACCAAATCCCGAACAACGCACACTTAGCAGCAACGTACAGGCTAATTATGAAGCTGTGTTATCCTCAACTGTTAGCACACACGCCACAGCGTGCTCGCTGCAAAACATGCCCGCTAATACTAAAAACACAAGTTTAACACCCTCCACGGCGACATGACATGCAACGTAGGTTATGATCGACATGCAGCAAAGCCGTGCAACACGCATCCCTACTTCAAAAAAATGCACACCAGTTCCAACTCAGTCTGGCAAACTCAAATTCAAAAATCAAAAGGCGACATTGCAAATTAGAAAACATGTGTTTACGGCCAATCTGTTAGCACACAAGCTGCAAACATGTGCACTGTGCAAGGGATAAATGCTAAAAAAAACACAGGAGTGGCACAAGAGAAACAGAATTATTATCTAAAATGAGTGCTTATGCTTAACGCATAATAGAAATGCCGTTCGATTTCATAAAAAAAAACACACAAAAAGGCAGGCTCGTGCAAGCTGCGATATCAGCAAACGCACACCGTGTCTTAGTGAAGAGGCTGGGGTGTCACTGCCGCACCACAAGCTGCAACATGCAACCCGCGAGGAGCGTGCACGCAGAAACCAAAAGGCTGGCACTGCAAATACGAAAACATTCAATACAAGGCCACGCAAAAACACTCGGGTGCGTGCTAAACATTACTAAAACCTCCGTGTCCTTTCTGCACACCCGATCGTGCACAGATGTGCGTGTGCAGCAGCACGAGGAGGAGGAGGAGGAGGAGAGCCACCCCCCTGTACGCGCACGCACGCACACGCCTGAGGGGTAGTGGCTGCTGACGTGTTACTACTACTCTCAAAGTCGTGCACGTTCGTTGTTTACGTGACCCAGGTGCTCGGTGCGTGTGCGCGCCCCCGCCTGGCGCACAAACAAGGGCGTGCTTGGAATGGAAGCACCACTACCAGTACTCCCAGCGCTGCTAGTAGAAGGCAATGACTACAAGGCACGCCATTTTAGCGCGGCGTGGATATGAAGCTGGGGGCGCTCACCGTCTCACGTTTGCCTTCCCGGGCTGCCGCTGCTCTTTCTGGGCGTGTGTTCGGCCGAGCGGCTCCGGCTCGGGAAAGCCACCTCACCCGGGCCGCTGTGCGCCCTCTTGCTTGGGGTGGAGGGCTCTGCAAAAAGGGGGGAGGGAAAAAAACAATCGGTCAGGATAAAAAAAAAAAAGAATGAAAATGGGGGGGAAGTTGAATGTGTAAATGTCCCGTGTGCGTGTACCGTGGCCGGCAGGTCTTTTCCTAACGCCGGTGCACTGCTCCGAGCACTCGGTCGGCGCCCCGGCGACGGCGTCCCCCGCCGCCCGGCTACGGCTCCCGTTTCGCTGTACGCGGTCGCTCGTCCGCGGCGGCCGCGTGTAGAAGTCCGGCACGCCGCGGCTGTCCACCAGCTCCCAGCGGATCCCTCCGTTGTCCAGCGGACTGTGCGCGGCGAAGTCGAAGCTCCACTTGGCGGCGGCGGCCTGCTCCAGATCCCGCAGGTGTCCCTTTAAATCCCGCCTGAGCTCGTCGTGGTCCACCGAGCCGAAGAGGCTGCGGCAGGCGGACGGCTTCGGGTGCTCCGGGACGCGCGGCTCGCCTCGCTCCAACGTCGGGCTCCCGCTGGATAGTCGAACGTCTGACATTTTTCAGCCCCCCTCCTCCGCCAACAAGACACGGGGAAACGACAAAACCAAAAACCAAAACAGCCTGGAGCGTCCGGGGTTTTTTTTTTGGGGGGGGGGGGAGGAGGATGAAGAACAAATCGAACGACTATCCTCCTTGCGGGGTAAAATCCGAAAAGTTGAAAAAAAAAAAAAAACCGACGTAGGGGTGGGGAAAAGCACTTTTATGCCATGCGAGTGTCAACAACAACCGCGGTAGATCCAGAAGGGTCGCCCGAGCGTAACCTGCAGCCGCTTCTCGTCACTCTGGGTCGGCCGAAAACCAGTAGAAGTACCGCACAGAAGTCCTTGCCTGTAGCCAATATGGCGACTGAGTTGAAACACTTTGCACTTTGAAAGCTTGACAGAGAGAGCTAGAGAGGAAGGCGGGGTCGAGACAAATGATTGACACACGGGCGCTGTTTAAATATAAGGGCGGACGCTTATTGGTTGAAAGCGTTTTGGGCCAGCCTACTTTTCTTAAGGTGGACCAAGCGAGTTGAAGAGCAGCAGCACCTTGCTTTTTTGATCACCTGATGACTGGTTTTGTTTTCAATTGCCGTTTTTTTCCCAAGTTATACAAATAAACTTGTATTAACTCGTGCATCAAATAATCTTCCACATTACAGTTTCAAAGTTGCATAATCATGAATTGCTTTGATCTCCGAATGATACGTATGAGCCTGGGGTGCCTAAAAGTGCAGCCAGCGGGCCATTTGCGGCACTTTATTAAAGTTGGTCGGCAGTATTGTTGAAATAACATACTAATCAGAAAAGTGTCAAAATAGCGCAAAAATGTGTAATATAATGAGAAAACGAACTGTTTATACTTAAAACTATGATGAAATGGGACTGTTTCTATTAAACAGCCCATCCATTGCTTATTCTCATTAGGGGTAGCCTATTAACACAATTAGACCTATCCATGGTCTAATCAATGCATGCTTTGATGGAATAAATTATGTTGTGAATCACGTACAAGGGGAAAAAGTGTGAAACTGTGTTCGCGGTTCATTCATCTTAAAAACAGGACAAAACTAAATAAAAATAGTGCATATAAAAATACAGCACTACCATCATTATGTTTGGTACAATGCTGCCCCCTGCTGCTCACCCAGCAAGACTTCAGTTGGAGATTAAAAGGGAGCAGCGCGACAATAAAATTAAATTTAATAACAGGGTAAAGTAAAACATCACCATTGTACAATAACTAAAGCCACACAAACCGGGCCTGAAAATGTCTAAATTGTCTGTTAGTTCCACGCACCTTTTTCGGTGGCCCAGCCTTCCCAGTTACTTTAGAGACTGAGCCATTTGATGATGTAGAAGTTCTTCTTGCCCACTCGGAGCAGCGTCAGTCCATTGGCCAGGATGTGGATCTTTGGGATGAGTACTTGCTCGGGTTTGTCCGCCTGCTTGTGGTTGATCCAGACCGCTCCTTCTGAAACCATCCGATACCTGCGCAATGGATACATAGTTACATTCATCCTGCTTGTCAGCCAAGAAAAGGCATTCCAGAAGATATCTTCAACAACAAGGGAGCTAAAATTACCGTTTTTGCGAATGGAGTCTGGCGAAGAGCTGCGTGACGCCGCGCTCAGGCAAAAATATAATTAGCGTGTTCTGAAATTACTGTTTTGCTGCTGGTTGGTATCAGTTTGATTCCCTCGAGCGCAAAACATCCTAAAACCTTTTCAAACTGCACACAACTAAACAACGCACTTAACTGAAAAGACATGCAAGCTAAGCCGTGGGTGTACTCGCCCTTTGGGACCGTCTGGGATGGCGCTGACCCTTCGGCACGCGTCGATGACGGTGGTCCCGGGTTCCAGCAGGATTTCATGGAAGGGAGCCTCTCTGAAGAGCTCCTGCAGCTCCAAGTCACTCATCTCTTCCAAGGCCTGCACGCTGCTGTGGTACAGCGTGTTGGTGCATCTGCAGCCACAGCAATGGAGGTCAGACGCTCCATATTCCAGGTAGCTCGGTTGACAGACAGGATTCTGACCTCTTGGCACTTTCCAGACCCTCCTTCCCGTGCACCAACTTTGTCACCTCCGCAGCCAGTCGCTTATGGGCCAGACGTTTAGCGGGATCCTCCCTCTGCTGCGCCATCAGGCTCTCCACCTCGGCCAAAGGCAGGAAGGTGAACAGTTTCAGGTACCTGCAGAGCGACCGGAGAAGTTACAGCCAAGTACCGAGGGACGCCGGGGTCCTCCTCACCCACCATTCCACGCTGGCGTCGGGCTGGCGTAGGAAAAACTGGTAGAGCTCGAAGGGCGACGTCTTGTCGCGGTTGAGCCAAACGGCGTTGCCCGCCGTCTTGCCAAGCTTGTCCCCCGCGGAGCTGGTCACCAGCGGGACGGTGAGGCCGTACACCTCCTCGCCGCTCACCCTGGAGAGGAAGCGTTGACTTTAAAATTGCATGCGTCTTATTTTCTCTTGGTATGTCTGCTACGTCGGCTAATAGGAGTTGACTAGAGAGGTGTCGATTCATCTTTAGAGGGCTCTAACAGTGTTGAAAGCTGTGTTTAGAAGGTCGTATGCCCTGACGCCAAAAATATTCTACCCATAAATATTGGAAATGGACTTATCACGGTAATTTGTTGTTAGAAATTGCAGCTTGTAATAAAAAGGACTTTTTCAGAGAAAGTTTTTTTTTTTTTGGGGGGGCCGCACGGTGGCTGAGTGGTTAGCACATTGGCCACACAGTCAGGAGATCTGGAAAAACCTGGGTTCAAATCTCCGTTGGGCATCTCTGTGTGGAGTTTGCATGTTCTCCCCGTGCGTGTGTGGGTTTTCTCCGGGTACTCCGGTTTCCTCCCACATTCCAAAAACATGCATGTTAGGTTAATTGGCAACTCTAAATTGTGCATTAGAGTGTAAATGTGAGTGTGAATGTTTGTTTGTCTATATGTGCCCTGGGATTGACTGGCGACCAGTCCAGGGCGTACCCCGCCTCTCGCCCAAAGCCAGCTGGGATAGGCTCCAGCATCCCCGTGACCCTAATGAGGATAAGCGGTACAGAAAATGAAATGAAGGTTTTTTTTGGAATTGGGTAATTTTGGCGGAAAAACCCCTAAAGGGTTTCGGCCTCTCGCCGATGTCGGCTGGGATAGGCTCCAGCACACCCCCTAATGAGGGTAAGCTGCACAGAAAATGGAAGGGGTGTCCCAAAATCTAGATAAATGAGAAACGTTCATGCGGCGAAGAGCTTAATTGTAGCCCAACATTCAATTCATAGGCCGGACAAGAACGTGCAGAACCGGGATGGGACCCCCTCCATGCTCCGTGTGATGTTCTTCCACTTGCATGCATGTGCGTGTGTGTGCGCGGCAAACGTCACCAAGGTTTGGCGCAGAGAACATTTACTTGTGCACGAAGTCATGGCCGGACATTAGGTTTCCCAGCTGGTCGGTGCCGCCCAGCTGGATCTTGCATCCGTAGATCTGGTTGACGTGGTAGAAGTCGTAGGCCTGGAAGACCTGGTAGGTGAACTCGGTCAGGCTCATTCCGTCCCCGCTCCGCAGCCTGGACTGGACGCTGTGGCGGCTCAGCATGGTCCCCATCCGGAAGTGTCTGCCGGCCTGCGAGAGGAACGGGACCACGCGCCAGTCCTTGTACCAGCTGAGGTTGTCCAGCACGGTCGCGGTCCCCAGGGTCTGGGAACCGTCGTGGAAGTGGAGCTCGTGGTTGGTGAATACCCGGTGGAGGCTCTCCCGGATGCTGTGGGTGTTCGCCCTCACCGCGTCCGGGGACAGCCGCTCTCGCTCGCTCGTCTTCCCGCTCGGGTCGCCGATCTGCGCCGTGGCCCCTCCGAGCACGGCGACCACGTGGTGGCCGGCGCTGCGGAAGTGCAGGAGGCCGACGAGGGCGAGCAGGTTGCCGACGTGGAGGCTGTCGGCCGTGGGGTCGAATCCGCAGTAGACGGTCTGAGCGCCCGACTGCAACAGGGCGGGGAGCCGATAGTGCGCCGCGTCCTCGGGGAAAGACTCCTTCAGAAGGCCGCGTTTGTTTAAGCCGTGCAGTAGTCCGTCACACGCTGGGGAAGACTGGTGAAACCTGCACCGCCGTGTGAGGCAAACGGTCGGGGGAATCGAGTAGCCACGCCGCATAAAGTAGCGGCAAGCTCTGGCCACGGAGGCCGCCATGTTGGACGTGGAAGGGAAGGAGTAGTGATGGGTCGTTCATGAACGGTTCATTCAATTTGAACGAGTCTTAAAAATTTGCCTCGGGGCGAACGAATCGTCCAGTCGCGCCTGCGCATTTGCGTAACATCCTATCTATGTTGCATGAGCCGGAAGGAGAAACGATTAGTTCATCACTCGCGTTTTCGTGTTTTGAGTCGTTCGCTCATCACGTGACAGCCCCATGAGCCTAACCCATGCTGCATGAGCCGGAAAGAGAATTGATTAGTTCATCTCTTGAGTCTTCTGGTTTGAGTCATTCGTTCTTTTGCCACGTGACCACTTTTCCGATCAGTACCGCAGTCAAATAAACTCGAACAGGGACAGAGCGGTGAGGTGAGTGATTCATAGACAAAAATACCCAGGTAAACAATGAATTCATCTTTTCAGTTTCTTATAGCATTATATTTTTCTTGTTTGTAGTGTGGTTAACGTTTGTGTAAGCAGCAGATGTGACAGGGAAGAAACATGTTGCATTTTAATCCGATTTTGCTAAAATGACCGAAATGACTCGAAAAATGATTCATTCTTTTTACTGAACGGGACTCAAAGATCTGAGTCGGTAAAATGTTCCGAACTTCCCATCACTAAAGCGGAGGCGTGGGGCGCCCTCTGGTGTGCTGGGTGTGCAACTGCGTGCCGTCGTGGTTGGCGTCCCAGCAAGGCCGAAGCGTCAACAAGGAGGAGGAGAGAGCCGGTTGGCCCTTTTAAGGCCCCTGAAGGTGTGACATTGACCACTTTCTTCCACGGCACAAAAAGAAGAACCGTGCCTTCCGCAACAAAATCATCTTCATGCATGACAATGCACCATCTCGGGCTGCAAGGAATACTTCTGCGTCATTGGCTGCCATAAAAGAAGAGTTGTGCATAATAATTTGGAACAGTGCATGTTAAGTTTTTATATATTTTTTTTATACACTTATAATCGGCAGGCTTGTTCCATATTATTTGAAGTGTGAAAATGATATCATTTATATGGAATATTTAGCAAAGTCAGAGAAAAGTCTAATTTGCGTAAGACTTGTGTATATGTTCATCATCATGACGATCAGGTGGCATATCAATTTCTGATGAAAAAAAAATAGCTTAGACTCTTTCCAATCAAATGCACTGATTTCTCCTCACCACTAGATGGCGAGCCTGTGCCGGTTGAGTAGTGTATCTAAAAATAGCCATTTTGGCAGCTGTCTCATGTGTATTTTTATGGGGAAAATGAGATATAATCAGGGTGAATTCATTTAAAGACTTTATTTTCCATTTAACTGTCAACTTATTTCAAGACTATACATTCATCAAACTTTTTACCACAGTCGAGGAGACACCTTCAACCACAAAAGCAGGCTAATAAAAGGAAAATATTAGCTTATTCCTATCACAACTGGAACTAGCAGGTTGGCCGTTTTTGCTCGGGACGGGGCGGTAAAATACAAACGGTGTTCAAGAATTGTTGCTGGGCTGTAAGGCAGAGGAGCATCCCCGAAAAGGCGGCGGAGAAAATGAGAGAACACGCACGTCTATGGTTATCCTGAGTTCAATGAAGGAAGACTATGTTTCCCTGATGCATCCCATCACACAAAAAGCACTACATCTCCTCCGGAGGCCCTCTTTCGTCGCCTCGACAGCCGATTCCGCACTTTGCCCAGCTGATCTGTTGCGCTCTGGCAACTGCGGGCTACGGACGAGTGGGAGTTTTATCGGAATTTGCAGTGTTTCCTGATGTGGCTTCACAGTAAGGCACCAGATGTTTGCGGCTAACTCCCAAGAAGGTGTAAAAAAACAAAAAAACAAACGCATATTGAAGAAAACCCGCACGTGGGAGCTTATGTGCATGCTTTGAGATGATATAGAGAATTTCCTCAGATAGTGGCCTCAGCTGCAATAGACGCCCTGCCTCAAATTGTCCTTGGGAAGCAATTAGGCACCTTAAAAAACAAAAAAAAAAGCATGTGATAAATGGCAGCTGTTAAGCTGGCATGTTCACAGGCATTTAAAGGGAACGTGAAGCAAAAGAAATCGAATTATAGAATAATACTTTATATGATATTTGTATTATTTCATATTATTATCAAACAGGTCATCATATATCACAAAGTCATGTAATTTAAAAAAATTCTACTATGCTATATACATACATACAATATTATGGTGTATATATAAAGTGATTATTTCTGCCTTAATAGATGCCCGCTACTCTCTGTAGTTGAGTGAGCACCACAGAATGAGGAAATGCGCTGTACACGAGTTAGTAAGAGGCAGCTTAAAGGTCAAAAACGGCGTAGAAAAGCGAGCTATATGGCAAAAACTCGATTCCGCAGGAAGTGATACATGTTACGTGCCGTTTGGCAATCATTTGAAAGCGTACGGGAGTATCAAACCGTCACTAGTTCCAAAGCGAAGACGGAGCATCAATCATCGCTGCTACAAAAAGTGCATTGTTATTTTTTTTTTTTTAAACGTATTAAAACTCTCAATCCCTTTTGAGATCAGGCTGATTACGCAGCACATACTGCATATTCCGACCAGTGGGAAAAGTACATTTCTGATAGTTTAGCCACGTGTAACCTGAGAACATCGTTGAAAAGTGGAGGCGTCGTTTCTCAAAATCCGGAGCAAAATGCAACTTTGAAAGCTAAAACAGTTGAAATACAGATTTGGTGGTTCTAAAAAAAAAACACACAGCAAAGAACACACCGGAATGTCCCCAAAAGGGGGAATTCAATTTCCTTTTTGCTTTCAGTTTGGAGGTTTAGTCATATGGCATACAAATACGGCCCCAGCCAATGAAAAGACAATTAGAGCTTGTCAAATGCAGCACAAATCTTTGTGCAAAGTGTGCAAACTCCCAAACACAAGGTCCATTTCCTCACATCAGAATTCAGGATGGGGTTTTTTTTTGCAGGAAATGTCATGTATTTTCACACCCCAACGCATGGGGTGTCCAAATCGCAGCCGGGGGGGGGGCTTTTGTGACCCTTTTTTAATGCCCGCCCGGGATCGTTCTACACCAGGGGTGTCCAAAATGCGGTTTTTATACGGTTTGCACATTCTAAAAGTATCATTTAACACAAAAATGAAAAAAAAACAAAAAAAAACGGCAAAAATGGGGAGAAAAAGGTCAGCGGTAATTTCTCAACAATAAAGTCAAAATAGTAAGAAAAAAAGTTGTACTCTAATGAGGAAAAGGTCACAATTTTCCAAGAAGGACATCAAAATAACGTCATTGTGGAAAGACAAAGTGTGTTTCTTTTACAGTTGTAATGTGATGACAATCACACAAAAAGGTTACAATTGTTGAAAATCTAGGGCTATATTGTTATGGGAATAAAGTCCAAATATTATGGGAATAAAGTCGTAATTACAAGAAGAAAATTCACAAGAGGAAACGGAGAAGTTGAAACAGTTGGGGGGAAAAAACTGCATATATATATACTGCAATATATGTACAAAAAATAACGTCAAAATATTACGTCTTATTCTAATGACAAGAAAGCCGCAATTTCAAAGAAACAAACTTGTGATGTTATAAGGAAAAAATCTTGTAATTTTAGAAGTTGAAATACCAAAGTTGTAATGTTATGAAGAAAAAAAAAAAGTTAACATTTTTGGAATAGTAGTTTGGGGAAAGAGTTATAATGTTAAGAGGATAAAGTGAAAATATTATAAGAATAAAACCACAATATGAAAAAAATTACAGGGACTATTTAAAAATAAAGTTGAAAGAATTATTTTTTTAAATTATTGTATTTATTTCTTTGAAAATGATCAAAAACAGCAAAAAAAAAAAAAAAAAGAGCAAAGGTCGGATCTAATAATGGGATTTTTCTCAAAGCTGAGATACAGTTTTTCCTTATATATAAATATGGAACTTCTTAGCATATCTTCACGTGTTGCTTTACAAATAGGACACACGGATAATGGATCCGTATTGGACCGTCGTGTACGGCAGTTGCGATTCCACGCCGCCACAAATCAAACGATCCAGTAACCTGGGTCGGAAAGGTGACGCCACATCAGTCACCTGCCATCAAAGTCCCCGCCCCCCGATTTGCTGTTGCTCCTCCGCGGCAAAGAGCATCTCAAGCTGTGTGCAAAACTGCATTTTACATCTTTGCTATTCACTTTCCGGATAAAATAACACTGCGCTTTTGAAATGCACATAAATACAAGAAAAGTCCCCGCTGCGTTTGTAGCTGAGAGTTCCATGCAGAAAAAAAGTCCGTTGCGCTGTGGCCACCCTGAACTCCATTAAGGAAAAGTGTTTTTCTACACTTACTTGTTATTGTTACTTTTATTTTATGACAAATTCAACGTTTTTCCTCGCTGCTTGAATTTACTATGTGTTGCCTTGACTTTGGCTATACTGTCATTTAGGTGACTCTTTTGTTTATTTTTAAAATGTAATGTTTAATAGCAAACAAATGCTATATGGTTTGATGGCAACACTGTTGAATCTGTCAACTGGATTATGTGTTATTATGAATTGAATTGTGAATGATTTGTTATTTCATTTGTTATTTATGCACCACATACATTTCCCATAATAAAATTCAAACCAGTTTGTGAATTTTATGGCATATGGTTATACCCCCAACTGAGACTAATAATTCTTCAGATGGAATTTTGTCATTAATTCGCTCCAAAATGTCAGACCAAAAACCAAAACAATTTTTTTTTTCCCATTCTCAACTCAAATGGATGCTCAAAAATCAACTTTTACGCTTGTTATCCATCTTCTTTATATTTGATGGAATTAAAACATGTTAAATAAGATTTTAAAAATGTTAGTTTTTATGGTTATATTCAAAAAAATAGACATATTATTTTTTTAGTGTTGCTTTCAAATGAAAAAAGTTGGGACACTCCTGCATTTTAAGGGAAAAGCCGTCACTGCATAAACCAATAAAGTGTAGTACAGGGAAAAAATATTTTACCAGTTAAAGTTGGGATTTTATGAGTATTTTCTATCAGAATATGATGTAACTTTCAGATCTTTTACTGCGACCAATGGGAACGGACTGCGAAACAAAACGGGTCAAAGAATGCGGAGCATTAAGGAATGAGTAAAATGGACCCTGAGCTGAGTGGCATGCCTCACGTGCGCGAACATGTGCTTCGAATCCAGTAGAAACGAGCGCCCACTTCGCACAGTATGTTTGATCCGTAGAGGGGCACGCCAGCCGATGCTGTCGCCCGTGTACTATGCGGACGTTTTGCCGAAGGGCGGCTACAATCACCAGAGAAGAAAAGAAATGAAATGAGAAAACATGGGAGGTACTGCAATAGAGATTATGGCTTTAGATACATATGCCGGATATAAATCCGTTTAACACATTCTGTTGGAGTGACGCTTCACTCTTCCTCATTTTAGGGCTTTTTTTTTTTTTTTTTTGCAAGCAGGGTTTGCCGTGAACCCAAAAAGTCTTGCTGTTGGTGAGTGTTTCAAATCTGAGAAGGTCGACACGGCGGATGGAGTGCAGAGCGCCGCCGTCATCAAATCCAAATTGTTCATCAGCGCGCCCAAAAAACAAACAAACACATTTCGACCAAGCAGTACAGTTCATGATACGGGTTGCATAATCTGTAGACACAGTCATTCCTTGGGGTACCACTGTGGTGGGTACCCCAAGGGAAGTTGACAAACAATATGGTATGTGGATCAGTTATTGTGGTGGCTCCCATGACTTTTGATAGTGAAAACACGTTCAAATTAAATTGCGTAACAAACCAGAAGCAAAGATCGGGGGTGCGCACCGGGGGGCGATCCCCAGTGGGTACATAATTTGGGGTTGGAACAAAATATCAAAACATGTTATTTTCTTTCCAGTCCATATCGTTTCTCACTCCTAAGTAACTGTATCTGTAGACTAGTAAAGCAGTGGCTGTCTTTCGGGCATTAGAAAGAAAGCCATACCTTGGGGTACCACTGTGGTTGGTACCCCAAGGGAAGTTGACAAGAAACGTGATGGTAAGGATCGGTTATTCTGGTAGCCTTCACAACCGTTGCCAGAAAAACACCGCCCCCCCCCCCCGAAAAAAATTGGATAAACTAGTAGCACTGCAAGGGGCAAGCATGGAGAGGTGAGCCCCTTTGGATGTACATTTTGGGGTCAAACAAAATATCAAAACATTAATAAAGTTTTACCATACCACTGTGGTTGGTACCTCCCCCAAAATAGCTGCCAACAGAAGGTATGGTACTGATCCATTATTTTGTGGCTTCCATAATTTTAGCCAATGGGATCACTCCCAAAAATGCATACTGGACCCTCAGTGTAATACGGGGCTAGTAAATGGGTGACCTGCCCGCTGGGTGCAAATGTTGGGGTGGCACCAAATATCAAAACATCTGCTTTTTGTTTGCTTCTTTCCAATTTATTGCTGTTTTCAAACTTAAGTGTCGACCAATCAATCAAGCACCACCCTTTAGGCACCGTACCACAATGGTTGGCACTCCCCCCAAAAACAAGAGAAACTAAGGGGGCGCGAACACTCGACTCGGTTCTGGTGCTGGAAAGCCACGCTGCACCAGCGAACTAAACTGTGCTGCTTGGTGGAAACAAGGTTTCAGATAGTTCAGAGGTCCATCTCTTAGCTTATGGAACAATAAAAAGGGACTCCTTTTGGTTCCTTAGTACATGTCTCTGTAGATCTCCTGCAGCAGCGGGTGCAACGCCGTGTCCTCTGTCTTTTTGATCTCCTGCACCAGCTGAGCGTGCTCGGTGACCAGCTCCCGAAGGTCGGCCAGTTTCTGCAGCAGCTTGGGGAAGAGGAAGGTGTCATCGGAGTGGTTGGCGAGCAGGTGGTGCTGTAGCACCTGAACAATACTCTCCTGCATTCGCTCGATGTGCGTCACGTTCACCAGGCCGGGTCGGTCTAATGGAGGAAAAGAGTAGATGTGAGACTCCAGCACCACGCTTGTGATGAAGAGCATCCTCCGCTTACCTCCGCAGCAGATGATTACGGCCACAAAGAGCGCCAGGTCGCTGTCGTCCAGCTCCAGCGCGTTGAACCTGGTGGCAAACTGGAACTTGGGCTCCATCATGTCACTGAAGGGCCGCCGCAGGCTTTTGAGGAACTCCCGCGTGATGAATCCCGAGCCGTATGCCACCAGGAGCCCGTCCTTGTTCATGCATGAGGCCAGCATGGCAAAGAGGGCCTCGTAAACGCCGTATTTCAAAAGAGTCACCTGGTCGTTAAGGTCCAGGCTGGAGAAGCCCGGTACGGACTTGGCGAATTCTGTCAGCTCGGTCACCGTCTCCACCGAGGTGCACTGGCAGCAGTGGAAGATACGGACTTCCGCCTCCCTGTCCTTCAGCACCCCCGCCGAGCCCACCATCTTGGCCACCAGTGTCTGCTCGGCTTGCTGCAGCGTCTCCATGTCGTGGATGACAAATGGCTGGCAGAAGAGGACACGCATTCTTAAGACAAAAGCTGAGTTTGAACCTTGTAGGCCTTCAAGCGGGGCATTTCCCAATTCCCAGCTGCTTTGAATGCAGCATTAGTTGGCTGGGGACTCACAAAGTGTGCATTTGTGAAATAAATGGGCATTTTGTGAAGCCTCTTCTTGCAGAATGTGTTGAATTCGGCTCCACACCTTCACACACACACACATCCAGTAAACTACCCCAAGGGGTGCAAGTGGGAGAACATTTGGGTGGGTTTTGGAAAGGTTTCCTATGCTGGTCTTCTTGCTTCTTAGTGTACTTTTGATTGAGAAAGCGCAGCGCACATCATCTCTGGGCAGCCAGCTATTGAGACACCCGTCTGAGTGCAAAGTTGAAAATGTGCTAAGAAGGACGCTGAAATCACTCCGGTGGGGAAGGAATATATTAAACGTGTCAACAAGAGGACCAGTGAGGAAACTGCTACACAATCACTATTTGGCTATTTTTAAAAATCAACCTACCGGAGTGCTGGCCTTCCCCGTGAGGATGGTGCGAGCCTTGGCCTTGTTCATGTTGAAGTTCTTGAGGTAGGCCTCGTAAATCTGCCGAGCCAGAGTCTTCTGGTCAGCCAGCTGGGGGTCCTCCGCCACCCGCTCCCCCGTCACCATCTCCGCCTTCAGCTTCAGCTTCTCCGACTGCGGCATGCGGCCAAAACGGATGGCTGCAAGGAGGTCACAACCTGGTGTTAGATACTTTTCGGCCCGTGCAAAAGGTAGCGACCACCAACGAGTACAAGGAACGCAAAACCTGTAAGTGGAACGACCGTAAGTCGAACCACGCACGAAATCCGAGGCTGCTGGGGCGTACGGCTGCCGCTTCGTTCGTACAGCCAATGCGCGTTGATTTCAGGATACTTTTCATCAAAATAGCAGTCATGGCAAAATGTTGCTGAAGATTTAAGACAAAAGTGGTAAAAGCAAGTGCTGACAACGAGAGACAAATGTTTTTTTTGCAGCGTTCATTTCACAGATGACTGCTATGAAGGAACACTTTTACAAGGTAGCATTTGGCTTAGAAGCCAAGGCTGCAAGCGTTGTACATGTTATATAAACATCTTTCACAGCCATATGTTGACTTTGGGATGCCTGGGGAGCGAGGAGACGGCAACAAAATATGAAATACATTGCTCAAAAAAACTAGAGGAAGACTTTTTAGATTTAAACAAGGGGGGGGGGATGATCTTGAAAATCTTTCCTGGTAATAAGTAGGTGATGTATTAGTAACAAAATGATGCCACATCATTTGATAGAAATGAAAATGATCACCCTATAGAGGGGGAAATCAAAGACACCCCAAAAATGAAGGTGAAAAAAAGATGCAGCAGACTGGTCCATTTTGCCAAAATGTCATTGTAGCAACTCCTAATGATTGTCAGTAGTTTGTGTGGCCCCCACGTGCTTGTACGCATGCCTGACAACGTCGGGGCCCCTAGTGCCCCTAGTGAGACCACGGATGGTGTCCTCGGGGATCTCCTCCCAGATCTGGACCAGGGCATCACTGAGCTCCTGGACAGTCTGAGGAGCAACCTGGCGGCGCCGGATGGACCTAAACATAATGTCCCTGAGGTGTTCTATTGGGTTTAGGTCAGGTGAACGTGGGGGCCAGACACTGGTATCAATTCCTTCATCCTCCAGGAACTGCCTGCATACTCTAGCCACATGAGGTCGGGCATTGTCGTGGACCAGGAGGAACCCAGGTCCCACTGCACCAGCATAGGTTCTGACAATGGGTCCAAGGATTTCATCTTAATACCTCATACCAGTCAGGGTGCCATGATCTAACCTGTAGAGGTCTGTGCGTCCTTCCAGGGATATGCCTCCCCACACCATCACTGGCCCGCCACCAAACCGGTCATGCTGAATGATTTTGTAGGTGGCTTAACGTTCTCCACGGCATCTCCAGACCCTTTCATGTCTGTCACATGTGCTCAGGTTGAACTTGCTGTCATCGGTGAAGAGCACAGGGCACCAGTGGCGTAGTTGCCAATTCTGGTGGTCTGAATCCCAATCATCCTCAACGGTGCTGGGCAGTGAGGACAGGGCCCACTACAGAAAGTTAGGCCCTAAGACCACCCTCATGGAGCCTGTTCCTGATTGTTTGGTCAGAAACATTCACACCAGTGGCCTGCTGGAGGTCATTTTGTAGGGCTCTGGCAGTGCTCATCCTGTTCCTCCTTGCACAAAGGAACAGATACCGATCCTGCTGATGGTTTAAGGACCTTCTACGGCCCTGTCCAGCTCTCCTGGAGTAACTTCCTGTCTCCTGAAATCTCCTCCATGCTCATGAGACTGTGCTGGGAGACACAGCAAACCTTCTTGCAACGGTACGTATTGATGTGACATCCTGGAGGAGTTGGACTACTTGTGCAACCTCTGTAGCGTCCAGGTAGCACACCATGCTATCAACAGAGATGTTGATCCGAGCCAAATGAAAAACTACAGCAGTAGAAAATCAGCCAGAAGAGATGAGGAGTCAGTGGCCTCAACCTGGAAAAGCATTCCTGTTTTGGGGTCTGTCTTATTGTTGCCCCTCTGAAGCACCTGTTGTTGATTTCATTAACAACAACGCAGCTGAAACTGATGAACAACCCCCTCTGCTACTTAACTGACCACAACAATATTACAGAAGTTTGACTGACAGGTTACTGTACTCTGCCTAAAAAGTGTTCCTCTAATTGTTTTGAGCAGTGTAAATATGCTGTACCATTATATGATGTTTAACTTCCCTTTATCGTTTTTATCAGACACACCCGTGGGCGTTGTGGTGGGACATGTGTCTGAACACTCGCTGAATAGGACTTCTTTCAAGGCCTTCAAGGCCTCGCTCAGACGGCCTGATCCCCTTTGACTAATGAGATTGGAAGTGAACTGCATTTAACCTCACTTACACACACACACGCACACACACACACACACAATCTACCAATAGATGCGATAGCCAATAAACACATAAAAAAGAAGTAAAGCACGTGATGCAGGTGTCTTGACACCAATCCAGGTGCCGTGCAGCATGAAGGTCCATTAGATGGCTGTCAAGAAAGAGGACGGAGCGCGAGAAGGTGTTACGCTGCAAAGCAGACGCCTGGACAGGAGCCATGTCCAATTAAGTTGAGAAGATGCTGAGCGATGCTATTAGCTTCCGGCGTCTAACCGTCTGTCTGTGACTCCGACGGGAGGCGGGGCTTAGTCAGTCTCCATTCTACTCTGATCATCATCATCATTATCACAGCACAGGAAAAGAGCTTATTTAAATCCTAGCCGTTCTTTGTGTCCCAGCAGTTACTGAGAGTTGACTTTCTGTGTTTAACACGTACCGAGATAACACTTTTCAAATACATGAACTTCAAATAGAACCTCCATGAGAGCTGTTTCTAATATTTTGACCTAGATACGGCTCTAGTTACTTTTGCTTTAGTAAGTGTAAAAAACAGTCACACATTCTGAGTTTGAAGTCTATATAAAATATAACATAATATTATAATGTGATTTGGATTTAAAATCAATATAAAATAATATTTATAATACAATTATGCTTAGTTTTGACAGCTGTGATGCCAAGAGCTTTGACCCATACGTAACTCTATTTTGAAAACAGGCTTAATAATTTATTTTAAAATAATTATCATTAATAAAATTACTCTGTTTATTATTATTCATCTTATTAAAATCGGTTATTTTTTATGATTATTTATTATTATTGGAAATTTAAAAAATACATTTTTTTTACTTTAATACATGTAAAAAATATTTATTGTACATATAACTCTACAAATAATATATTAGTTCTCTATTATATTTAATAAGAATTTCCCCCCCCCCCATTATTGTCCTTATCTGTTTGATTGGCTGGGGAAAAAAATCCCACGGGTCTGCTGGTTTATAGTGATGCATGTGGAAAATAATATTTACTGTATTTTTTGATTGCACTTTAGCAGGCTAGTTATGTGAAGATCCTTATATCGCCATTGTAAGGCCTAATGTTATGTTTTTAAACAGATGCATGGCATTGTCAGGAAGTATCGGCCACAGTCAGGTTTAGCTCTCCTATCCTCTGTGGCTCGATCCAGCCTGAAGGACGAATGTCCAAAATTAGCATCGCTTGCTGCGGACCCCCCTCGCCGTCTTAATACAAGAGCCCGAAAGGATCCGATTACACTCTGCGTCTAAGATCTCCCATCCCCACGAAACGGCCCAAAAACAATAACGTGAGCCGTAGCTTTAAGGGATACTGAAGCGATCAATGAAGTTCATCGCCACCAACGTGGAATTAGAGCGCAAAGTGCAGACACAAACGTCATCTTTGTGTGTTTCTGAGCGTGTCTCCAATCAGGAAGTTGACCTTGGACGTGGGTCGGCATGCCGTGCGTGCGCGCGTGTGTGTGTGTGTGTGTGTGTCAGTGTCAACAGCAATAGTCCCGCATTCCAGAGCGCTGAGCAACACCTTCTCTTTAGTCATGGAAAGCTACTGTTTTTTACTTTAATCATGATTTGGAGTGCATGAGAAAGCAGAGGGGAACATGTAACTTGCATTGATCACATGATCTTTTATGCACAAGTACTATAAGTGACAGAACAAAAAATAAACATCAGGAAGTTGCCTACAGCCACATCTGTTCCTGTTTCTTCAGACCCGGCGCTACTTAGAGGCTGCAGCCGTTGTGCGCTTTTGTATACCAATCACCTGGCAACGACATGAGAATCTGTGGATTAAACAGTCAGTTTTACTACATTCCGTAGACGTCTCATTTAAAAACTTCCTGTTCGGGTGCGGAACGTCTCCTCCTTTTCAAAAGCTAGTCAAACAGTGTCATGGCGTGTCTCTACCTGCTGTCTAAGTTTGTTACCGCTAACTAGAAAAGCTCTTGGGACTGACTGTAGTAGAGTCGTGGTGCCGTTGTAAGTGGTTTGTGCTTAAAAGCGAGCGAGGGAGCGGCTCTGCCTGTTTTGGACCCACCGTTGTGGGACATGCCCACCGACAGGCACTTCTGGAAGCGACAGTATTGGCACTTGTTGCGGTTCTTCTTCTGGATCTTGCAGCGGCGCTCACACTTGTCGTATTCCAGCTTGAGACGGATGGTCCTCCGGAAAAAACCCTGCAGGAATGAAGAGGCGGTTAAATATGATACGTGACAGCAGGAAATGAAAAGAACATACTTATTACTTTGTTGTTGTTTTTTTTAAAATACAAAATGGACTCTATGTGTATGGAAGTTTTTTAATATCATGATCAAGACCGGATAATTAGACAAGGCGTTGCAATCATGGAACACTTAATTAAAATATATAAATAAATCAAATCAGAGCTTTAATTATTTTTATAACCATAATTAAATCAGGGCCGCACGGTGGCTGAGTGGTTAGCACATTGGCCACACAGTCTGGAGATCTGGAAGACCTGGGTTCAAATCTCCGATGGGCATCTCTGTGTGGAGTTTGCATGTTCTCCCCGTGCGTGTGTGGGTTTTCTCCGGGTACTCCGGTTTCCTCCCACATTCCAAAAACATGCATGTTAGGTTAATTGGTGACCCTAAATTGTCCATAGGTATGAATGTGAGTGTGAATGTTTGTTTGTCTATATGTGCCCTGCGATTGATTGGCGACCAGTCCAGGGTGTACCCCGCCTCTCGCCCAAAGTCTGCTGGGATAGGCTCCAGCATCCCCGTGACCCTAATGAGGATAAGCGGTATAGAAAATGGATGGATGGATGGATAATTAAATCAACACTTAATACGATGGACAGTTTTCTTTTTCACCGTCTTTTCTTATTAGCTCTTGTGTGTTTTCTCCAGGGCAAAAAGAGGTGGAATCATCTGCAAATAGTACCAGCTTTAGGTGTACTTTGTAGACGTAATGTAATGTATCGTACCGTTTAATGTGTAGTTTAAGTAATTTTGGTCTCAGTATTGACCCTTGTGGTACGCCACATAATATCTCTAGACTTGTAGGTGTATAGTCTCCTAGCTTCACATATTGCTTCCTGTTTGCAAGGTAGCTTTTAATTCCATACCTTTCCAATTTTGTAGTTATTGATTGTATGAAAAGATTTCGTTAAATCCATGAATACTGAGACTGTGCACTTTCTATGGTCTGTAGCATCCGTAATTTCCTCTGTGATTTCAATCGGTGCCATAGAAGTGGGAATATCAGCTCTGTATCCGTATTGGCTGTCCGCCACGATGCCATTCTTATGGAGGAATTTGTGGTTGAACAACTTTTCCATGATTTTGGAAAATTGTGGTAATAATAAAATTGGTCGGTAGTTTGTGAAATGATGTTTATCTCCATTTTTGAATATTGGAACTACTTTGGCTGTCCTCATTTTGTCTGGGAATTTGCCCTCATTGATAACCATTTTTATCGTATCCGTTCCAATTCCATCACAACCAGTTGATGTTTTTGCTTTACATTTATGTACAATGTCAATGATTTCCTCTTTGGTCACATCAGTGAGGAACATGGACTTAGGGTTCCTGTCTATAGTCTCCTTCTCTTCCTCCACTGACCAGGATTTTGGGATCTCCTCCTCGAGATTTGGTCCAATATTTACAAAGTAGTTATTAAACTTCTCAGCTACGTCCCTCATATCATCATTATTAACATTCCCAACTGTGAAGTATTGAGGGTAGTCTCAATGGACAGTGCTTATGGTAGAGCTTCATACAAGTCATTAGAAAGTCTCCATGTGCTTCATCCACATTGCTTCCACTGTACACACTCTCCCATCTTTGTCCGTCTACATCTTTTTTGAAACCATTGATGCTGTCCCGTGAGTGTGGTCTTTTGCAACTTCTTTTGTCCTCCATCTTTCGTTTTTTTGTAGTTTTTTCTTGTAAATCGTAAACACTGGGAGATGGTCACTGATGTCATTGATTAGAAGGCCACTAGTTGTGTCGTTATCAAAGTCATTAGTGAATTTGTTATCAGTTAATGTGGCGCTGTGGTCTGTTATTCTGCTTGGTCTCGGGATTTTGGGGTATAAAGTCAGGCTGTACATTGTATCAAGAAAGCCATCTATTCTACGTTGCATGTTTGGATTCAGAAGATCAATGTTGAAGTCTCCACAAACAAAGAGGATTTTTTGGTTGATGTTTGAGAAGGTTGCCTTGATCCCGTCCTCAAATATTTCCATGCTTGACTTAGATGTTCTATACAGACCGCTTATTAGAATGTTTTTGCCTTTTTCTGAACAGATTTCAATTGTTATGCCTTCTAAAATGTTGTCAACAGCAAAGGACATGCTCTTTACTATTTTGTGGTTCTGGTGTTTGTCCACGTACACAGCCACTCCTCCTCCACTTTTGTTGTTCCTGTTGATGCGGTTCATTTCTTAACCTTCCAGTTCAAGGTCCGTATCCTTGTCAGCATTTATCCAAGTTTCTGAGATTGCAATTACTTTGAAGGGCTCTTTGAATTGATCCAAGTATTGCCTGATGTTGTTATGATTTGCGTACATGCTTCTGCTGTTTATGTGGATAATAGACAATTTATTACCTGTGTTTGGATTCTTGTTCTATTCTTCATATATAAGAAATATATAAGTTATAATAACATATAAAATCCAGTACATGTAAATAATAAATAATAATGACTTTTTTTTCTTATGGGCTAATTTAGTAATTTAGTCAGGCCTTTTTCAGCAGAAATTTAAGCAACCAAATGGAAGTGGTTCCTTGCTTATTCCTTGCATACAGCCGGTGTGGCCAACCTTGCGGCTCGAGGGCTGATATCAGTTGCTCAGCCCCCCTCGCAATTACTAAAAAATACTAAAACATGCAAAATGTCAGCAGAACTTCTATACACAAACATATTCATAATATATACTACACTTTAGAGTAAAAATGATTTCCTGATGCCCCATTTAGACTTCTGCCTTATCAGCAGAAAGCTTGTGTCATAATACACAGACACCCACGCCAAGCTACATATAAGTGAATTATTATGCAGCCACAAATGCAAGTAACACCCACCTGATGTTAACATGATCAGAGACACGGCATATAAAAACGATGCAGCAATGGTACAGTGCAGCACAGGGGTGTGAAAAACTATTTGCCCCCTTCCTGACGTTTTATTCTTTTGCATGTTTGTCACACAAAATGTTTCTGATCATCAAACACATTTTAATATTAGTCAAAGATAGCACAAGTAAACACAAAATGCAGTTTTTAAATGAATGTTTTTGTTATTTAGGGAGAAAAAAATCCAAACCCACATAGCCCTGTGTGAAAAAGTCATTGCCCCTGCACCTGATAACTGCTTGGGCCATCTTAGCAGCAATAACTGCAATCAAACGTTTGCCATAACTTGCAACAAGTCTTTTACACGCTCTGGAGGAATCTTTGCACAATTGTTGTCATTCAGCTTTATTTGAGGCTTTTCTAGCATGAAGCGCCTTCTTAAGGTCATGCCACAGCATCTCAATGGGATTCAGGTCAGGACTTTGACTAGGCCACTCCAAAGTCTTCATTTGTTTTTTCTTCAGCCATTCAGAGGTGGATTTGCTGGTGTGTTTTGGGTCATTGTCCTGCTGCAGCACCCAAGATGGCTTTAGCTTGAGTTGACCAACAGATGGCCGGACATCACACAGGGCCATGTAGATTTGGAGTTTTTTTCCTCCCTTAATAACGTAAACCTTCATTTAAAAACTGCATTTTGTGTTCAATTTTTATCTTTGACTAATAGTTAACTATTTTTTATGAGCAGAAACATTTAAGTGTGACAAACATGCAAAAGAATAACAAGTCAAGAAGGGGGCAAATAGTTTTTCACACCACTGTATGTGCAGCAAAGTATCCTTGTGTTGACGTAGTGGTGTTCTGCTACTTCCAGCGATAAATCGCAAGCATCACCCTAAAGCAATTAAAAGGGGGTGCTGTGTGGAGTTTCAACGTTTGAGGAGTGTTGGATTTGACAAAATACAGGAGCGTCCGTGAACTCGGTGTACTCCGGACGAGACAGACCATATTGCTGTGAACCCTGCAAACAATACTCTTTTTCTGGGTGTGTGTGTTCGTGATTGCAGAGATGTTATTTTTATGCATGTTAGGGATTCCCAGACTTGACAGGGTCAAGTGCATAGATTTTGCAATTTTTTTTACATTCTGATTGAAAGGTAGGAAAAATAACACTCACATGAAGTACAGGTAACGTTTTATGTCATATGTTAACATTATTCATTATCGGTGAAAAGATGTCTCACAACATATAAACAATGTTTGACTCATCTAAGTGATCGGTCTACGTCAGCGGGCAGGACGACCAACACGATCAACAGAGCCCCATTCTATGGTTATCATCATACTTTGCCTCGTTGTCATCGCTGTTGACCTGAATCCCTGACACGTCTTGTCAACTTCTCACCTTGCAGCCTTCGCAGGCATGGACGCCGTAGTGGTAGCCCGAGGCTCGGTCGGCGCACACTCGACACTCCAGGCTGAGCGACGAGGAGGAGGATGAGATGTCCTCCAGGCCCGACGCCACGCCGTAAACCACCGACGACGGGCTGGACGCTGGGGTCAGGGTGTCTGCCAAAGAGCGTATGTGATCACACATCATGTCGTCATGAAGCAATCACATCTCTGATGTACGTGTCCGATGAAGTTTTTGCTTGTCAAAAGTTTGGAGACGCTTTCCTATTGAAGGACATGGGAACGTGTCTCCATACTTTTGACTTACGAGAACTTACCTTCGTAGCATCTCAGACAAGGGAGTACACCCGTCACATTTCAGCAAGCCTCTTATTATATCTTTTCAAGGGACAATATTCTATATAGTAAGTACATAAATATATACTTGCAAGTAGTCAGGGCACAGCTAAAAGTGAGTTTTTGCTTCACAATGTCACAGTACAAATTCATCTTCCACCTCAATGAACCGCAGCTCACCAAGTGCCGGCAGCACTCGTGCAGCCCCAGACTGCTGCCACCATCATGTTTGACTGTGGACAAGACGTGGACATCTTGCTACTCACTTGTGTTGCCAGATGTTTAGACGATAGTGGCTGTGTTGACGGTAAAATCCGTACCGTTACACAAGCTGTACACTGACTACTCTAAAGTTTCTATAGTTCATGGGTTTAAATTGTACTGTATTTTAGGAGTATAAGTCCCAGTTTTTGGAGTTTGGCCGGTTCTGCGACTTATACAGTCAACAAAAATGTATTAATTAATAAGTAATCACTTATTCATGTCTCTTATCTTTCATATCTCTCTTAATGCACAGCATAGGACACTTATTAAAACAAAATCATCATGGTAGGGAAGACAAGTGGAGGTTCTGCTGCAGGAGAGTATCCACCTCCTCGCAGCGGACCTCCCAAATCTTTTCTCTTTTAATGCACACTCATATAACAAAATCATCAGGGTAGGGCAGACAAGTGGAGGTTCTGTTGCAGGAGAGAAGCCACCCTCTCGCCGCAGACCTCCAAATCCTCCAAAGTATAGGACACATACAATAACATCCCTAGATGAGGGCAGGAAAGCGGGGACTTGGTTGCAGGAGATCATTCCCTCTCCTCGCAGCAGACATCCGAAATCTTGTCTTTTTAATGCACAGCATAGGACACTTGGCCAAGAACGGTCGTGTGGTTAGAACAAATCTCCTCTCTGGCAACAGGTCCACAAAGGTCTTGGCCTCTCTTTATGCGGGACACGTGCTATCCAAACTAATTGCTATTACCACCAACATTAATAACAGTTATTTCTATTAATCCCATTTCTCTTGTATGCATAATAAAAATGATATACACTGCATAGTAAATACATGAATTAATACACGATTGTTATGTTGATATATGATGATAGTATAATACTGAGTAATGTCACATTAGTATTGATAAGATGTACAAGGTATAACGCATTAATGACAATGCATATTGTACATGTGTGTTTGTAGGTGTAATATCTTGGGCCGAATTTTTATTTATTTATTTTTCTCTCTGTTATGTGTGTCTTTTCATTATGGTCTGTTTTGTGTGGCTCGAAAAAATAAACAAACAAACAAGCAATAATGTAAAAAATAACGTCAAAATATTATGGTCATTATATATTATAATATTATATATAATATATAAGTAACACTACAATAATATTGTAACAGTAAAAAAAGGTTGTAATTTTACAAGCATAAACTCTCAACATTATAAGGAACAATATGTCATTTTAGTAGCATATTGGCAAAAATATGTTATTTTTTGAAAGCTGTAATCCTATGAAAACAAACAAAATACAGTTACAATACAATAAGTTGTCATATTCTGGCCATTAAGTCAAAATATTATGGGAATAAAGTAGGTTTTTTCTGAGAAGTACATTTACAAACATGATCTAAGAAGAAAGCTGAAATATTTGAAAAACAACGGCAATAATGGGAAAAAAGATCAACGACTGATTTGAAACTTTTTCACCTACAGTTTACAGTATGGCTTCACAAAATAGCAAAGTGGCCATTGCATGCTTTCTTTTCTCAGTACGTGGCCATTGCTTGGACATCCCAGGTATTAGCCATAAAGACAACTTGGGAATGTTCTGTTCTGGGAATGAACTGCTCAGTGAGACAAGCGGCAGAATCGAGCGCTGGAACAACAGGGATTTATTGATGTTGAAATGATCTCACAACAGGAATAGTAATAATCATCATCATCATGATAATAACATAACTTACGGTAGCGGCCATAGCCCACAACAAGCTAAACCTCAATTCTGAACCCATTTATGTCACTTCCTGTCCACTGCCGACTCCGCGTAAATGGATTATTTCCTAATATTATACTACATTGGTTGAAGGTGACCTTAGGGGTGTCATTTCATGTTTAGAGGGTTCCAATAATATTTAAAAAGGTTTTCTTTGCCATAACTGGGAAAATATTCCATTTATAAAAAAGGTATTCTACCTCAAGAAAATTCAAAAAAATTACTACTTTTTACCCCATTTTTGCTTTTTTTTCCCCAAATGTTCTTGTTTAATTGGATTTTTAGAATGGGCCGAGGGCAAACAAAAAAATATGCTGCCCCTCCCATTGACGTCACCGGCCCGATTGCTTTTCTTGTGAATGTAATGTTGTTAGAAGCGGCGCCATGACACCCTCCATGTGATTTCCACCAGCTTCCATGATGTGAAAGGATCGGACCAAAATAGTCCCAAACAGCGGCATTATTAAGTCGCTCCACTCAGACGGGGATTAGACGAAAGGTCCCAACGCTCTCACTTCCTGTCTCACTCACACGCTCCGTTGTTGCCCTAAATAATTGTCTTTCTCCGCCATCTTTAGTGTTGCATAATTTGGCGGCGCAACCATCAATTCTGTCGCCTGCTCCATTCAAGAGCCGAACGGGAGCTGAGAGGACGTTTCCCGAGAGGTGGTCTGGGTTTGCTGAAGAATGTGGTGGTCGGGGTGGGGGATTCCATGTTGGCGGTATGAGGATATGAAGTCCCAGTGAATGAACAATCGAGTCATTTTTTCAAACGAACCCTCCCTGCTGAGCTTTTCTTACTGAGGTTTTGCTGAGCTTTTCTTATCAATCTGTAATTCTTAAGATTTAGCGGTTTTAGCCCCAGAATATAGTTTTGAGTTTATATCACACTGGACTGCTATTGTTTTGAACACCACTGTATTCAAAACTCAGCATCCTTCTGCCAACATATTCACTATCTCTCCTCTGGACATGTCCGAACCATCTCAGTCTGGCCTCTCTGACTTTATCTCCAAAACCTCTAACATGTGCTGTCCCTCTGATGTGCTCATTCCTGATCCTGTCCATCCTGGTCACACTCAAATAGAACCTCAGCATTGTCATCTCTGTTACCTCCAGCTCTGCCTACCGTCTTTTCCTCAGCGGCACTGTCTCTAAACCAAACAGCATCGCTGGTCTCACCACAGTTTTGTACACACAGGTGCCAGCATGTATATATTGCAATTACGTTCCACGTGCAGCCTGGCGTAACTACGCCTCCGTCCCTCTACTGGTGCAAGTGAAAAAGAGGGAGGAGAGTAAGCGTGACTGGGTTTAACACAGCCATGTCAAATCTTCCCTCACCTTTAAAGTGCTGCTGGCGAAGCGCATTGCAAGTTTTGTTGAATATGGATGAAGACAGCGGAGGATGACCAAACTTCTCTCAGAAAGAAAGTGATGTTTTGGTCCGGGAGGTCCAAGCTCGCAGTGGCCGAATATATGGTCATACGAGCAGACCTCCACGGGCTGATGATGCTAAAGTGGCCTGGGAGGAGATTACAAGTATCGTAAATCAGGTTTGCCCTGACGTACTAGAACCGTTGCCCCGTAATAAAAAAAGGGTTAAATGATGTCAAAAAAAAGGGCAAAACAAAAACATCAGAGCACTAGAGACACACGGCGGCCACTGGTAAGGTAAGCATTTTTCCCTACTAATAAAGACGGTCGTATTTTAGTAACCTATATTTGTAATATGAAAATGTAATATAATATGTTTATGTGATATGAATAAACAAAAACTATGCGTAACGTGAATGAGGCAGACGGGACAGTCCATATAGATGAAAATGTATGTGCTGATTCAGATAGTTACTTTAAACAGGGGTTGTTGTGATTATTAAAAGGCATTCAAATGTGCCTGACATTGTGTAAACCAACCTGGGGTTTTGGTGATGTGTGTGCCAGTCAGCCAAATTACCACTAGACTGGCTGCGCTTCGCCTTACACCGAGGGTAGACCGGGGTAGAGCTGGCGAGCTTTCAGCAAAAAATTGTCACTACACCAGGCTGAATCAGTTGGTACCTCCCCCTGCTGCATTACCACACCCATTGATGCGCCCCTCAGTCTATCAAATTACCAAATTGGCTGTGCACTGTGTTATGGTGGACAAAATTACCACTGCGCAGCCTGCACCAAGCTGCGCAAGCCACGAAATGAGAGCCCTCGGTCCCAGATCAGTGACTTATGACCTCACAAGTGAATAAATGAACAAAAACTTGCCCACCAAAACAGTTTTTCTCACCAAAAACAGTGGAACCCTCAGAGCCGTTGCTGGATGACTGGTACTCGGGAGCGTCGTAGGAGCTGAGAGTGCTGCTGTCGATGGACTGCGAGATGTCGTGGAACTCCTCCATGCCGCTGATGAAGTCATCCTCGATGGCACACAGTGGGCTGCCCAGCACGGACTCCTCCAGGGGCGAGGGGGGGCGGTAGTGGCTCTCAATGTCGACCATAGCGGCAGGCGGCGGAGCTGGGAGGGGCTGCAGCCAACGAGCTCACTCATCAGACTGGAGGTGATGGAGGAAGCAAAAAGGACATTAAACACACAACTTTGACCAATTACCAATAGGAGTTAAGAGTTAAAAAAAACAATTATCTTAACTGCTTCCCATCATGCATTGCTTCCCATTCAGCTGCAATGGTGTCAATGACAGTCTGTGTCCACCAGCTCCCTGCTCAGAGAGAGGGACACAGGCCATCATTGCAGCTGAATGAACTGCAAGAAGCTTAAGTTTGCTTTGCTGGGAAGCAATGCATGATAGGAAGCAGTTCAGCTGTTGCAGTAAGTTGTTTCTTTATTCTAGACTTGTACTGGTGCTTGTCTTGTACATTTTTAACTACTTTTTGGGTGTTTAGTTGATGTGTGACGATTTTAGGGTTCTTTCTTAGATGACACCGTGAGTCAGACTGTCGAGTAAAGACCCTCCTGCGAGTTCTGATGGGTTGACAAGCTTGTTGCAATTTCCCTCGTACCACTTCCTCACTGATTTGTACCACTCCCTCACTGATTTGCAAGCAGCACAGTACTTAAACGATTAGGAGGACTTTGTGTAAGGTTATACACAAGATTAAAACATGGCCATAACTTAGCCACACCCCTGTATACATTACAGTAAGTACTTTTTTATCTATTCATTTTTTCCTTTTTTATTTAACACTTTCAAAAGTACCAAAAGTGTACTTGTAAAAAACAAGTAAAAAACAAAAAAGGCTATATACACATTGTAAAACAAATCGCCAGCTATCTATCAGTCATTTTGATCATCTTGTTTTTTAGCACCTTAGCATCCGATTTTAGAACGTTTTAAAATTTGTATTATTCTTTTTTCATTATTATGTTTAATGATAGGACTCAATAAAATAGTAAAGTAGAGCAGGTAGCGCAACCCCATAATGCAGGAGATAGAGGGTCGATGCAGCTAAAGAGACATTCAGAAGGAGGAATGTAGGTCGCTGGGCTGGCTGGGGCAACACAAAGAGAAGAGAACCGGCCGGGTCCACGGGCTTGAAAAGACACTTTTTTCCAACATGTGTGCCTTCCACTACAAACTTCAGACCTCCGCATGTAAACTAGGTCAATCTTCAGTAAGCCCCTTCAATCAGGCTCCTGCTAAGTCCATCGAACGTGGGGGCTGGGGGTGGTTATGAAGCGATCCAATCCCAGCCGCTGCACTTTTGCGCATGCCACCTCAGATGGCTTGGAAACTTTCCGCGCATTTTTCTTCAAGAAAAGCCCGATGACAGGAATCTGGGAAGGTATTCAGATTCTAAGTGGCGCGTGCGTAACTGTCATCGCCTTAAGGGGAAAGAGAATAAATATCTCACTGTCATGACAACATCCCAGCGGCTTGGTGCAGGGAAAGAGTGGAACTAACATTTCTAGTTCAGTTTAGTTTAGTAGTGTATATTATATTTTGTTTTGTTTTATTTTATTATGCATTCTCTTTTGTATTGTATTTTATTTTATTTGCATGTTTTATTTTTGTAATAATATTTTAAAAGAAATATTTGTAAACTGAAAACAATTGTTCGGGAGATACATTTCTACACTTATAAAACACAAAAATCTTGAAAAACTATAAATTTATTTATCTAAGCTTTTAGTAAGGGCACTAAACACCCCACGATGAAACGATTAAACATGTACATCAACTAAATAATAAGATATAGAAACAGAAAGTTTATTTTTATTAACTTTAGTAAAGTCTTTCCTCCAGAAATTCTGATAAATATTGTAATAGACATATATGTACTGTATATATAATATTGAGAAAAATATATTTTAGTACCTTATAATATTTGTTTCTTTCACTACTGTAACTAAAAACATTTTGATTAATAATTTCAGTCATTTTCAACAATTAATTGGGGCGCTGTGTCTATTAAAGCGCAGGCCCCTGTTTGTAGCATGAACCATGAAATAAAAAAAATTCAAATATTACTGTTCTACTGTTAAAAATAAGATGACAAATAAGCACAATAAAAATATAATAAAGTCATTCTTCCATTACATTTAAGAATCCATTTTTTTCAATTTTTGACGCTTTACGACTGATATTGATTACTTGTTTGGCTCCATATACATCGCAATTTCCCACTGGATCAGGACAGCCCTGAACTCAACCTCGTCATCAACTAAAATGGAGAATGGATTTCTGTTGGGTCCCATATCAAGGAATGAGTGGAGTGATTTACTAAGAAAGATTTAATGCCAGAAAGAAATACAACTAACTTGTAAAACTTGGAAATTGGAAAAAATGTTATTAATGTTATAACAAAAATAGTTTTTTTTAAAAAATAATACGAAAAAATAAAATCACAAATAAAATAAATATAATTAAATAAATAAATACAAATATTTATAAAAATGCAGGAAAACATTACTTCAATGTTCAATGTAAATCATTAATCGTTTCAATCATGTCACTGTTTTGCAAAAGTCACATGCTTCTCCTGCATTATAAGGAATGCATGCCGTATACCACAAGTGCCAAATCAATCAAATACTTTTTGAATCATCTATATTGATTTATATCATGTACATCAATGCATATAATGTACATAAAAAAATATACATAGTTTCTCTTTTAGGTTAGAGCGGGGGTTGCAAACTTAGCGGGCCACGGGCCATTTGCGGCCCGTGAAATGATACTTTGTGGCCCCCACCTTGATATGAAAGTTTAATGTTAGTGCGACCCTGGAGTTTTACATGAATGGCACTTTTTACAGTGTTGTGTACGGCGCTGACGAACCTGCCAATCACGGTGGGGTATATGGCTCTAAGGGGCATGACATCGACCGGGCTTGACGCAAGCAGAGAAACATTTTTCAATGAGCAGAAAATCGATCATTTTGAGGATCTTATTAGTAGTTTTTCACACAACTTCTGTGCACCAGTGTGCTTGTTCATCCTATTTTGTGTTAAAAAATAAAAAAAGAAGTTTGATAAGATTAGAATTTTGTTGAATTTTTCATATAAATTGCGCGCGGGTGCATGTGTGCTCAGCCATACTGCCTCCAGCGGTAAGTTGAGTTTGAGACCCCTGGGTTAGAGTTTTAGACCAAATGTGCATAAAACAAAAATTACTGACTACATTTGGAATAAAAACAATTGAAATAAAAATAATAGTCACTGCAATTAAATAAACTAAACTAAAATAAAAAAAATTATAATATACAAGCATTAAAAAAATATACAGTGAGGGGAAAAACTATCTGAACCCCAGCTGATTTTGTAAGTTTGCCCACTAACAAAGAAATGATCTGTCTATAATTTCAATGGTAGCTTTATTTGAACACTGAGAGACAACAATGACAAAAAAATCCAGAAAAATGCGTTTCAAAAAGAGTTATAAATTAATTTGCATTTCCATAAAAGAAAATAAGTATTTGATCCCCTATCCGTCAGATCCCACCTGGGATCTCTAGCTCCCAGGTGGGATCTTATACAGAGGTCGTGGTTGGGTATTCCACCATGACAGTGATCCAAAACACACGGCCAAGGCAACAATAGATTGGCTCAAGAAAAAGCATATTAAGGTCATGGAGTGGCCTAGTCAGTCTCCAGACCTTAATCCCATAGAAAATCTGTGGAGGGAGCTGAAGGTTGGAGTTGCCAAACATCAGCCACGAAACATTAATGACTTGGAGAGGTTCTGCAAAGAGGAGTGGGCCAAAATCCCCCCTGAGATGTGTGCAAACCTTGTGGCCAACTACAAGAAACGGCTGACCTCTGTGATTGCCAACAAAGGTTTTGCCACCAAGTACTGAAGCACATTTTTCAAAGGGATCAAATACTTACTTCCTTCATGGAAATGCAAATTAAATTATAACTCTTTTTGAAACGAATTTTTCTGGTCATTGTTGTCTCTTGGTGTTCAAATAAACCTACCATTGAAATTATAGACTGATCATTTCCTTGTTAGTGGGCAAACAGACATGTGGAAATATATAGAGCAGGGGTCTCAAACTTGCGGCCCGCAGGCCATTTGCAGCCCACTATTTGATATTTTGTGGGCCCCACCTCAATATGAAAGTTGAATATTAGTGCGGCCCTTGAGTTTTTTATGAATGACATTTTGTTACAGTGTTGTGTGCGGAGCTGACAAACCTACCAATCATGGTGGGGTACATGGCTCTCAGGGGCGTGACATCGACCGGGCTTGATTGAAACATTTTTTAGTGAGTGAAAAATTGATCATTTTTCAGAATATTTGAGAATGTTTTGCACACAATTTCTTTACAGGAATGTCCTCGTTTATCTTATTTTGTGTTGAAAAATTCAAAAAGACGTTTGACAAGATTGGATTAAAGAAAAAAGTAATTCCAGAGGCCTCAAGGCAAGTTGAGTTTCAGACCCCTGATAAGGAGAATCCATAATACAAAAATATACGAATGTTGTCAAATTATTTTTCCATTTTGTCTTTGCTTTTTCTGTATTGTCCTTGTTTTTAGCATTTAAAAAAAAAAAAATTCCTGTTTTGTCTTTGCAAAAAAAATCAAAGACAATACAAGGACCCCTTCTGCAGGGTGACTAGTCCCATCCAGCCTGTTAACCACTTCTCGCAGCAGCTTCAATCGTGTAAGGCGTTCCGCAAAGTATGTGCATGGTGGCGTGATGGTGATTCACGCTCTGTGAATGGAAGCTAGCATGCAAGTGCGGTTGTAACCCAAAATCACACACACTGTGCCGGTAAAAATATGTGTCAAATGTAAAAAACGGAATTCTCTGCTTATGGTAATGGTCTAATTTGATTTGAACATGCATATAAATGACATTGGAATACATCCCTTAATACAATTGACAGTGTATCCACATCCACATGTCCAAAAGGAGTAGGAAGAAGCAAAGCTTATTTAATCCTACCCCTGTAGGTTTTCCCCTATTTCAAAACATTTGTACACTTCCTGCAGTTAGTAAGTTTGAATGCAAGTACAGTGAGGGAAAAAACGATTTGAACCCCAGCTCATTTTGTAAGTTTGCCCACTAACAAAGAAATGATCAGTCTATAATTTCAATGACAGGTTTATTTGAACACTGAGACAACAATGACGTAAACAATTCAGAAAATGCGTTTCAAAAAAAGTTATAAATGAATTTGCATTTCCATGAAGGAAATAAGTATTTGATCCCTATCCGTCAGCAAGATCTCTAGCTCCCAGGTGGATCTTATACAGGTAACGAGCTGACATTGGCTGCCCTCTCAGCTCGTTACCTGTATAAAAGAGACCTGTCCACAGAATCCAGATGCCATACTCTGCACCATGGCCAAGACCAAAGAGCTTTCCAAGGATGTCAGGGACAAGATTGTGGACCTACACAAGGCTGGAATGGGCTACAAGACCATCGCCATTTGGTGGCAACAGTTGGTGCAATTATTCGCAAATGGAAGAAACATAAATTAACTGCCAATCTCCCTCGGTCTGGAGCTCCATGCAAGATCTCACCTCGTGGAGTTTCAATGATAATGAGAACGGTGAGGAATCAGCCCGGAACCACTCGAGAGGAACTTGTCAATGATCTCAAGGTCAGCTGGGACCATAGTCAACACAAAAACAGTTGGTAACACACTACGCCGTGAAAGACTGGAATACTGCTGTGCCCACAAGCTCAAGAAAGTCCATCTACAGGCCCATTTGAAGTTTGCCACTGAACATCTATCTGACTGATTCAGAAGAAGACTGGGTGGAAGTGTTGTGTTCAGATGAGACCAGAATTGAGTTTTAGGTGTTTTGTTACTTTACAGATGTCGTTTATGTATAGGTCAAACAATTTTGGTCCCAGTATTGACCCTTGTGGTACACCACGTAATATTTTTGAACTTGTAGATTTTCTGTCTTTGAGACCCTCGGCCAACGTCTTTAAAGCAGCGATCATGTTCACTTACGTGGGCCTACTGCTACGGCACGCCAAAAGTTCATGTTCGTAAGAAGCCTGCAGGCTTTTATTACTCCAAGGTTAATGTTCAACGTGAATAGATAAGCTGTGGCCTCCAATTTGCTCATTTAAGAAAACGGATCAATAAAAAGACTTTATGAGTCCCAAGAAGCATAATGGAAGGTTTTTAGTCCACTTTTAAATGTTTTATTAGTCTGGTTGTTGCGCGCTGTCGCCACTCCGTCACAGTGATGTCATCCGTTTCCTGTCATGTGATCGATCCCGCCGACATAAACAAATTCAGTGAATGGACATGGTAAGGTGACGTTAAGCAGGACACAAATATTAGCACTACACGGTGTGTCCAGCAGGAGGCAAGGGTCACTTTGATAAAATACGCTAAGAAGTGATATACTGTATATACCATAGGGGTCAAACACAAGGCCCGGGGGCCGGATGTGGCCCGCCACACCGTTTTTTGTGGCCCGCGAAGGCCTGAGAATAATTTGTGTTAATAATGCAGTTCAGCTTTTTCTTTCTCAATGTTTTGATTATTTCAGTTTGACAGAAAAATCTTCTGAATTTTAATATTATGTGACATGAACAAGATATTGCACGTTGTCCCTCTGAGGGCAGTCCTAACATCAAGGTGGCCCTCAACCAATACGAGTTTGACACCCCTGGATATGTTTTCTCGTAATAGTATGAAACATTTGCTTATATTCTCTGTTCTACTCAAATGAGTTTTTTCTGTGCTGCTTGTCCTCTCTAGAGTCTGGGGTGTGCTGGAGCCTATCCCAGCTGATCCCGTGCTAACATTACGCCCATATTTTAACATCAACCTCATGATAGGCAAGCCGAGTCGCTGAAAAAAAGCGAAATGATCAAAGGTACAGCTCCCACGCCTGTAGCTGACTGACAAAGAGTTGGCTTAATTTTAAGATGTGTAGCGAAGCCTGGGAGGTTGCGCAAAGCCTCTAGTTGTACTGCTAGCACAACAATCAAATAAGAATATTATAAATTAGATATACAGTATATGACATAAGAAAGTACTTCATTTGAATTTGAATAACCCTTCCAAGGACAATCCTACCTGAAGCGACTTTAGCCCAACAACAACAACAACAACATCGTCTCTGGATCTTGGGTGATGATAAAGGCGCCTGTCAATGTTTAATCCTCAGTCCCGATGGTGTGACTGCCGACAGAACTGTGAGGAAAGGGGCCACTGGGGTCACGACGGTGGTCTAATACGGTCCGATAGGGCCATCTCGCTCGCCTGCCTGGAGATTTGTTTGAGGAGCTCCGAGCGCTCGGTTCAGGCGGCCGTGCC
>QODF01000004.1:1706163-1829720 GCA_024372805.1 Oostethus manadensis | reverse complement strand
CCCCTGCAGGTGGTGGGTCTGCGGGGGGGAGTTCCCGTGCGGCTTCTTCGGGCTAGGCCCGGCCAGGTCCCACGGGTGAAGACCTGACCACCAGGCGCTCGCCTGCGAGCCCCTCCCCCAGGCCTGGCTCCAGGGTGAGGCCCCGGTATCCCACGTCCGGGCGAGGTGCGGTCACTCCTAATTTTTCTCTTCATATGGGTCTTCATATGGGTCTTGCTGCATAGACAATACATTATTGCTAAATTGCGAGCTTGCTGTAGAATAAAAAATGTGAAAAATATGTAATGAAAAAATAAAACAAATATAGATAAAATAATTACAACATCACAACATTTATTGCATTTATATTTTAGATTTTTCACATGTTGAAACCAATGATGAACTACTAAATTTGATTTCCTTAATTAAAAAATGGGTTATAAAAATGTTGATTTATCAAATGCAATCAAAATAAAATAACACAAAAGAATATATTTTTTAAGACAATGACAATTCAAATGAAAATTAATTCTATCATATTAACATCCAAATAAAAAAAGATTATTATTATTATAATAATGGAAACTTTTGAAGTATGTTATTTCAGTAACTCTGCATTTGTCGTGACGTCATTAGAGCACAGAAAAATGCGTACGCCAAGGTGAGCCATCAAAGAAGTAAATAAATCGCAGACCACAAGGATAAGTAAGGCATCACAGTTAGGGAGGTTCCGATCCATCAATATTGGCCGATTTTTGCAAAAAACATGTTATCAGTGGTGGTTGTTATGGTTGTAAACACGCTTCTTCAGTCTCCAAATGTGACTTCTTTTTTTTTTTTTTACCACAGTGACGTTTTGTTTTTAAAACAAACAAACAAGCCATGGTTAGTTTGGAGCGCATTTTTGCCCCACAAGTCGATATCATGGCCGTACTATCACTGGGGTTTCCTAGCTGATTCTGACTAGCTCACAAAGGGTCAAAGCATATTTGCTTTAACTGTTAGAAGTTAATTATTATTATTATTATAACTGTTGACTGCAGACTTTATGCCTTTATATAATGGCAAATGAACCCAAAATAGCATAAAGACAATGTTTGAGTGGCGACGCGCTTGGTAAATAAAGTAGTGTACACCTGAAATGTTGCCAGTCATAAATAAAACATAAATAGATGGCAGCTGTAATAGTGATGACAGTTGCACACCCCGGCAACCTGGACACTCTTAACATAAGCACTGCACATTTCTATTTCATAAAGATATTTATATGTAGATTTTTACTCTGGTAATTTTGAGCTAAAACACAATTAATTACTAAAAATAACATTTTTTTTAATAATTATCTATTTGCCCTTTGAATTGTCTAAAGGAGGCTTTGACCAATACCGTCCATCAAATACACCTAGTCAGCGGCATAGGAAGGAGAATAGGATTGGATGGATTCAGTGGCCTGATGCAGCATTCACACGTAAGCATCGTTACTTTATTTCCTCCAAACAGCTACAAGTCAAGAGACTCTATTCCCAAAGAGCCAGGACTGGCTTTTATTCAAACTTACTCAAGATGAACTTCACTTCACTTCACTTGTTGCATTAAAAAAAAAAAAAAAGCTTACATAAAACCCGACGGACTCTGACCTCTCCGCTGACAGCGTGGTTATTGCCAAAATAATAAATAAGCCTTTTTTTTTTTTTAAGGCATGGGCTAACAAAAGACAGAGGCCACGTCAACCATGAATGCATGGCGAGGGCGCAGTGTGTCAGAGTATCACGTTACCTCCAAACATCTACGATGACCTGCTGTATATAGCATGCTGCCTGGTTGGAAAAAAAAAACACAAAAGCCCTCGCAGTAAATGTAGGGTGTTTTGCAGGACTGACAAGTACATCTATGTAAAATTTGAGCAAAATTGGTTAAAAAACATGGCCGCCATCAAGCAAACCGTCCAAAAATGAGACCACCCCATGTATTGATATGTATTTATGTGTCTAGGTTTAATCTTCTACCCTTGAATTGTTTGGCCAGTGCTATTATTGTTCGGGGAAATTCACCACATGGTGGTGCTGTTTTTAAACCCCAACGTTGGACCCCAATATGTCGATAAGGGTCTTACACAGCTCGGTGCTGCTCTCAACTTCAATGTGTTGCGTCAAATCGCCATGAAATTTGGTACAGCCAATTAGGGACCTGACGAGCACAGTTATGTAAAATTTTAGCGGAATTAGTTGAAAAACATGGTCGCCATCAAGCAAAAATCAAATAGCTAGAACACCCCTTGAATTTGTATGTACTAGTGTGTGTAATCTAACTCTTCTACTCCTGCACCGCTGCACACAAATGGCAAATGGATGAAAATTTGTCAAAACATGCATCCCCTCTTATGTTTCTTGTACTATTGTTTTTGGGATAAATACACCACATGGTGGCACTGTTTTTAAACCCCAAAGTTGGACTACCTTAAGTCAATAAGGGTTGACTTGAAACTTGTGTTGAAACAGTGCTGCTCTTAACTTTAGTGTGTTTCGTCAAATCACCACGAAATTTGGTACGCACCTTTCGGGGATTGACAAGCAGGTGTATGTAAAATTTCAGCAAGATTGGTTTAAAAAAACTTGGTCGCCATCAAAAAAAATATCACAAAAATAAGACACCCTTATGTATTTGTATGTGAAAGTTTAGTCTTCTACTCCTGAACCGCAACACACAACACGGTGATAATTTGTCATAACAAGCACCCTCATTGTGTTGCCTGTGCTATTATTTTTCGGACAAATACAGCACATGGTGGTGCTGTTTTTAAACCCCAAAGTTTGACCACCGTAGGTCGGACTGACTTCAAATTTCTCACACACACACTACAAAACGTCCACTGTAGCTTTAGTATTTTGCCTAATCACCACAAAATTTGGTACGCACCTTTCGGGGATTGACAAGCAGGTGTATGTAAAATTTCAGCAAGATTGGTTTAAAAAAACTTGGTCGCCATCAAAAAAAATATCACAAAAATAAGACACCCTTATGTATTTGTATGTGAAAGTTTAGTCTTCTACTCCTGAACCGCAACACACAACACGGTGATAATTTGTCATAACAAGCACCCTCATTGTGTTGCCTGTGCTATTATTTTTCGGACAAATACAGCACATGGTGGTGCTGTTTTTAAACCCCAAAGTTTGACCACCGTAGGTCGGACTGACTTCAAATTTCTCACACACACACTACAAAACGTCCACTGTAGCTTTAGTATTTTGCCTAATCACCACAAAATTTGGTACGCACCTTTCGGGGATTGACAAGCAGGTGTATGTAAAATTTCAGCAAGATTGGTTTAAAAAAACTTGGTCGCCATCAAAAAAAATATCACAAAAATAAGACACCCTTATGTATTTGTATGTGAAAGTTTAGTCTTCTACTCCTGAACCGCAACACACAACACGGTGATAATTTGTCATAACAAGCACCCTCATTGTGTTGCCTGTGCTATTATTTTTCGGACAAATACAGCACATGGTGGTGCTGTTTTTAAACCCCAAAGTTTGACCACCGTAGGTCGGACTGACTTCAAATTTCTCACACACACACTACAAAACGTCCACTGTAGCTTTAGTATTTTGCCTAATCACCACAAAATTTGGTACGCACCTTTCGGGGATTGACAAGCAGGTGTATGTAAAATGTGAGCAAGATTGGTTAAAAAAAATGTGGGCGCCATCAAGAAAAACAGGTGGGACTCAGCAATGATGCTGAACTTTTAATCACAACCCTTGGAAGGCACCACTAATGTCATAAATGTGGAGAAAAAATGTTAGTCATAATTACCGAATGCATTAAAATGACAGTAATAAGCCATTAATACCATTATTATAGAAGCAGCAAGATGGTAAAAATAGTTTCTTGATGCCACACATTGATCTTGCTTTAAATAGAAGCCGACACGTCAGCAACGAGGGAGTGGGTGTTGAAATAGGGATGACACAGTCTCTAGGTAAGACTGACCCACAGTCCAGACCGGGCTTCGCTTAGCACATTACGCAACCGGCATTGTACTAACTGTTCCTCCCAGTTGCCAGATGCCAAAACGGTCTGTCACCGCTGACACTGACCTTGAGCAACACGGACCATCCAGCGCCAAACGACTTTTCGTTTTATTTCCAAAACCATCATCACAGCCGGACATGCGTTGTGGATCTTTAGCTCTCGCTGGAGTTCACCCAAACTGTAAATCTGTAAGATTGTGCAAACATTGCTGCAATCTTGGAGCGTTGCTTGGCCTTGCATGCGCGTCTCTAGCCAGGTCGTCACACGGTAATTACGCCCTCGGAAAAGGGCCTGTTTACATAGCTGGAATTGTGGGGGGTCATGATTGAAAAACATAAATATTTTGAGACTTTAGAATGAATTAATCACACTTAATCTCATGTTGAATCTAATATTTGACGCAATACTTCTTTCAATTCAAAAGGATTGTGGTCAAGGACCGTGAAACAAAGAATAGAGAACAACAGTCATCTTTCCTTAATTTGTTCCAGACCAAATTTTCATAGTTAAAGCATAGAAAACCTTTTTAGGACAAAAAAATATACAATTTAGACTATAGATTTGTGCAATTTCTAACCATTTTTGCAATTGCACGAATGCAATTCCAAGCCACATTTGGAGCCAACAATTTAAATGGCTACAGTCAAGCTTCTTTTGTAAAGTAAAGGACTTTAAAATGTCTTGAAAACATTTATTGAGTTTGTTAATTGGGCTTACTTATCTGGGCTGTGACCACTGGCATGCAGATGCTACCTGTCCATATCTGAGGTGCCTTTTGTTCTTTTTACGGGTGTTTCTGTACATCTGAGCAGTTTTTCTTGAAAAAATTTGCCCAAGAAGAAAAAAAAACAACATTTTTGTTTCAAAATGATATGACATTTTCATATCAAAATTGCATATTCATGAGGTACACTCTATAATGTTAGGATTCACTTCCTTTCCTTTTGCACGCTCAGTTAGCGACACTGCAGCTGTCCAGGCTGGTCCAACTCTGGACCAATGCATGGTCCATAAACCTTTTGCACGGTTCACGTCCTCGAGGCGGGACATCAAAGCCAGAGTGCTAAAGAAAAAGAGAATGTTCTTGAAGCAGCTCTCTAACACGTCGACCAGCTGCTCCGTCCACTGAGCCACTGTGCCAAGGTTCAATACCCTCACCCTTTGGCAGGTAGAGGACAGCAAACGCAGTACGAGTACTGCAATGCCTCATTAGCATGAACGACGAGCAGCGTCCATCCAAAGCAAAGAGAGCGGCGGAGAACATTTCTATTTGCTATGACAGCTGTGTGTCTCTTATTACATTTTCCAGCGTGACATCGGAGTCCCGCGTCTCTCCGTTTTTCCTGCCAAAAAGCCAACATGTTTGCGGCGAGGCGTGCAGCGTGCACACAGGCCGCTGACGGGACACGATGACAGCAACTTGCGTCGTTTCCGGCACTCGCTACAACCGCCGGGAACCAAATGTTCCTTCCTTTGGTGTCCCCGCGTTGAGCCAGAAAGTAGTCGATGTCACGTAATCTTGTGTTTAGACCGCGTCATCGACCAGCTGATAGGCGGTCACTTGCCCAAATAGCAACTCTCATCCGCAACAAGCTTTGCCCCCCTTTAACCCACAGCGGGATGGAGGTCAAAGGCCTCTGTGGGGCCCAAACAAGCCTATACACTTCCTTATTGGAGTGTCAATCAATACTTTAGTTCTTTATCTCCTAGAGCCGGGGTGTACAAACAAGCACCTAGGAATGCATACATTAACAATGAAGAATGCTGTCCTAGTCCTTTAATAAAAAAAGGGCAACTAACGATTATTTTCATAATCGGGCGATTATTTTTTCGATTAACCGATTAATCTGATTTTTTTAAAGACATTTTTAATTTCCCCCTCTTTGCGGTAATCCCTTCAAGAATACATGAATGGACGTTTTCTCTCCAAAAATCATAGCAAAGAGGAAGAGCTCAGTCACTGAAATTGAAGTAGAAAAGTATAAACCATCAGTTGACAAACATCACAAACACGCCACTGCAGTTTGACTGTTCTACCAGTAGGTTTGTGTGTACGCATGGTAAGAGATAATAGAGAGAGTAAAGAAAGTAAGGCATTTTCCGAAACACAAGAACAAGTATGGGATTTACTTTATGTGTCTGCTTTCATGGATCAGTAAGGAAATTTAAAAAAAGTTACATTGGATTGGCTAAAAACAGGATATTAATAGCACATTTTTAAATGAAACGATTACTCGATTACCAAATTAGTTGTCGATTATTTGAATAATCGATTAATAATTGATTCATCAATTAATCGTTGCAGCTCTAATAAAAAAACAAAACGTGTTGTCTAATAATATCTATATAACGGCTTGGCAGACTTTTCAAATATTTTTGTATTTATTATTAGGTAATGTCTTTTTAATACTTATTTCACCGTCCTATTTATAGACAGATACTAGCAGCTTGATAAAATCTAAATATAATGCACAAAGCCTAAATGTTCTTAAAAATGATAAAGACAAAAGTTAATAAGTAGCAGTCTGGGCAAATTCTAATGAATTACATAATTAAATTTATTTTTTAAACCTACCTCAACAAAACTTGATATTGTTTATTGCCTTTAGTATCCAAAAAAGTGTAAATATAATTAGAAGATATAAATAAATGTGTGTATTACAGTATTATAGTAGTATTATTATTTTGGGGGAGATTTCAAAATATAATGTTCTAATAATGATAATTAATATAGCAATTATATTAATAAATATAATAATTGTTATGATTTTAATATAATAATTATTATTATTGTTATGTATTTTTATATATTTTACATTATTTTCTCCTAATTCAATGTATTATTCAGTGTCTGAGCTAGAAAATAAATGCAAAGCATTATTATTATTGTAAATACAATATAGAATTATACTGTCCCTCAGTAATATTATTATTGTAAATAATACTAATAATAAATATAAATGATAGTAAATATTTTAGACACTTTTTTATTATTGTAATTATCTTCATATATTTTTAAATATGTTGTTGTACATAGAAATGACTGTACTACAAAGGTGTTGTATTATTATTATCATTTATGTGGTTGATTATTATGGCTGTTTTGCTATTATATCCAACGCGTGACATAATGCTGCATTTCAGTTAACCGGGAATACGGAAACAACCTGAGACTGGGCAGTGGAATGCCGCCCGAATAGGAAGAGGAAAAAAAGCCTTCTTCGAGACAGCATGACGAGCACCGAGTGACCCTCGGCGATCATTAGCACAGACAATCTCCTGCAGAGCTGCTTACTGTAAGTCTCTGGAGGGCCCCAATCCTTTTCAGACCCACGAGGCCTTGGACATAAGCAAAGGCTCAAAGAAGAAGACATCCGGGGCAAGATGAATGTCACCGCTCGAGGTCGGTAGAGGTCACAAGCTGCACAAGAAAGGAAACTTGGAAGGATGAAGTTTGCGGCAGCCGCAGAAGAAAAATGTACGGCAGTGCACCTGATGCTGGTTTGAGGTTGTACTGCTGACCTTTTCAGGTTGAACAGATCAATAAGGGCAAGTTTACATGACATCAACTCGTAAAATGTTGACATCTAGACAACACTGCCCTGCAGACACGGCAAAAAAGGCTGTAAGACGCATGCCAGGCCAGTAGGTGATGTCACTACGCACACGCTCCAACCGCCATGTTTTTTTTTTTGCACAGATCAAGTTTGCTCCTTACCCTTACTACAACATTGGTTCATATTGCTAATGCAAAATGCTACGATTTCCTTTCCACTTTCTCATGCATTCTGCAGCGTGAATAAAGTTACAAAATGAACTTCTTCGTTGGTACAGCAGGTGTGTAATTGCTGCTAGGCCCACAGATCTCTTCAGCCACATACAGTAATTCAATTCCACTGGGGAGCTAGAACCTGAAAGTCTAGTTCCGCCGCACAGGAGATGAGAACTCCAAGCTTACGCTTTGTTGTTGTTCTTCTTATTGCGTCCAACAAGTAAATGTACGTATTTGAGGCACACGCTGATTAAACGTCTCAGGTTCCTACCTGGACAAAATGTACAGAAGTCTGATAGTCAGACGGGTTAAGGTGATAAAAAATGAACACCATTTCTGGGGATAATTTGCTCAGGATGTCCGCTTCGAGGTCCATCTAGATATTTTCTGGTGTATTTTAGCATGCTTAAGAGAAGTTTTTTCTTTCCTCGATTACCAAAACGTAACTCTGTGCTAAAAATGCATTAATTGGGGAAACACTTCTTTTTGAGAGTGTTTTAATAGCGGCCTCTGTAGGCAGCATTAGGTGTGTCCCATTATGTGCAGTAATGAGCTGTCTCTTTTTATATCTGTTTTTCATTCATTTATTCATTTTCTATACCGCTTATCCTCATTAGGATCGCGGGTATGGCGGGGTACACCCTGGACTGGTCCCCAGTCAATCGCAGGGCACATATAGACGAACAAACATTCACACTCTAATGGACAATTTAGAGTGCCAAATTAACCTAACATGCATGTTTTTGGAATGTGGGAGGAAACCGGAGTACCCGGAGAAAACCCACACACGCACGGGGAGAACATGCAAACTTCACACAGAGAGGCCCAACGAAGATTCGAACCCTGAACCGCCTGACTGTGAGGCCAATGTGCTACCCACTCATCCACCGTGCGTTTTATATATTATATATCTTTTTTTTTAAGTGCAGTTTTCCTTTAAGAATTGTGCAAAAGTGAAGGAAAAAAACTTCCTTCTTCAGGTTTCACTAAATGTCTTGAAATTAAGCTGCCGTGGGAGGAGTAAGTTTGATGGTTTTTCTTCAAGCTAGCACGAGGCTGTTGCTAACTGCCATGTTAGCATGTAGCTTTGCTAGCCGTGCTAATGTTTGCGTCCCTCCTGTCCCGGTCCTTACTGTGAAGTTGATAGATATTATCAGTTTCGCAATCGGATTTTACAGCATTTCTGTCCCCCGGCGGGGGCATGGCAGAAAACAATTTAAAATAATTACAAATAAACGAGTTACAGTGTAGAGTGTCGTCCCTCGACTCAGCGTCTTCCTGTTTACATTTTGCCAACCAATAGGGGAAGACATCGATGTCACGTGGTTAGTTGCGCTGCATATTAGTAGTGTTGATTTTGGTTTTTAATCGTCATGCAGTCTCTGACTTTGAAGCCGATATTCAGAGGGAGACATTCAAGCATTTGTCGTGTGCAGGATCGTGTTTGCCGGCGTCACACACCGCTTGACAACATCGCCATGCGAGTTATTTCGTTGTTTTGGCTACCGGTGTTGCTGGGCTGCGCTTGATGTGCGCATGCGTGCAAAACTGAACTCAGATTATCCTGCGGACATATCGTAACCATGTGATAAGGGCATGCTGGGAAACCGGCATGAAGGGTGCATGGGTTTGTGTCAAAAAAGAACACAGAAGAATGAGGACGGACAAATGCAGGAGCGGTGCATATTCACTGAAAACAACCAAACCGCCTTACCTGTTTAAGGAGAGCCCGAACAGGAGCCAGCATGTCTCCGGGTGCTGAGATCGGGAGACCAAGAGGAGAACCAGACTGGACCAGAAGGCCGCCACGTCCTTGTTTTGTTCCCCAGCACCTCTGCCTGCTCGCTGCTGTCAAACTCAGCAAGCACGTCCATACAAAAGCCAGGCCGTGGAGGCTCACGCCCGCCGGAAGTGACGTCGCAAACGTCACAGAGAGACGCCCTTCTTGGGGACACACCTACACTGTCAGCCAATGGGAAGCTGCCAATACCGAAGGACCGCCTCTTTAAGGATAGAGGGGGTCCAATACAGACCCATTCACCTTCTCGTTCCCTACTTGAGCCAAAAGCAGTGATGTCCCAATATGACCCCCAGGAGGTCATCCAAGGACCATCTTCCTCCCCCGCAAATTAAATTCAAACCGCGACCATGTGACGTCATTCAACAATCATAGACAAAAGTATGACAGAAAACTGTGATCCATTATTATTATTATTATTTTTAATATGTGTATTCCCTGGCTTATTTTTTCACTGTGCCAAAAAACAATAATAAAACAAAAAATTTATACATTATAAATGAAATGTTAAAAAAAATGCAATTATATTAAAATAACTTTTATTTTTTAAGCTCTTTTGTCGGGTGGCGAAAGAACATTTTTGAGTATATTTATTCCATTACTTGTCTTATTTTTTTCATTGTGCCAAAAAACCCCAATAATAAAACAAAAAACCCATATATTTTAAAATAAATGTAAAAAAAAAAATGCAGTTAAATGTAAAATAACGTTTTTAAGCTCCAAAACATTTGTCCACTCCATAACAACATTTTGGCAAACTACCATTATTAATTGTAATTACCATTAATACGTGTAATTAATAACATTATTTTTTAAATATCATTTAGTAGTACCAAAAAATACTGTACAATGCAGAGTTTTGAAATATATATTTTTTAACTCATTAACAATATAAATTTAAATTATTAAATTTTTTTAATCTTATAACGTAAATAACTTGCTTAAGGTTAGAATATAATATGTAATGAACTTTCATGAAACAATATTATCAAATGTTAAATGAATTAATTGAATTAATTGAATTACCTGTATATATTATATTGCATATAATATAACATTTATTGCTTTCTTTTTTTACATTTATTTTTTGTGATTTTGACTATGACACTAATATATAATGTATTCTCATATAATGTTTTATTATATACGTATATATGAACATGGATTTATTTAATTACAGACTTCTTGTTGTAATATTTTTTTAAATAAAACTGAAAGGTCACTTAAATCAGTTCACCTTCATAAATTCATTTTATGACTGATATATTTTGTGTCTTAAAAAATATTTTTAAAACTCAAACACATCCTTGGGACAAAAAGCAGGGTCATTTTGGAATACTTCAAGTGTGCAGACTTAGTATTGAACTTAATGAGACTTTTCCCAAATGACTTTGACGGCGAGACAGACAAGACTTGAACTCCTTTGCATCCCTCAGTGCTCTTCTTTCCTCATTTCAGCCCTCCATCACGTTCTGTCCACATCCTTGCCTCTTCTGAGAGTGCCTGGCTCTCCGCCTGGTGCCACGTCCCGGGTTGACCCCACCCCCTGGTGTAGGCCCTGGGACCACTGTGACCCCTGCTGATCACATCCCCAACAGGGTTGGCCTCACAGTCACATCCTTTGAAAACTTTTTATTCAACACAACTTTTCCATCCAACTCCCCAAACTATAGTGATTCTTTTTAAATAAACAGGTCAAAGGCGACAATTATCAAAAATATGATAAAAATAATAAATTTTTAGGGCACCGCCGTGTTGGCTCTCCTGTGTGTTTTAGCTCACTGCTGCAAAGCGAGCCCAAGTGAAGGTGAAAGTCAGTAAGACTCAAATTTTGTGCCAGTTTTAGTCTTATACGTATGGTGACTAAAACACTAAAACGAAACAGGTGTCTGCTGCCACCTGCTGGTCAGAAGCTTTACTGCAAGTGGTTAGCGCAACTGCTGCTGCAAAAAACGTAAAAAAAAGTAGTGGCATTGTTTCAAAAAATAAATAAAAAAAACTCATTATTCCTCATTAGTCCTTTTCATAAGTTTTACAATTATTTTTAAAATAAATTGAATGATATACTTCTTTTTATTATCAAGATTTATCATTCGTGATAAGAAAATAGTCCCCAAGTAGAAATAATGAACATTTGCACAACTTGTTTAAATTAAACCCACAAAAACGCTACCTTATAATCTGTACTTGCATATACATAATGTAGTCCTACTCTACAAATTATAAACACTACTAATTAAAACAGCACTACCACTACTCCTAGAGCTGAATACAATAAAGTAACATTAAAGTCAATAAAAAAATACAATACAAATAAAAAGACAATGAAATATAAATAGGTGATTAGAAACACAATGATTAACCTTAGGAACTTTCACTTTCTATGCTGCTTATCCTCATTCGGGTCGCGGCTATGCTGGAGCCTATCCCAGCTCATGAGCATTAATACCGGAACGGGCATTACAAGTCATTAGCAGAACGGAAGAAAATGAGTTTAAAGAGTGACTAACGTTTAGTTCCGTACCAGGAATAATAATCATAAAAAGGAGAAATGGGCCTTCGACAAAAGGTTAACAGGACGTGTGGAGAGATGGACACTAGGTGGCGCTGTTACTGCATCTGCCATAATCAATACTATCTTTGGCTTCAATCAATAAAATCTCTTCATGAGGCCTGGAAGTCTTTGCATCAGTCCCTTTTGCTCATTAAATGAATATTCAGATTGCTATTAGGACTAATTTTCTCCTTAAAATGTAGTAAATAAATATGCGCAATTACTAATATTCTACTTTTCATTGTTTACTTTGGTTTGCATATGTAAATATTTCAAGATAGATAAGCATAATATTACTTAGGGGTGTAACGATTCACTCGCTAGACCGAGCACGTTATTCAAATAAAACGTGAAAGCATTTGCCATGAATTGTTTAGTATCTGGCAATTTATGTCACCGTCAGACTACTTGAATTTTAGGCTAAAAGGTTACTGAATCGTTCCGGATGGTATTGTTCTACGTGAACCGGTATCGTCCTTGAACTGAATCGGCAACCACGAATCGACTCGTTGTTAAAATGAATCGTTACGCTTTTTACCACAGTGACATTTTCTTTTAGTGTGGAGTTTGTTTTTGTCCCATGACGAAGCAGATGACAGGTGCCAGTAGTGTCATGGGAAGATGGAAAGAGTACTTTGAAGAGTTGATGAATGAGGAAAATGAAAGAGAACAAAGAGTAGAAGAGGTGACTGTTGTGGACCGGGAAGTAGCAAAGATTAGTAAGGAAGAAGTGAGCAGGGCATTGAAGAGGATGAAGAATGGAAAGGCACTCGGTCCTGATGATATACCTGTGGTGTGAAAAACTATTTGCCCCCTTCCTGATATTTTATTCTTTTGCATGTTTGTCACACAAAATGTTTCTAATCATCAAACACATTTGAATATCAGTCAAAGATAACACAAGTAAACACAAAATGCAGTTTGAAAGTTTTTATTATTTAGGGAGAAAAAAATCCAAACCCACATAGCCCTGTGTGAAAGAGTAATTGCCCTGCACCTAATAACTGCTTGGGCACCCTTAGCAGCAATAACTGCAATTAAACGTTTGCCATAACTTGCAACAAGTCTTTTACACGCTCTGGAGGAATTTTGGCCCGCTCATCTTTGCAGAATTGTTGTCATTCAGCTTTATTTGAGGTTTTTCTAGCATGAAGCGCCTTCTTAAGGTCATGCCACAGCATCTCTATGGGATTCAGGTCAGGACTTTGACTAGGCCACTCCAAAGTCTTCATTTTGTTTTTCTTCAGCCATTCAGAGGTGGATTTGCTGGTGTGTTTTGGGTCATTGTCCTGCTGCAGCACCCAAGATGGCTTTAGCTTGAGTTGACCAACAGATGGCCGGACATTCTCCTTCAGGATTTTTTGCTAGACAGTAGAATTCATGCTTCCATCTATCCCAGCAAGCCTTCCAGGTCCTGAAGCAGCAAAACAAGCCCAGACCATCACACTACCACCACCATATTTTACTGTTGCTATGAAATGCTGTGTTACTTTTACGCCAGATGTAACGGGACACGCACCTTCCAAAAAGTTCACCTTTTGTCTCGTCAGTCCACAAGATATTTTCCCAAAAGTCGAGATGTTTTTTAGCAAAATTAAGACGAGCCTTAATGTTCTTTTTGCTTAATAGTGGTTTGCGTCTTGGAACTCTGCCGTTTTTGCCCAGTGTCTTTCTTATGGTGGAGTCGTGAACACTGACCTTAATTGAGGTAAGTGAGGCCTGCAGTTTTTTAGATGTTGCCCTGGGATCTTTAGTGACCTCTCGGATGAGTTGTCTCTCCGCTCTTGGGGTAATTTTGGGCGGCCGGCCATTCCTGGGAAGGTTCACCACTGTTCCACGTTTTTGCCATTTGTGGATGATGGCTCTCACTGTGGTAATCAGGCCTGGGGGTGGCTACAGAAATTGGACTCAGGTCAGTTAAGTTATTTTTTAACAAGGGGGGGCAATCACTTTTTTATACAGGGCCATGTAGATTTGGAGTTTTTTCCCTCCCTTAACGTAAATCTTAATTTAAAAACTGCATTTTTTGTTCAATTATGTTATGTTTGACTAAATAGTTAACATGCAAAAGAATAAAAAGTCAGGAAGGGGGCAAATAGTTTTTCACACCACTTTACCTGTGGAGGTATGGAAGTGTCTAGGAGAGGTGGCAATAGAGTTCCTGACCGGGTTGTTTAACAAGATCTTAGATAATGAGAAGATACCTGAGGAATGGAGGAGAAGTGTGCTGGTGCCCGTTTTTAAGAACAAGGGAGATGTGCAGAGTTGTGGCAACTACAGCGAAATAAAGCTGATGAGCCATACAATGAAGTTATGGGAAAGAGTAGATGAAGCTAGACTAAGGGCAAACGTGAGCATTTGTGAGCAGCAGTACGGTTTTATACCAAAAAATGGACTATGATGTTTGCAGATGACATTGTGATATGTAGTGAGACCAGGGAAGAGGTGGAGGAGGAGCTTGAGGGGTGGAGGTTTGCCCTGGAAAGGAGAGGAATGAAGGTCAGCTGCAGCAAGACGGAGTACATGCGTGTAAATGAGAGGGACCCAAGTGGAAGAGTGAGGTTACAGGGAGAAGAGATAAAGAAAGTGGAGGATTTTAAGTACTTAGGGTCAACAGTCCAGAGCAATGGAGAGTGTGGAAAAGAGGTGAAGAAGCGTGTGCAGGCAGGCTGGAATGGGTGGAGAAAAGTGTCGGGTGTGATGTGTGATAGAAGAGTTTCAGCTAAAATGAAAGGAAAGGTGTACAAAACTGTGGTGAGACCAGCGATGTTGTTTGGTTTAGAGACAGTGCCGCTGAGGAAAAGACAGGAGGCAGAGCAGGAGGTAGCAGAGATGAAGATGCTGAGGTTCTCTTTGGGTGTGACCAGGATGGACAGGATCAGGAATGAGTACATCAGAGGGACAGCACATGTTAGAGGTTTTGGAGATAAAGTCAGAGAGGCCAGATTGAGATGGTTGGGACATGTGCAGAGGAGAGATTGAGTTTTGAATTGCCAGGCAGGAGGCCTTGATTTAATTAGGCCTATTTTAATTATATACACTTGTGGCAGTGGCAATATATCTATATTGGATTTGCTATTCATATTTTAAAAATACATATACAGTATATTTAAAAAGCTATTACCATATTTTCATTTATTAAAAAATGTATTCTATTATTGTATTCTAGTATGCCGATAATTTTAAATATAATTACATAATTAATGGCAGTAAAGTTGCATTTCATTTGTATTCCATTCACATTCTATTACTGTTAACATATATTTTCAACACAATGTCCAATTTACAGCATTATTTTTAATATGATATTATAATATATATAATATTTTTGCAGGGAAAAATAAATCAAAGCAGCACACACAATCAAATCTTCAAAGCTTTTATTAGAAATCAGAGCAAAACGACGACTGAAGTATTTTGCGTGCGGGACGTTACCTGCAGGTGCTGCTTTTGGGGAGTGTGTGTGTGTGGGGGGGGGGGGTGTCTTGGCTTGGCGCTCGGTGACGTATTGCTGCCCTTCAGGGAAGGCAGTAGGTTGTATAGTTATCTCCTGATTGGGCAAAATCACTACCCTGAAACCACACAACCTACTACCTCACCCCGTACGAACACCAGGAAGTCATCTTGTCCTGGTCAGGTCACACGACCGCCACCTCGGACTGACGCCATCGCTTGAGAAAAACAAAACAGCAAGGACGCCATGCTTGGCACCAACGGAGTGCAACGCAACAAAGGTCACCGAGGTTAAGCTACGGATGTCAAGGTGCAGTTAGACTCGTCCACCACGGCGGGGCGCTGCAGCGCAAGGAAGACATTCCAGCCGCTTCAGGAAAGACAGTAAGTTGTATAGTTATCTGACAGGAAGGGTGGGACCCTAAAACTATACAACTTACTACCTCACCCCAAAGGACAGTCTCAGACGCCAAAGAACCACACAGACGTCCTCTGAAGACAGAAAAAAAAAAGAACCATTTGTTAACTCATTGGGACAAAATACCATTCCTATCAAATTCCTGTCATTCTGACCAAGCACACTCCCTTTTCTCATAATGGTCATTTTTTTTCTTCCTCGCACTCCAATACCATGTCAATTATTACAAAAACACGTCTCAAAGATCCTCTATACCGGTAGCACATTTTAAGGAGCGATCCTGTAAGTGACAAGAGTGCTTTCCTGTGTTTAGGGACCCACTCAAATTACGCTGCTTTTTTCCAGAAAGGTTTTGCAAAAAAACAGTCGACCGTCAGATAACAGGAGTGCTTTGCTGCTTTTAAAACTGAAAAAAAACGTCATTCAAAGATCATCCAAATGACAGGAGGCTTCCGCTGTTTTTAAAGGACCTACTGCATAAACACTAGCAAAGATCCTCTCTATATGAGAGGTGCTTCATATGATACAGTCTGCTGTTGTTAAGACCCTTTTCGCATTTTAAAGATCTTCTATATGACAGCAGCGCTATTTTTTAGGACCGACTGCAAAAACGCTGGTCAAAGACCCTCTATAAAACAGGAGTGCTCTGCTGTTTTTAAGGATATGTTGCACAGGTGGAGGATCTTTGACCAGTATTTTTGAAGTCTGTCCTTAAAAACAGCAGAGCTCTGTTGTCACATAGAAGATCTTTGACCTGCACAGGTCAAAGATTCCCTCTATGAATAAAAACAAAAATTCAATTAAATTGTAAACAAAATATTACAAAATTCACGTAAGTCAGGGGTCCCAAAATTGCGACCCGAGACCCCAGGTGATATTTTGTGGCCCCACCTTAATATAAAAGTTTAATGTTAGTGTGGCCTTTATTTGAATGGCACTTTTTACAGTGAAGTGTGTGGAGCTGACCAACCTACCGATCATGGTGGGGTATATGGCTCTCAGGGGTGTGACATCAACCGGGCTTGATGCAAGCGGAGAAACATTTTTCAATGAGTGAAAAACTGATCATTAGTAGTTTTGCACAAAACTTTTTTACACCAGTGTCCATGTTAAAGTAATTTTTTTAAATTTTTATATATATTTTTTGAATTGTTTTTTGCCAGTCAATTACATTTTTTGCACTTTAAATAATCGATTTTTTCTATTTTTACACTTCAATAAAAATCTATCACAATAAAATTCACTTTAAGTTGAAAAAATACAAATCAAATTCACATAAAGAGTAAAAAAATATTGGTATATTTAAAAGTGTAACATTAGGCTGAACTACTTAAAAGTGTAAATAACTAGAAATACATTTAAAAAAATGCACCTATCTTATCCCCCCCAAAAAATATAGTAATAATGAAAAATGTTCGTGGTAGTGAACTATTTAAGTGAATTATTTGTATATTTTTAATTATTTGCCCATGAATGGATCCACCTCCCACATTTGGGTCCTGACCCACCTGTTGAGAACCACTGCCCTAAAAGACTCTGCTATTTTTAAGAACTTACTGCAAAGCAACGCAGATCAAAGATCCTTTATGTCATACGACTGCTTCTCTGTTTTCTTATAGTAGCTTATAGCACGCACGCACACACACAGGCTTTTCAGGCTTGACTTGTAGCACTGGTTAACTTATTTTTACACTTGCATGTGAGCTGACATGTGACCTGAAACACTGACTGAACAAGGTTGGCCAAAGCTTGACCCTGGAACAGACTACTAGCCTTCCTATTATTGCCACGTCTCACTTTGACTTTTTTAAATGATTACTAATTTCAATCTTTTGAAGATGAATTAATCACGATTAATCACTATTTGCAACTATGTGTGAAATATGCCCATTTGTACTGTAGTTCATGAACAGAAGGATAAATGATAAATGACAGGGCATTAAGTGTTGCGTGAAGATGATGATTTCCCACATTTTGAGTGCAGATTGTATTTTCTGGGATTTCCTAGCGTACTTGAATGCATCAAACTGTACTTGAGCAGCAAGAGTTTTGTTTCTGAATAATGAGTACAAATATACGCTTGTTGGTTTTCTTTGTCTTAGTAAAAAAAAAAAAATATCCATTTTCTATACCGCTTATCCTCATCAGGGTCGCGGGTATGCTGGAGCCTATCCAAGCTGACTTTGGGCGAGAGGCAGGGTACACCCTGGACTGGCCGCCAGCCAATCGCAGGGCAGACAAACAAACACTCCCACTCGCATTCATACCTATGGGCAATTTAGAGTCTGCAGTTAACTTAAAATGTATATTTTTGGAAACAACTGTGGAAAAAACGGGTTTCCTATGGGAAACCCACGAACACACGAGGAGAACATGCAAACTCCAGACAGAGATGCCCAACAGATATTCAAACCCAGGTCTATGTTAGGTTAGACCGTGATACGAGCAACGTGATCCCACAGTTGTGCATCTTTGTGTATTTAAGCGGCACATATTATTAGCACGTTTGCCCCGCAACGAGTCAAGTGCAGACAGAAGGAATCCAGCAGAAAGACGAGGCGGCGCGTTTAGAAAGCACCTCGGCTCCTCAGCAGGACCTCCACTCCCTGGGGCGGTAGCACAGCAGGCATGAGCCATTTACAGTGTTTAGATATACCAGGTCTGGAGGGGTGGAGGCGTCTACGGTGGCGTGGGAGGAGTAAGCGGCACGGACCGGTCTTGTTACACACGTCATGGGGTTGGGGGGGTGTCAGCTCAAAGTCAGACAGGCTGACCTCTCAAGTCACATGCACGTGATGGAGATAGCATTCAAGTCGTGCATGCAAATCAGTAGCGTCAATGTGGCCTTCTATATGTACAAGGCACACACACACACACACACACACTTTACCTTTGACTTTCAACATTTATTGCACTGCATACGTTTTGCAGATTTCCATGTATTTATTTATTTACCATCAATTTTAAATATATATACTTATGTTTTACCTTTTAACTTCTTTTTACACTTGCATGACATTGCGTGTACCCCGAAACAGACTTTTTTTTTTTTATTAATTGGTTGGTTAATTAAAAAATTTTTTTTTGAACATTTGTTAAGGATGTAAAAAAATCATATTTCAAAACATTTGCCTGGGGAGATAAGATAGGTTTCATGGTTGACACATGTTCCAGCATACCCGCAACCATAATGAGGATAAGCGGTATGGAAAATGGATGGATGGACATGTTGACACGGGAAAAGATTATTTCTACTGGGATAAATGTTTTTTTAAATACATATTTTTTAAAAAAGTGTTTGATAAGGGAAAACAGGTTTGATAAGGGAGTGCCCTTATCAAACCTGTTTTCTTACTTGATGATCCGACTTCATCGATCTGTGTTTTACCAAATTGCCATCCCGGACGACCTATTTTGACCTGACACCTTTGGAAAGGTGTCAATCTAATATCCTAATATCCATATCAATTTCCTAATATCAATTGAATTGATATTAGGAAAAAAAACATTGGATTTAAGCACGCCAGGTTTTATATGGATGTGTGTTTTTTTTTTAGCTATTTTAACGATAATGATGTTAAATGTCACTCTTGTAACAGTTTGATTTGGCGTAAGTCGATTAGTCATGCCTGTCGTCCGTGTGGACGTCCTAAAATATGCAGTTTTTCATAGGGTATGGGGTGAAATTTCATTGGTATTTGCATTTGTACTGAGTGTTGGACCACATCCAAAGTTAAGTTCAACTTACAAACTCATGGATGGGAGCCTCAGAACAAGATCAAATAAAAGGTATGTAGTGAGTGTTAAGTTTGTGCATGTTGGTGTTCTGGTTGAATGGGGGGGGCTTGTCGTTTGGGAGCCACTGTTGTTCTGGTGCATGTTCCATTTTTTCTTGCAATGATAAGCGTGTTGATCAAACATCTCCTGGTAGCTTTAGGAGCGTCTGTGCAAACGCTACAGTATGTAGAATATTCATTCACTTTAATATCAATCTGCACATGAAATTTCCTTCTAATCTGGTGGTGCAAAATAACATTTTTTATCACTTTGGTCAAATTAAAGTTAGTCATGTTTTATCAGGTAAAATTAATCATTCAACCAGTTAATTCATTCTTTGTTAATTCAACCTGAAGTGTTGGTTGGACTTTATTCAAATAAAATGTGAGTACATTTGCCATGAATTGTTTTTTCCCTTTTGTTTATGTCCATATTTAATGTATACCTGATTCTCTTACAAAAAGAATTTAGGAAACTTCACCTGCACTGTCCAGTATCCAGATATTTATTTCACCGTCAAACTGCTTGAATTTTTGGTAAAAAAATTACGGAATCATTTCGGATCGTATCGTTCTACATGAACCAATATCGTCCTTGTATCGAATCGGGTACCGCAACTCGTGATACGAATCGAATCGTAGTCAAAACCAGTCGCTACACCCCTATTAGCTAGAGTTATCCGCCGAGCTTCTGGTCTTCAGACTCCAGATGTGACATTTTTAGCACAGTGACATTTTCTTTGTAAAACAAACAAGTATTAGTTTGAAGTTCGTTTTTGTCCCATGGGGAAGGGGATGTCATGTTCAAGGGGTGCGTAGTAACCGCAATGTCGCTGAACAATTTTGCTTTGGTCGTCTAATCATGTCTTGTCCTCCAAACACTAGTTGTGTGTGGTTGTTTAAGTTAAGCAGGATTTCTATTTAATACAGATAAAGTTTTTGTATTATCCTGTTCTGTTCTTTTGTTATCTTCAACTAAAAAATCAATTATTGGACAATTTACCATGTGTTATTTATTTTTTATTTGTGTCAAATAGTACACAAATTTCACACAAATAAAGGCCAAAAAACAAAAATAAAAAATGACTATCTGTCCAAAAGTTTATTTTTTAATAATAATTGCCAGGCACTCTTGGAATTCCAAGAGTCATAAATACATGGAAAAATGTACAGTGGATGATTGGTGTCAGAATCAGCAGCAGAAAAGCTTTGTTAATATACTGTAGGTTCTCTGATGGCCACAGTTTGACCCCGGGACAGATTATTGCTATTTCCATTAAGTCCCTTTGGCCCATTTATCAATGCAAATACTGTGTATAGATTTGTTTCACCTTTCATTGCACAAATACAATAAATATATTCATTTATAGTACAAAAAGAAGTCAAAAGTTTGAAGACACTAATTCAGTAGCGTGGCAACTTGTCTTTAAACCTTTGCCAGGTACATTGATGGATGCTGCTGGTCTGCATGCGCGGCTCCACCCACCCAGCGGGGCGGTGTCCCATCCAGCTTCCTCTGTTGTTTGCTATTTTAACCCCCCGCGCCCCAAAATACCTCTGCGGAATGGGCTGCATGTGAACTTGAGACCCGACGCTGGAGTGGGCAGACTGGAGGTGTCTAACCTTGAGGAGGCCGTTACCGGCCCGTTTACGGCACCCGCTGTCGTCAGGGCCGCCACCATGGTTAGTTAGTGGCGACCTGGGCCCGGGAGCGCGGCGCTAGCAAACCGCAGTGGTGAGCTATTGTGCAGCTTGGCAGAGGCCATCCGCTCTAACCGGGCGAGGCTGCCTAAATCAGGCACAATAAAAAAGCAATGCACCCTGATTTAGTCTTTTTAGAATAAGGAGACCCCCCCCACCGTGTTGGATGGGGACGATGTTGTCGCCTGTGCGTCTTCGTCACGAGGCGTGATTTCTTACATGTTGCCCCGCCATCTGCTTGTGATGGGCCGAGGCTGCGTAGATACGGGCCCCACAAACACCATCACCACCACATGCTTACACTTAAAGTGACCTCCATACCGCCCCCCTTACGCAAGACCCCCCATCAGGAAGCCAAAGGGGACATTCTGACCCGCAAATGAAGCCACTGACTGTCAGCCCTTGGTCTTCCTGCTTGGGGGGGTTGCTATATTTTGCACCTAGAGTCGGAATCAGCTGCTGTGTGCAAAATGACTGCAGGCCACACACACACGATAGTAACACAAAATAGAGCGGTTTTACTTTTTGGTACTTTTATTGAGGGGTGACATACTGCACAGTGCGCTCAACATCTTTTGACACTTTTATGATAGTTAGGAATGTTCTGACGTTATTTTGAAATCGGATTCATGCCGTTAATATAGATTTTTTTGGGGGGGCCAAATAATAGCCTATGGAAAACATAGAAATATACCTAAGAGGGTATAAATACTATCAGGTTTGATTTTGAATATGTATTGCCATTATTAACTATGAATAGCAATAACAGCAAATATGGGTTACATTCTTCCATTATTTTTATTGTAATTCATATTTTACCTACAAAGCATTTAGTATTTAAAAACAAAACTCTAAAACGTTGCCCGGGTATGAATAATTTTTACTGTCCACATGTTCAAAAATATAGCAATATTAATATTATTAGTTCTCTCAAAACACCAATATTTGTTTTTTTTCTACTATTTTCTATTATTTCTGATATTATTTCTAAAATTTCCACTTTTATTATTTCATTTTATCTGTATGTTAGTGCCTTAAAGATGGAAAAGCGCTACACAAGTCAGCGGCCATTTAAAAATGTTGCCAGGCTATGAGTCATTTCAGGTCTAATGGAATTAGAGATTTTGCCCACATGTTTAAAAAAACAGCAATAATAACCAACATGTGTTACATTTATTTATTTAGTATTAATGCACTGCATCTATATTTTACCATTTAATTGTAATATTTCACCTATTTTACCTAAAGAATCTGTGAAAATGTTGCCAGTGTATGAATAATTTGAGACCATTGTCCAAATGTTTTAAAATAATAGTGATTATAGCAAATATTTGTTATGTTTATTTTCTTCTTCTACTTTCCACTCATTATTTTATTGTATTATACTCAGTGCTATATGTAAAATATAGTATTTCAATCTCTAAAAATGCGGGTTTTTATTTTACATATTAAACGGTCCTACATGGAAAGTGACTGTTCCGAGTGTGCAGGTGTGCCCACAAGCACGGGTTGCATGTCGAGCTGCACTATTCCGCACAGGCACGTCATTCGTTTAAACTTTAAATATCAACCACATTTTCCAAAGAAACGCCACTATCTTAAATACTTAAGAGGCCAGCTCCTTCCTGGCAGCCATCTTTCTTTGTCACACACACACAAACATCACATTTGCTTTAAAAAATAAAAAAGCTGGTGCGAGTTTTTTGCAAGAGACAGCAATTGGAGTCCAAGTTGGGAGGATCTGACTAACATCTGCGCATGTAATCAAACGCCTGCCGCTTAAGCCCAGCTTGCTGGAGGCTGGGGGGGCGGGGCCTGAGGTTAGCAAGTGCACGCCACGCTGTAGTGTGTTGCGGCTCGGGTGGAGACAGGTACGCAAGCACACGCTTTTCCAGCAAGCAAGCGTCCAGGCGTCAAGTTTTTATGTGCACAATTTAGACCCGTGATGGTCCGCGTTGCACCGCCCGCTTCTTTTTTAAACGCGCCCGCTTGCTTTCTCCCTCCCTCTCGTCTCACCGCCCGACTCCCTTGGCAGCGCCACACAAAATGGCGACGCGGAGCTGGAAGGCGAGAGAGTGGAAACCATTTTCTCCCAAGAGCGGAGTCGAGCTGCGCCTCGCCATGAAGATGGCAATTGTGCATCTAATAACGTTTGTGATTAGCTCGGTGGCGCGTTCCAAAGAAACACGTTAGGTACTTACACCAACGGGCCGCGGCCATGCTTTCACGGCTTGGTGCCAGTGGTTGATGATGTCACAAGCTCCTAAAAACAAAAAGAAAGGGGACAAAGAAGGTAAGCTATGGTAGCCCGGAGGAGACAATTGCTTCTCTGTCACCTGGAACCACAAAACACTGCAATTCAGTTCACTCTTGGTAAGATTTTGCTATTTAGGTCTAATGTAAAAATCCAGCCTCCAAAAGTGGATTCACTCCGTGCATTGCTTTCCATAGAACAACAGCATGAAGGGAGTGAGCCCTTCTGTCAGTCATACAGTCTTTGTCTCGGTGGCTGGAGGCGGGGCTGCCAGAAGACACACGGAGTGTAGAAGAACGGAAATTCAATTAGCATATTACAATATACTGTGCAATTTCTCACAGACCCACTATCAGGTCTCGTCTGGTCTCGTGAACGACACACAAAGAATTTGACAAATGTACATGAGACCCTCGTTGGCCGTACGGACGACACACAAATTGTGTACAGAGCACGTACATTTGCCTTGCAACCTGAAAAAAACATAAGCGCCCGCAGAGTTTGTCAAGAACCTCTGCGGCCAGTCTAAGGCTCGAAAATCTCCGACCGGTTGTGAGCGCGGCATGACTGGTTATGCAAGAGCGTCGGAGCTGATGGACAAAAGGCTCTCAAGCTTGAGAGCTCCATGGATCTTCAGTCACTCACTTTACTAGAACTAGATGATGACGGTATGGGCTAACTGTTACCAATGAACAATTCCACAAGATGATTTCCCATGCTGCTACTGATTTAGACAATTGAGACAATGATGGTGCAGGTGTTTTGAGTAGGTCCACCCAATCTACTGCAAGTTGAAGAACGACGGTTTTGAATAAGTTTAGGCGTAGGGTTCCTTCAAACCTCTACAGATGTTGCCGCATGCCTCCTTCCTCCAAATTAGGGTTGCAAAGGCTACAATGGTACTATTTTGGGGCTTGGGCATTTTTTAAGCCAATAAACACAACCTCTGAAGACCACACCAAAACACTGAAATGGTTCTTCTAATAAACCTCAAATATCTTCAAGTAATGGCAGACTTTACCTCAAACATTGGCTATTAAGACCCGTCTAGCCTCTTCAGAAAAAGGTCAGAAAAAAACATTGATGATGAACAAGGAATATTTGATATGCGTGAACCTGACCAAAGACCGGAACCACTGCCAGTCAATCAGCAAGATGTCCACCAGGACCAACAAGTACATGCACTAAAAATTGCCCCTAGACCTTTGAGGCAGTCTGCTCTAGGGACAAAGACCAGCCTAGGTTTCCAAGTACCTAGCTCTTGGGAATATTTAATATTCGTGAACCAGACAAATCAGTCGAAAACGGGTGGACTGTACCTTCCAGGTTGGGAGTGAGGTCTTTCCTCAGGTGGAGGAGTTCAAGTATCTCGGGTTCTTGTTCACGAGTGAGGGAAGGTTGGAGCGTGAGATCGACAGATGGATCGGTGCAGCATCTGCAGTAATGCGGTCACTGTACCGGACCGTCGTGGTGAAGAGAGAGCTGAGCCGGAAGGCAAAGCTCTCTGTTTACCGATCGATCTACGTTCCCACCCTCACCTATGGTCATGAGTTATGGGTCATGACCGAAAGAATGAGATTGCGGATACAAGCGGCGGAAATTATTTTCCTCCGTAGGGTGGCTGGACTCACCCTAAGAGATAGCGTGAGGAGCTCGGCCATCCGGGAGGAGCTCAGAGTAGAGCCGCTGCTCCTTCACATCGAGAGGAGCCAGTTGAGGTGGCTCGGGCATCTAGTCCGGATGCCTCCCGGGCGCCTCCCTGGTGAGGTGTTTCGGGCATGCCCAGTCAGGAGAAGGCGACCGGGAAGACCTAGGACATGCTGGAGGGACTACGTCTCACAGCTGGCCTGGGAACGCCTTGGTGTCCTCCCAATGGAGCTGGAAGAGGTTGCTGGGGACCGGGAAGTCTGGACTTCCCTACTGAAGCTGCTGCCCCTGCGACCCGGACCTGGATAAGCGGAGGAAAATGGATGGATGGAAGCTGACAAAGGACCAGAACTACCGACGGTAAATGAGCAAGATGTCTACCAGGGCCGACAAGCAGATGCCCGAAACCTCTGAGATAGCCTACTTTACGAACACAGACCAGCCTATGTGTTCACGTACCCAGCCCTTTGGAACATTTCATGAGTGAACCTGACCAAGGACCAGAAGCCCTGAGAGTCGGTGAGCAAGACGTCTACCAGAACCAACTGGTAGATGCACTAAGAGACAACCCTAGATCTTTGAGGCAGTCTACTCTACAAACGAACACCAACCTAAGTGTTCAGGTACCCGTCTCTCAGTAATATTTCATATGCGTGAACCTGACCAGGGACCAGACCCGCTGCCAGTTAAACAGCAAAATGTCTGCCAAGATTGACAAGTAGATGCCTGAAAAAAACCTGGAACCTCTAAAGCAGTGTATTAGGACATACCAGTCAGTTGCGGTTGAAATCCATCCCATGCAGTTTTCATTAAACTGCTGACTGACCCCCAACTGCAGTATTTGCCTAACTGACCCAACGTGGTCTTTGCATTATCTGCTAACCCAACCGGTCACGTATTTAGTCTGTAAGCTACCCAATCCCATTATAGCGCCCTATTCGCCAGTCTACGCTAGATGTTCCTGCCGCCATGTTGCCCACAAGGACCGGGCGTCACGTGTGTGGGCGAGGTGGCGTACATCACGACGCGTCCAACATGTTCCACTTCACACATCCAACTCGTAGATATGTACTTGCACTCAGTCCAACCTGGGGGCCCCACGAGGAGAAGGACACTGCCAATTAGAGCCCTTCACTCAGTAGATGATAATTCCGTACGGGGATGCTAATGGCGGCGCGGGACACGGCCTTTGCTGTGGAGGTTTTTTTATATATTGTTTGGAACGTTTATAATTACAGTTCAGCGCCTTGGAGTGCCGCCAGCGCATGTTTATAGACTCATGAGTAACCCAACTCCCGCGGCCCATGGAGACAGATTCATGTCCACGGCCGTGCACTCAGTGCACTCCGTGTACCACACACACACTCTCTCTCTCTCCGAGCGTGTGCGTTGTTTGCCGGCACGCTCATGACTCAAGACGCCCGGCCAAGTATGCAAAGTTATAGTTGCATATAGCACATGCAGCAGATGGCTTTTTAGGAACACAACATACTCACACGTACAAAAAACATGATTGCAACCAAACCTATGTGTCTGTGTGTGTTGTTTGCCTGCACGCCAACAACTCGAGAAGTCACGACTGAAGAAGCCCTGGTGAGCATACGCAATGTTATAGTCGCGTGTAGCACGAGCAGGGGATGGACGTGCAAGGAAACAGAATCTTGTTTACTGGACTTTTCTAACTTTCTATCTTGTTTTTGTGTCCGTTCAGTGTCTATTGTATGAAAAACAGGGCAGGAATCCAGTAAATGTCCAACATCGGTTGTGAATTTGTTGCTATTCAATTGCACCACAGTCCAGCAGGCGGCGGCAATGCTCAAAACAATGCGATTGACAAGACTAAATACCACTGATGCAGGATATTGGACATTTCTGTGGATTACAAAAAATCCGGAATTTCTCATTTCCATCTGCAACAAAATTGAATATAATATGTTACCTCCCTCCACAGACACTCTCGACACACACTATTCGACTAAGGCGCTTATAACACGCAGTCTAGCATTTTTAGCCTTTCAATGGAAACATGAGTGCCATAATGTTGCAAAATAACATATAATAACCAAGTATTTTTATTTGTATGGTCCAGAAATCGAGACTGGCCATGTAGAAATACAGTTTTGACATTTGCTTTGTGTTCAATGTGTTCAAAATGTCATTTCTGCCATTCAAAATTGTGAAAAATATCAGAAAAATAATTTTTTAAATGTTAAAAAATTTGAAATATAAATAAAAAGAAAATACAAGGATAGACTAATTTACTTCAATTAAAAAAAAACCTTCACTAAAAAAGTCAAAATACTGGAAATATAAAAATGTAAAAAAAAATAATTTTAAATTACATCATTTAAGCTTCAAATTAAAAACATTAAAAACATTTCAAATATAAATAACAAATTTTAGAAAAATATAATTGAAATATAAATAACATTAAAAAAACATGTCACAACATTTAAGCTTCTTGTTAAAAACATTAAAACATTTGAAATATAAATACAAAGTTGAAGAAAAAAAATTATTTAAAAAAAGCTTCAATAAAAATGTAAAAACATATGAAATATAAATAGCGTTAAAAAAACTCAAAATTTAGGCTTCACCAGTCAAAATATGCAAAATAACAAAAATAATAATTTAGACAAGTTCAAGGAGAAGTATACCTAAAATAATTAATCATCACTATGAAGCAGTAGAATCATGCCATTTATCAAAGGCAATACAGTAAAAAATATTAACAAAAATCATTTAGAAAAATCTAAACATTTGCAATACAGAAAATAACACTTAAAAAGGCATTTGAGGAAAAATATATTTTTTCCATTTCAAAACATTTCCTCACTAACCTCACTATGAAATATAAATTTGAAATATAAAAAAAAGTTAGAAAATGATCAATTTGCGTTATTTTGTAATTATAATCAAACTTCACTATGAGGCAGCGTCATTTCACCCAATCAAAATGGTGAAAAATGTTTATAAGTTTAAAATGTTAACATGCTTGAAATATTATTAACAAAAAAACAATATTAATAATAATGAAACAACATAATGTGTTTATTATTAAAGTCATAGTTTAGTTTATTTAGGAGAGTAACATGATTCCACTTTGCACATAAATGTAATGCTGCAAAAATAAACACCTAAAAGTGTTTAAAAGTGCAATATTTTGGAGACAAAACCCTGGAGAAATTCTCTTGTGCAAGGCGGCAAACTGGAATAAGTCAGGTTTTTGTTTTTTTTTAAACCTCATTTTTGACAAGAGAGACTGAGCTGTCCCTGCACACGGCTTGCAATCCTATCTCTCAGTCAAACAATTTGGCTGACTCGGCATTTATGCTGGGTCCAAAAAAGTGTCTTGGCCACAGCGGGATCCAAAAGCTGCAGAAATATATGAGCAGTGGAAAGGAAAAGTTGAGCGGGCGCCACTCAGTGTTATCTGGACCACGTTGTTGCCAGGCAGATACAGCGCCGGCACACACACGCACACACACACGGCGGTGTTTTTAGTGGTCCGCAAGCAGCACAAAACCCAGTCAGATAATTTGACAAATGAGCTTGAATGTGAGCTGGCGCTGCTCCAGCTGTGCAAGATGCTCATTGAGGCCCACGCTGCCATGTGAAAGGTCTCCTTTCAGCGCAGCATGATGTCACCATGACATCATGCTGCTGTGTGCTTAAAATCATGTGTGACCGCGGCCCAGCTGACATTCACATTAACACAAAAAAGAAGGGGAGGGTTCATGTACGTGCAGCTACTCGACAGCGTGATGGACTTAATGACCTCTGAGGATGGCCGCGCAAGGTTTGTCTTTGTTTTTGCTGTCCTGGAGTCCCAAACCTAACTTTGTGGCTCATTTTACGTCTCTGCTACCGTTCTCTGCAAGGTGGTGATCAATCACAACTGGCATGAGAAGATCTATTCATCACACGACCCAAGGTACTATGTACGTTCATTAAAATAGTTGCGTCTGTAATATAGCAATTACATACAGCACAGGCCAAAAGTTTGGACACACACAACTGATGGTCCCAACCCTCAAGAATAAGGCAAGAAATTCCCTGACCAGGCACACCTGTGAAGTAAAAGGCGTTTCAGGTGACCAACTCATGAAGCTCATCGAGAGAACACCACGGGTTTGCAGGGCTATCAAACTATACATGTAAGACAGATGCTTTTTGTTAAAGCACATCATTCCACACGTGTTCTTCATTCATGGTTTTGAGACTCTACAATGTCATGCATGAGAATGTGCGGCCAGACCTTTGACCTGTACTGTACATACATTTGTAATATTTATATTGATCTTTTCCATGACCGTAAGTGGTATAGACAATGAATGAATGAATATTTATCTTTTTCATTTACACATTTATGTTTTTTTATTTTGCAAAGCGGTGGTTATCAGTAATAACTGGCAGAAGGAAACTTATTAATCACATGACACATCTGCATTAAGCACGTGCCTGTGCATGAGGAAGCTCTACAAAACTACTATACAACAAATACATAAACGAATCAACAACTAATAAGTACTTCAATTGGTAATAAATTCAGTTACATTTTACAGTTCTTTAACCTCAGTCAATGTTTTTTTTCTGAAAATGGCTTCTCTTGCCTATTTTTTTACTCCTAGGGGCCTGGCAGCGCTTCCTCTCACATAGCTGAGCCACATTTGTTTAGAAAAAGACATTCCACACAGTTTGAGTGTGTGGAATATACACTATTTTAATTCACTTGGCGTGTTTGGCCGATGCATGGAGAAGGGTGCAGCCTTATGAATGGCCCTGACATCAATTCCACTCCCACAACCCCCGGAGTAGGCTACGCTGCGATATTTAAAAAAAAGCAAGGAATCCATCAATGCCATCGGCACTCTGAGCCGTGCAGAGCAACCCCCCCATCTACTGTCATGCCATCCAAGCGCCTTTTCTTTTTCCATTTAACACAGGAACGGACGGGGGGGGGGGCCCACCACACCCGCCGCAGTCGGCTCGACCCACCCCGACTCCCCCCCCCACACACATATTTGGGGAGAAAGATAACCCATACATGTCCTATAATGTCACGCTGGACAGCAACCTAAAACACTTTTTGGGACGTGAACAGCGAGCTGGGACGAATGGGCCAGGCACAGAGGAAAAATCTCCATGGCAACACTGCGTAAACTTTCACTCATTGAAAAATGTTTCTCTGCTTGATGCCACGCCCCTGAGTGCGTTATACCCCACTGTGATTGGTTGGTTCGTCAGCCCCGCACACAACACTGTGCCATTCATATTGTAGCATTGCTGGCAGCACTTCCTGCTTCCCAGTGTCCTTTGCGGGATTGTCTTAGTTGCATTTCAGAGATGACATTGTTGTTGTTTATTGTACACGCCCCCTTATTATCTGCCTGTGTTATAGTCATGTGATGTTTTGGCGCTAAGACACCCCGAGTGGGAGTGTCACGTTGAGTATTGACATCCCGCGATTTCTTCCTTTGCTCGTCTTTACTGCCTCGTGAGCCGCATTGACATTAAACTTTCATAGAATGGTGGGGGCCAAAAATATCGCCTTGCGGGCTGCAAATGGCCCACGGGCCGCACGTTTGAGACCCCTGATCTACATGATGTTAGCAATATAATTTTATATTTTTATGTATGTATTTTTTTCTGTTATGCAAGGTGGTGGTTTCCATTAATAACTGGTACAAAAGCCCGCGTCACATGACATGCTCTACATTGAGCATGTGCCCGAGCATGAGGAAGCTGTGGATGTTGTTTATTAATTCTAAGTTTCCTTTTACATAACATCTAAACTAGATTATGAATGCAATTTTATATGCTTCATATTTTTTATTTGTATTAATTCATTCATTTTCTAAAACGCTTATCCTCATTAGGGTCACGGGGATGCTGGAGCCTATCCCAGCAGACTTTGGGTGAGAGGCGTGGTACACCCTGGACTGGTCGCCAGTCAATCGCAGGGCATTTTTAATTTGTATTGATATGTTATTATGCAAGGCGGTGGTTATCATCAGGACGTTGCAGGAGGGACTGTATCAATCACATGACATGATCTACATTGAGCATGTGCATGTTGAGAAAGCGTACTATATACTTTGTGCAAATTTTTTTATTTATATTTTTGATGTATATAATATAGATTTGTATCTTTATATAGTTTTAATGAAGCCTGCACGGTGGATGACTGGGTAGCATGTTGGCCTCAGTCAGGAGAGCAGGGTTCGAACTCTGTGTGGAGTTTCCCTGCACGTGCGTGGGTTTTGTCACGACCCTAATGAGGATAAGCGGCATAGAAAATAGATCATTTTAATTGTTTTACAAATATTTTTAGTGTATCTGTTTATTTTGGTATTTTAATTTTTTATTATTTATTTCTATCGTGTTGTTGAGGTGGCGGTTATCATTAATAACTAGCAGGAGAAGCAGCAGTCGCATTGATGACATGACACGCCTACATTGTGCACACGTGTGCTCGTGCATGAGCAACAGCGCAGAATCATTCTCCAGTAATGGCCACGGTTTAAACACTGACAGCTCCACATGTCCAAAAACAGTGGGAGGAAGCAAAGCTTAACAGTACAGAACAGTAAGAAGTAAAAGTATCGCAAAAATATAAGTGGTGCATAGCCTTTTGCACAAAAAAAATCAATATTTTGGGTTTATTTCTTTTCTTATTCAAAACAACAAAATGTGTTAATACTTTATTAAAAAATAACACAAAAATATACGCCGTGCATTGCTTTTTGCACAAAATCCCTCATAAAATCCACATTTTATTTTTTGCACATTTTTGCACTGCAGATACACTATGAGGTTTGAAGTACATTTTCAAGCCCCACATGCTGTATTTTACTAAGCATTGATTCTTTTGCCGTTATGTGAAAGTGGTACCAATCCCACCAGTAGGACTATTTACTGTATTTTAGAATCAAATGTAGCTGTTTTCCATCCCACACCCTGCTTTTGGTTTTACAAATTTGACCATGAATTCTACTGGGTAAAAGGACCTGTGCAATTATTTGGAGAGAATGACGTAAAATACATTTCTTTGACCAGAAATCCAACATGAATCTTGTGGAAAACGGGACAGAAAAGTTCGATGAGACATGACATCGGGACTATTTTGCACCAACACGAGCCCGGCGGCAACACACGCCACAAATATGGCTGCCACGTTGCAGGGAAAACAGCACGTGGCGGTTCGGGGAAAGTAATCCATGTACTGAAAAGTACACTTTTTTGTATGACACTCAACGACATGAGCGCGTGCGCTGGTGCTCCAGTACGAGGAGGCCGCAGTCCGTCGTGGCACTCCAGAGCCCGACTTGAACTTGTTTTCGCTTGAGAATCACGGCGCTTTTTAAAAATCATTGCAATTAAATGCACTTCAATGCACGAGAAACGTATCGGTCGGTGCTTATGTCGTACAGGACACACGAGCTGATCGCAATTTGCACACCACTGCAGCGTCGTTAGCTACACCATCATCATAACAAAGCCGCGTTCCTTGTCGGCACTGTAGTATCAAATATCACTGAAAAGGAGCGTCGTATGTATTGAATATTAGCTTTATAATTATACTGCATTGAGTGAACGCTCTCAAAATGATTAATTAAATATCATCCTAAAAGGAAACACGCAACTATTTGTTATCAAACCTGTCCATTAATTGCATCTGTTAAAAATAGCCTTTTTAAAAAAATAATGTGTTAATTATATTTAATAGCTTCACTTTTTAAAAATGAACAATACAAATATTCACGGTGCACATTAAAAAAGACTTTTTCATTCGTTTCAATTATTACTACTCCTGTTTTGACCAAACAAGTTATGATAAGTTGTGTATTGGTTTGTGGTAATTATAAGGAAAAAATACAATATTTTCTAATACAGCAAATGGCCCATTTTTCCACCACACACACACACACACACACACACACACACACACACACACACACTGCTAAATCAATTGATTTGCTGTATTTTCTTCCCATGAGGAAAAATATAGTCAAAAATAAATACATACAAAATTCTTATGCAAAAAAAGTCATTTTATGCAAGATTAAACTGAATTTTAAAAGAAATAAAACCCATATAATCCTAAAGGTCCTTTTCGGGGACTGTCGGGTCATTTGAATGTTTGCAAATTTGATATGGGTTTTAAAAAAAGTTGAATTTTGCGCGGAAAAAGTTGCGTTTCTCACACTTTTAAACACCTTTTTCTCCCCGTTGCTCGATTAGGACAAAACAAGTCTTTTGATTGCATCGATTGAAACACTTTTCTCCAAGTTCAGGCTCAAGTTCAAGGACACCAGCAGGTTCAAGTTCAAGTCGCGTTGCTCCTAACTTATTTTTTCAGCTGTTTTTTGAAACTTCTCTTTATTTCACTGAACTTTGGAGTCCAAATATACTAAACAGAACATTAGATAACAAAAATCCCACTAACAGACACCGGGAATGCAAAAATTCAAGTCAAATATTGAAGCACCTCTTCATTTCGAAATGTTTGGGTAGCGGGTCAGGTAGAACCGTGAGGGACAAAACGCTGCAGCGTGGCGCCATGGAGGCCGGCACTGTGCACCGACTAGCAGGCCTTGCTGGCAGGCAGGCAGGGAGGGAGGGAGCGGTGCTCATGGAAGTCTGATTCATGGAAATGTTGGTGTGATGACGGAAAAACTCAGAAAACAGACAAAAATTGGATGTTTTCGGTGATTGTGCTCAAGCGGCGGCGCGTTATTCGTCATTTTATACCAAGCTACTTTTCTATTTTGGAACGTGATTACAACGCAGCCGAAGAAATGCAGCCAAAATTCGAGAGAAGGCGTCGTTGCAACATTTTGCAAGCTTCGGATTTGAGTAAATCGCACAAAAGAGCGCGCATACGGACTCGTAAATCATCATGGCGGCACAAAGAGAGAGGAAACGGCGAGGTTCCACCACCGACGAGCCCTCCCACTCGGGCTTCGCTCAAACTACCCCAAAAAGCTCACCACCCACCCAAAGCGACGGGATTTTGTTCATTTTAGCCTCAGACGCGTGCGCCGCGTTACGCCTCTACCTCTCTCTCTTGCTCGGCGAGGCCTAGCCCTCCTCCGTCCTCCCGGCCAGCCTGTTAACGCGACTCGGAAAAGTTGGAAGCGTTTGCGACGGAAGCCCGGGACGAGAACAGGAGAAAAAGTCGAGCGATGGTACTCACCCGTCTCGGAGGATGAAGAGAGCCTGGTTTCCCGGATCTCCTGTGTGTGTGTGTGTGTGTGTGTGTGTGCTCCCCCCTCCCCGTCTTCTCCCTCCTCTTCTCGGTTCCGGCTCGCAATCTCAGCTCCGGCGGGCCCTCGCTCCCTCCTCTGGCGGCAGTCTGAGCCCCTCGAGTTCAAGTCGGGCCTGAAACAATAGGAGGCCATGAGGCTGCTAGTCCAGTAGCGCATGAGGAATGCTGGCAAATAAGACCAACTACAAACGGTGCCACCCATGCAGGGCAGCATGCAGCCCGGGTCTGGGTCCGGTTCATGTGCTCTTGGGTTATTAATATAGTGCTACCTACACGCCGCCTGTTTGCACCCTCGCTTTGTCATCTCTGGCCGAGATGCCTTCACTTCTTGAGCTGAACAAAGTATTGGCCCTCTACACACACACACGAGCACACACACACACACACACACACACACAAGAAAGGCATCTGATGCTAAATAATCACAGAAGCAAAAACTGCAGTTACTAACATTTGCTCCCCTTCATTGCTTTTTCAAGCTCGGCCCGACCCGCTGTATCGCCGGTGGGTCCGACCAGGTCTGCACCGTGCACCCGAACCCTGCTCTTGTTTCAACCCAAATCCTCCAAAAACATGCCAAAAAGATTTGTTTTCAAATTGCACAGAAAAAAAAACCACATTTGAAAAACAGCGTAGTCCAAAGTGCGGGGAAATACTAATTGGATGCGCAAAGAAAGTGCAAAAAGGCAACTTGTTGCAAGCTTTTTCTGCAGCAGCAAGTTGGAGGCAGAGGGTTAAAATCCAAAGCCTGTGGCGAGTGAAAAAAAACGGGGAAGAAAAGATCCGTCTATGGGAGGGGAGGGTGGGTGACGGCCGCGGCGGCGGCAGCAGCGGCGGTGGCGGGGAGGCCCGGGCTGACTGTAGAAATAGCAGCAGACTCCCCAGCCCACCCCCTTCCCTCCCCCCACCACCACTCCCGCCTTCTCGTCTCCCCCTAAGCCTCCCCCCCCCTGCGTGAGGCCGGAGCAGAAAGAGAGGCTGCAGAGAAGCGGAGCGCAAAAGAATCGCCGGAGAGAAAGAGAAAGAAGGGGAGGAGACAGACGCTGATGGTGAAACAGGAGGCGGGGCCTGCCTGGTGCACCATCCTAAAGGGAGAGAGAGAGAGAAAGAGGGAGGTGGGCGAGCGGACGCGGTGCATGCCGGGACGCCGTCGTGCGGCATCCGAAGAAAAATGGAGCAAAGCTGCAGGAGTTTGTGCTGTATGCGCTACTTCCTGTTGGGTGTCCTCACACACACACACACACGCACTCTTTCTTTCTCTCTCACACACACACACACACAGGAACAAGATAAGCTTCCAGTCAGTGTTTATTTCAGGAACATGTGGCCCCCACACCTCCCGTCCCCCCACCCGGCCTTGTGTGTCGCCGCCGTGACGGCTCGCAGCCACGCTGCTCCGCTGCATCTGGCAACGAGTCAGAAATGGCTGATAAGCTTATTTTGTGTGTGTGTGTGTGTGTGGGGGGGGTGATGTAAAAACGGAAAGGGCAGGGGCATGGAGTGAAGGGAGGCTGGGGGTGTATCTTTTTTAGCCCCCCCCCCACTTAGAGGAAAAACAGCTGCCCCCGCTTTATGCATGTTAGCACCAAACACGCCTTCAGAATAAAAGCTGGACATCAGCTAGCACATTAGCACGCTAACCGCCCATCTGCCAATGCCCCTCCTTCCCCCTTCCAGCGTTTACTGTAACGCTTTTGTGCCAGAACTCCCACTTTGGCTTCTTAGCGTAACTTTTGACTTTTTCTGAGTACGACGCCGCACCTCGCCGAGAGACAAGGTGGGGGTTTAACCTTTATTCTTTTTTTTTTTTTTACTCACGTGAAAATTCATTCGGCTAGAAAGTCTCAGCCTGGCCCAACATGGCGGCGTGCAGAACTACACACTTCCCTTGTTTGCAGGATACTTTGCCCTCCTGAAGTAAGCACCAGATGCTACATGCAAGCGTCAAGATGAGATGTGTGTGCGTGTGTGTGTGTGTGTCATACTACTGAACTGACTTGTACGCAAATGAGCGTGCGGCCTGTGTTAGTGTGCGACACACACGCTCCTCATCTTGATGCCTGCATGTAGCATCTGCAGCTTCACCAGGGCTTTTCCCCCGTAGGGCAAAGTAAACATGGCAACCTCTACTTCGCGATCAAGCTTACTTTTCAGCACCTTTTCATTTCCACTTGCACATTTCAACTGTTCAAATGTGCTTGATTGCACTTGACACGTTAGCGAGACATTTAACACGTACATTTACACTACCCGACTAAAGTTGGACTTAGTATTGATTGTCGTGCTACTTGCAACCATGTGTTTTGTTTATGTATGCTGCTTAACACTACTGTGCTACTTGCAAATATTTAATATGTACATTTATGCACCTTAATATGAGTATTGTTCTACTTGCAAACATTGAATACGTGTATTTATGCCACCTAATACTACTGTGCTACTTGTAAACATTTAATATGTACATTTATGCCACGTAATATTACTGTACTATTTGCAGACATTTAATATGTACTTTTATGCCACTAAATATTACTGTACTATTTGCAGACATTTAATATGTACATTTATGCCACTTATTATTACTGTACTATTTGTAAACATTTAATATGTACATTTATGCCACGTAATATTACTGTACTATTTGCAGACATTTAATATGTACAGTTATGCCACTTAATATTACTGTACTATTTTTAAACATTTAATATGTACAGTTATGCCACTTAATACGGCTGTCATGCTACTTGCAACTACTCAATACGTTTATTTTTATCACTTAATACAATTATTGCGCTATATTTCTATTTATGCCACTTAATCACTTGAAACCATTCAGTGGGTTACTTGCAACCATTTAAGTATAACTATGCCATATAATATAATTATTGCGCTACTTGCATCGATTTCATAGAGTTGACTTTTTTGTAACATTTTTTTGTTCATGAAATTTCATTTTTGAAAATGTGTCCATAAAATGAACAAACACATTTTATGGAGACTCACTTTCACATGAAGAAAACAAGGCTGAATCAAGATAAATGAGGAAGGGAAGGAACTTATTGTTGAGGAAAGTCTTTCTCTTCTTTATCAAATTGTCGCCACTCGCAGCTTTCTTTGGCCCCGTGGCAGGTTATGTAACACTCAATGACATATGCACGGAACAAAACTCGCTGGTCACATGCGATATCTTTTACATGCCGCTTTTTTGCATCATTTTTTTGTGCATTTTGATACTCTCACCACCCCACTGCCGCTGTTACTGATGGCCGCTTCACGGTGTACAAGTGCGCCGAATTTTCAGAATTTGCTTTACTCCTTTGTATGTTGCTGCTGGATTTTATGCGCGCGATGACAAACTCACGAGCGGCAGCGTGCGTGCGTCACACTATTAGCAACTAACCACAAGCTGACAACCTCCTCCTGGTTGTGGTCTGGCCGTGAGCCCCCCGCACGTGTCTAAACAAGCTCTCTATTACACCAGAGACCTCTGAGGGCGCTCCCCCCGTGGAGCCGGGGTCAGAGGTGCTGACACTGGGGTCAAAATCGTTACAAGGGTGGAGGCCCATCCAGAGTTGTTTGCCTAAAGACGGTAAAGATCACAAAAACATTAACTAATGCCGATTAGGGGGGGTCGTGGACGGGGGTGGGAATTCTCTGGGGAGCACCTCGCGTCTTATTAGCAGGGCCTGACCTTTGACCCCGCCAGTGACCTCAGGCAGCAGACTAGTGCGGTGGTGCACTTTCGGCTCTGCAGCGAGACGAACGCTCCATCAGCATCCTGCGGCATCACACACCTGTTCGGGGGGGAGGTCCCGCCAGCACGTCTTCTCCGTCCGTGCCTTAAAATGGGCGCACGTGGCATTTTCGGCACAAAATGGCGGACGTGAGCCATGCGCACTACGGACGTTTTACACCGTGTGATGAAAGTGGAGCGAGATGAAGTGTAATGATCGACACGCTTTCATCAGATATCAGTGCTTGTCGTAGATCATCTTCAGCTCACTTTCAGCCCAAATACCACATTATCAATTATTATTATTATTATTATTCATCACAAGTCAAGGCAAAGTAATCATATATCCACCTTCCCTTTGTATCCGAGAAAGTCAAATGCAATAAATGGGTGGCCCTTTAGTGCATAAAATGATATTTCCCATGCAAAACTGCTAAATGTGCTTTATGGATGAATGGAATATCAAATTAAGGCAACTAATTCCAAATATAATGACAAATATAGTCACAAAATAAATTTAAAGCCATATTTTTCATGTTAAACTAGCAGTTTTTTGCAATCAATAATTGCGCAAGGCACACCTCACCAGATGTAAAAAAAAAAAACACTTTTTGCAATAAAAAATTCTGAAAAAAAATCACTGCCCATTTGAAAGGAAAATGACATTTAAATGGAAATAACATTTGAAAGATATACTTGAAATGTTGCAAATATTTTACACTTAAGGCCTAGAAGCGTTGTTCATGTTCTGCCTATCTTCCCGGTCAAATGCTTTGCTGTAAATATGAGTGAAGCATTTGTGTGAATATTCAACCCCCATGAACAAAGAAAAGTGCGTCTTACAGCTGATAGAGGAAACGGAGAAAAAGCGGACATGAGGTCCAGTAAAGTCCAAAGAGGTGGAAAAAGAGCAGGGACGTTCCGGAGAGAGAGCGGACCCGCTGCTGGTGCTGCTGGTGCTGCTGTTGATCGGACCTCGGAGTGGACGACCTCTCCGAAGAGGGACGCGCCCTCGCTCTAAACCACTCCTGGCAGCCCGTCAGCAGCCAAACTTATTGTCCTGCAGCGAGGACCTGGTCCAAACTCGGGACGTGCTGCATGCTGACTATTTCTAATAGAATATAATTGCGTTTGCTACAAAGCTGTGCACCAAAAATATCCATTTGAAAGCATAACCGTGCGGTTTTTAGGTTGCATTGTGTGGATATTGAATAAAAAATGTTAGCAGAAATGGGTTCAGTTGTACTAAATATGTCTAGGTGAGTCGTATTTCCACTTACGGTATCAATCTTCCCGTCATATCGCATATCGTCAGTTGTGGGGTAGTCTGCAGCTACCATTAACTACTGCATCCTATCTATACCGTACATGGTATCGTATCACACACTGCATTGAATGGGATCACGTCTTTTGTATTGCATCTAATGTGCTGTATCATATCTAGTGTTGTGTGGTTTTATCTATTAATTTGTGTGTACATATATACAGTATACATACTTTAAAAAAAAAGAAATTATGAATGTTTTTTCAATTTCAACAGCACTTCAACAACTACATTTATATTCATTTTTTTTGGTCAATCTAAATAAAAATGTGCTTTCAGTATATGTGCACTAATCCCATCCGATCGTATCTTTAACGGTTTCACACAATTTACCACGTGTACAGTACATTTTTTATTTGTATCGTACGTATCAACCTTTGTTTATCCACAAGATTGATCAATAAATTCAATCCCCTGATCTTTGCCCGACCGATCATACAATATCCCCTTTATTTGATCAAATTAAAGCATTTATATTATTTTTTGAACAGAATTTTTCATTTTTTCTACCCCCGTTCCCTTATGGTATCGTTTACATCTACCGAATCGTATCATAAACAATGTCCATTGTGTTGTAGTCTGCAACTACCGTATCAATATATCCTATTTATACTGTACATTAGAGCTGCAACGATTAATTCGATAAATCGATTATTAATCGATTATCCAAATAATCGTCAACTATTTTGGTTATCGATTAATCGTTTCATTTTAAAATGTACTATAAATATCCTGATTTTAGCCACTCTAATGTAACTATTTGTTCATTTCCTTAGTGATCCATGAAAGCACAAATATTATCGTCCACCTTTGACTTTTTTGATATCTTGCAAAGCAAACCACTGCAGAGATGTGTGCGTAAAGCATTCCCACGCAAAGTAAATCCCGTACTTGTACTTGTGCTTAGGAAAACGTGTACATTTCTGCACTCTCTCCATTATCTCTTCCCTATCGTGCACACAAAACCTACAGGTAGAACAGGGAAACTGCAGTAGAGTGTTTTGTGACGTTTGTCAACTGATGGTTTATACTTTGCTACTTCAATGTCGGTGACGGAGATCTTCCTCTTCGCTATGATTTTTGGAGGGAAAACGTCCATTCTAGCATTCCTGAAGGGATTACCGCAAAGAAGGGGAAATTAAAAATGTCTTTTTAAAAAACGATTAATCGGTTCATCGAAAAAATAATCGACCGATTCATCGATTATGAAAATAATTGTTAGTTTCAGCCCTGCTGTACTTGGTATCGTGTCATCCATCAAATGGGATGACATCTTTTGTATTGAATCTAATATGCCGTATTGTATCATATTTATTGTATCATATCTAGTGTTGTATGGTATCTATTAAGAGGTATGTTTGTATGTATACAGTATATTCTGTTAGAGGGAATGTTTTATGGATANGCGTTACATGGTCAGTAGTGTTAGGAGTCAGTGAAGGGGGAGGGAGAGGGGGAAGGGCTTCGTCTTGGGAGGCGGGAAGGGGAGAAGGGGAAGCAGTGGCAGCAAGGGGGTGGTGGGAGAAATAGTGCGGCAGAGAAGGAGAACAGTTTTGGAAGAGAGCGGGAAAGGAGGTGAAATGGAAATGACGGTGAAACGAAAGGAAGGAAGGAAGGAAGGAAACAAAAACAGAAGAAAAAACAAAATAACAACAACGTAACAAAAAAGACTTTTGGCGTGACAAGGAAACGGAAATAAAACAGTTCTACTACACTCACAAAGCTGACAAATAAACGCACAGTACAGTACAGGGGGGTACTACACATGCAGCTCTACTGCCTTCTAATGACACAAAAACATCGGAATTCATTCATTTGGTGGTTGTGGAATACAAGGCATTAAAAGGCACGTTCAATATGCATAAGTTGTATTCTGCAGCGGTCACTGCAGTCGGTGTCAGTAGGTGAGACATACCAACATTGGATTTGATTGCAGCAACAACAGGCACAATAATAATAGCGTACTAATCATAACAATAAATACTAATTCATGAACTTTATGTCTAAATGGCAAGTTTTCTCTGATTTTAGCTACCATGTTCTGTAATATGTGTGTAAAGGTGACTACAGGGCTGTTATTTCATGTCCAGAAGGTTGTAATTATGTTAAAAAGCATATTTAGAAGGTGGGCAACGGGTTTTCTGTGCTCCAACTACAAAAATATTCCATTCCTACAGAAAAAACATCCCATTTTGTGAAAATTCATCGATCACGGTCAGGCCTGGAACCAAAAGGCTGTGATGTAACTGTGATTGTAACATCTGCATGTTCTGTGACTTCGTGCTGAAGGCTATGTGCTCCCTCCAGACACACCAGATGATGTTTTCAAACGCTTATGCATCTCATTCCACAGTCTGGCTGCAGAAAGTGCTTTAAACTGACAAAGGAGGAGGTGGGGAGAAAAATCTGTGGCAAAACGCGGCCAGCTCTGCTTTCCATTTGCTTGGCAAGTTAGCGAAACAAAGCAACATGCAAAGGAATGTCAACATGTATGACATTTTCATTTGTGTGCTATGGAAGTGACAGGGGAGAAGCGCAAATACAGCAAAGTAGCACGTCAAGTGTGGCGCCTGTTACCGCTGGACTGAACGCGGCAAAATTCAAGCAGCTGCTGGTGTAGCTACCTGCCACGGCACTGGGATGAGACCACTGATTTCACTTTTGATGTTTTGTTATCGCAGCGAGTCTTGCACATCATGAGGCTGCAAAACACCCCCAAACCATCACACTACCACCACAACATTTTACTGTCGCTATGTGTAGTTAACATGACGCTCAAACAACTCCGATGCTTATTATCGTAAAAAACATTTGCATTTGTTTTCATTCTATTGTGGATGATTTTGCAGCCGTGATCAATAAGAAAAGCAGACATGTGTTAGCTGGCGAAGCACTACACAATCCCCCACTCATTGCATCATAGACAATGACTTTCCGTGCCAACATTAACATTTTTTATATACAAAAACGACATTCGACATTAACGGAAAGATACCGGTGCAGTGAAGGTTTGATGATGACTTGACTTTGGAAGAAATTGATTTACTTTACACTCACTATAATATTGAGCCTTGGTGCTTTTGCATGTTTCTGAAGCATCCACACCACCACCACAGCGTTTTGCCTTAAACAAGCCACGAGGCCAAGCAGATCCTTGTGGGCTGGACCGAGGCACCAATGAAGCTTCCATCCTGCTTGTCTGCAGGTAACTGACATGCAGCAGAGTAGCCGGTGTGTCGCTGTCCAATCTGTCCTGTACACGCAGGCCTGAGGTTGTTACAGTAAAGAGATGTCAGCCTCCCACCGCCATCGCCAAGCTCTATTCATAGCTGATTAATTGTGTCATTAGTCTTTGTGCCGGAGGTAATGAATAGCCGGTATTATGGCTTAATGGGGAAGGGTACTTCAGATCTGCACAATATATCTGGGCCACCGATACATAAGACAGTCGAGACAAAGACATGCACAGTAAAGCATTTGTATGTATGCGGAATTAACTGGAGCGGTGTTAGCCGAGAAGTGCCTGTTCTCCATTCCAATTAGTGAAGCAGTGACAAAGAGCAACTGGGGGTGTCAGATGCCTTGCTGGAAGGCATCGACGCGGTGGTTGCCTATGGTGAACCTGCGGCCCTTTGGTCACAGGTGGGATTCTTCAACACTCATCCACCGCTGCAGCCGTAAGCCGCAAGAAGCTCTCCTAAATTTGGACGGCATCCGTTTGCCAAAACTCTGTTAGATATATTGTAATAGCTTCCTAAGTGCTGCAGGGGACTCCTGTATATAGCTGATAGTAAAAATAATGCTGTGAAATAAACAGAAAGACAGCTTCAGATAGCACCCAGACACAATTAAGCTCCTCACAACTTTTAAATTGTGTTTCTAACTGTGCGCACTCGGCCGTTTCTCCCAGGAGGTGTGACTCCTGACGCTTAACTTTAAGTAGTTCATCAAATGGTCTGAGTGCACAGATAAGAGTCAGGGCTCAGGCTAAAATAGTCCGCTAAAAGAAGGCATTTATTTCTGCCAGGAGCACCAGCAGCACCCAGACTACTGATGAAATGTAGCAGGCCAGGCACGGTTCTTGCAACAACAACAACAACAAAAAGATTTTCCGAGGACAAGCTGCCATTTGTAATTGTCTTTGGTAATGGGTACAACATCGGAAACAACTCCGGCACGACGCTAATGGTCCATTACGAAGTCATTTACTTGGATTTGACAGAAAAAGCATCAACAATGTAGTCAAAAGCACGGTCTGCAGCTTTCAGGGCGGTAACGAGCACACATTGGCAGACCTCCTTGTTTGAGTCATGGCAAATGGTTGCATGCCTGTGCTTCAAAAAACTAATCAGGTAGAAGAATAAAATTCCCTCTGAGCAAAGATAAAAAAGATGAGGGTTCAATCCAGTATAAGTGTACAACAAGAAACAGTAATTGCTTTAATGGCTCTGAGGTAAATGTTGTGGAAAATTATTGGCAGCCGGGAGTAACTTCTGACGACTATGGCTCTTTTTCCCCACAGCTCACTTTCACAAGCGTCAGGATGAGACAGCGTGGTGAGTCATGACATCGGAGTTGCTCTGCAAAGGAGCTGGCAAAGGAAACAGGACCGCAAAGAAAAGGCTAATGTTCGAAGCGAAGATGGGGAAAAAAAGGCTAACAAAGCACATTTTTTGGTTCTTTGTGGTTCCTCTAAAGGAAAATTCCACGCTTTTAGCATGAGCCTCACCAAAATGTAATGTTTTCTTGCTTGGGTCTGTGCACCATGTCTCCACTAAGTTCCATGAAATGCTACAAACAACTAAATGTGTGCTGGAAGGTTGAAGCAGTATATGAGGAAAAAGCCAAACAGCAAAAATGCCTATAATAATAAATAAATAAACAAATATATATATATATACACACACACACAAACACACACATATATATATATATACATATATATATATATACACATACATATATATACATACATATATATAAATACATACATATACATAGATATATATACATACACATACATACATACATATATATACATACACATACATACATACATATATATATACATACATATACATATATATATATATATATATATGTGCCCTGCGATTGACTGGCGACCAGTCCAGGGTGTACCCCGCCTCCCGCCCAAAGTCAGCTGGGATAGGCTCCAGCATACCCGCGACCCTAATGAGGATAAGCGGCATAGAAAAAGAATGAATGAATGAATGAATATGTATACACACACCCTTACCTACCATTAGTCCACAAAAACGTTGGGCTACTAACCGAGCACCAAACAGTGGTCAATCACATATTTTCAGTGATGTAAAATGTCTCAAAAGAAATAAACACAGAAATGTAAATTCTGACATCTCAAACACGTTTTTGTTGACATAAAATTCGAGGCACAAAGAAGTCCTTTCTATGACCATTAAATTGACACATTAATCATTAAATTGAATATTTATGTAGTTGGCTTTCTAAATACATTTTTTTTACCATTATTAGAGCCCTGTAGACGATGTAAAAACACCACTGTATTCTCCTTTTCAGTCCTATTGTTCTTTGTTTACACCACACTGCTAATGCACAGCCTACGGGATCAGAGGCACTCAAGAGACGGCCTCTGCTGCATAGCATGCTAGCCTCCATTTTTTTTTTTACTCTAAACTTAAGCGTTTAAATGGCATGGGGGGAAAAAGACTAAATAGGAAGTCAAAAACTTACCACTTCCACACAGCATAGGAGATGCAATTTCAATTTCAATATTTTCAGTTACAAATCAAGGGCCGTAGTCATCCATGAAACAGTGATCGTTTATGAATTATTAAATTATAAATTATTAAAAGGCAATGTATTTTGACATGTTTGTGGTAACTTTTTCATTATGGCTAAGCTACAACAACAGCTACTGTCTAGTTACTGTAGGAAAAGTGAAAAAATCTCAAACACAGACAATACTCCCGCCCCTACACTATCATATGAAAAAATAATGTGAATAAGAATATGCACAAACGGAGGCGTAAAAAAAATCCTTTACTATGGTCGTGTTGTCTTTATGTGTCTGGTGAAAGAATGACTCATGCGGTGGTGCAGACAAAGCGACACCCTGCTGATAAACCAACACGCACAGGAAGGAGTTGGATTTGTTTCCACAAAGGTCTATTTTTCAAGGCGCAATTAGGACCGCTGTCGCCATGAAAACCTTCAGCCACGTCCTGTTATTTAGAGGCGTGTTTTCAACACGACTACGGCGCGAGGGGGAGTCAGGGCAATCAAGGTAAGTTGGGTCTATTTACGTTAAACTCCCAGGAATACACTCTAGGGTAATATGGCTTCCATAAAGAGTGACTACCAATACATTTTGCTGGGTTAGAAAATGACTGTAATTGAAAGTAGACGGTGCATTTATAATGAATCACGGGTACGTATAGCATCCCGCCATGTTTCCGTGGGCCCCCAATGAGTTAGTGCGGGTGACACTGCTTCGCTCCCTCGTGTCAGGTCCCGCGCACGCACGCACGCATGCACGCACGCACGTCACCCCCAAAAACACGCAATATCCCGCCGGTCCTCGCCGGGCATGCAAATGAAGATGTACAGACATGGTAAACAATGTCAACGCCACAGGCAGTCTGAGAGGAAAGCGAAGCCTCTTGGGCGCATCTTTCAGGCACATCAAAACATCCAATGATGCTGCACATCTCCAGAGATGCCTAGAAACATACATCTTCTCTGCTCTCAATGGTGTTTGTACCTTGGAGCTGCACAAATACGACCAGGCATTTCCGGGGAAGTAGCGCAACGATGCGACTAATTTCCTCGTATTACTGCCAAGCAGGTAGCGTATATATTTGTGTCACTCGTTTATGCCTCTATCCTTCCCGTTTACCCTCACGTTGTATGATCAGTAGTCACTCTTGGGTATACATGAGGCCCTATCCTACATTTGCAACTTTTCCAATGTATGTACCGTATATGTGTTTTCATTTTCTACGTGATGCCCTGCGATTGGACGGCGACCGGTCCAGGGCGCACCCCGCCTCCCGCTCGAAGTCAGCCGGGATAGGCTCCAGCATACCTGAATGATGGATGGATTTTCTAAACTAGGTGGAAGTGCCAAATCATGAGTTTGGTGTGTTTCGAGTTATCCCTGGTGACATTTTTATGACACCCCTAAATCTTGTCAACCATCGGGTACGAGAACTTCATGAAATTTTTGGAATTTCTCACATCACAACTTTAGGATGTCAATGTCCGACAACTTGCCAAGTGACCGGCGACCACCGCCCAGTATCCCTTTTTCGGATAGAAAAACTGTGTACCAAAACTGGCCTAAGAAAGCGATGGGAAGATTTTTTTGTTCTTCTGGAGAGCAACTTGTCTTCTCTGGCCAGTTGTTTTGCGCTCAAGCCAAATTCTCCATTATTCATGCAATTATATCTGATTTTTCGGTACTGTTTGCTGATAACCATTAGCACATTAGCCGCTCCGGGCAAATCTGTGCTCTAGCGAGGGCGGGGGGCTGGAGGTGACCCTTGACATGCAACCAATCACAACAGAGTAGGCGTGGTCGGGGTGGAGACTGCAGAATCTGAGCATGACGACCAAGAATAAAAGAATGCAGATTTACCCTTTACATGAAATTTATGGCATAATCTTAAATTGGTGCCCTACTGGGTGTAGTAAACTAGTCTTTAAAAAAAAAAAAACTGAAATGAGCAGAATAGGACCTGTCTAACTTGATTTAACTTTATTTAAATGGGTCCCGGGTGTACCTCGCCTCCCGCCCAAAGTCAGCTGGGATAGGCTCCAGCATACCCGCAACCCAAATGAGGATAAGCGGCATAGAAAATGGATGGATGGATTTGGAATCACATTTAATCACATTCAGCCAGAAAAGAAATCTAGATCCACGCTAAACTTTTTTGTTCACTAAGATCTTAGCTCACGCAGACTTTACAGTTGACAAATGCCTAAACCTTGGCGCTGCCTAAGATAATTTATACTTTGCCGTGTGTTTGTATACCTGCAACGTCTCATGTATGCGGCTGCGTGGCTGAACAACCACGAATGGGCTGAAAAGGTCAAATTGAATGTTTGCAGAAGTGCGGGCAGCTGCAGCGGCCATGGGAGACCTGCTAACAAACGGTCCATCTAATCTGACTTGCACCAATAAAGTGGCCACCCTCGGCGAGATCGACTGAGAAGTGGTAATCACACTCCACCAGCAGAGCAGCGGGGTGTCCTCAGCCCGCGCTTCCACTTTTAGCTTATGGAAACTGGGAGGTGCTGTGGAGAGAGGAGCTGGGTGCTAACAGGAAAAATATAAGCTCCGGCTTTTGTGGAGGCGCTCACAGGGGTCAGCCGCCTGCAGATAAGCGAGGGGTGCGAAAGGAAAGAGGTGTTTTTACGTCAAAATCTACGTTTAATTACCACACCGAGAGGGCTGAGCGTTTCCAAAAATGTCAGCTGGGCATCCTGAAGCAGTGGGTGCTGGAGGACGGCGGCGTATGGTAATAAGGGCAGGTGTTCCGGTCGAAAGGAAAAAACAGGCTGCATGCAGGCTGGGCGTGTGCTCCCAAGCATAAACCGCTGTTTATAACAAGGCTGACCTTCAAAAAACAGCACTGACGCAGGTACCCAAGGCTATTTGAGTCCGGGTTTTTTCTCTCCTACCAAGGCAAAACAACTGCAAAATTGGCACCCGCAGCTTCTCGCGGCACTTAGCTGACAGGCTGTTTACAAACGAAGCAGAGCTCTTCTCCACGCTTGAATAAATACTCGAGATGCCCGATAATATCGGCCCGCTGACATTTTCATGCCTGATATTGGCATCAACATGCGTTATCGGTAGATATGGGGCTTTTTAAAACTGCTGTACATAGACCTCAGTGACGTGCGGTCAGGGGCGGCAAGTGAGGCTGAGCCTCACCACCGCCCCCTGGTGGTCTTTCCTTTCCATTGCACGTGAATACTGAATAGTAAAAAAAACCGCACAATAAATTGTTCCATTTTAGTTCAATGGTCCGTGCTTTACATTGATTTTCATTTTCATTTCAATAACTTCAATTATTTTATTAGTAAAATAGCTGAATTTTCATATATTCTGTTCAAATGCATAGGAAGCACAGCTACGGGAGTCACGTTGAGTCATCGCTTTCGTGGCGCTTCAACCGACCACGCCCACATCCATTCAGGCAGGCTGTGATTGGTCGGTGGTTTCACACATGAGACAATGGTGTTTCCTCCTTGCATCGCCAATAATATACCTTTTATCCCACATGTACTGCACATACTGACGTTTAACAGGCTGTCTAAGAATATTTCATAAAAGTGTGTGACATTTAGTCTCTTATCGACCAGAAAAGCCATAAATAGTGCACAGTTGAGTCTGGTATGTACCGTGCCGCACCAGCATGTGGCAGTGTTGAGTTGAGCGTCATGGAGCTCCAGACGCCACGTGACTGATCTCCATGCATTTGCTCACACAGCCATGCTTGCAGGATAGCAGTAATGCGTAGAAGAAGACCCTTACAGAAGACGTTTAGAACACCTAATTGCCTTCAATTTTGGGTTCATGTTTGTATATCTGACTCTTTGTATAGTCAGTGCCTCACGCTTCATCAACATCGTGAAGCATGTAAACAAGCAGTGGTGGCTGCAGTAACTAACATGTGATGTTACACATATCGCTATTGGTTTATATTGGAATCAGAAATTGAGAGTTGGACAATGTCGGCAAAAAAAGACAATAACGGACATCCCTACAAAATACACATTGAAATGTTTAAATACAGCAATTCACAATCACATGCGTTAATTATACATTTACTATATGACTGAGTCTGATGCCATCTTTAATTTACTCTTTCATATGGAATTAGTTTAAAAAGAACTATAATATTACTAATCGGACAGTACTATAACATATTTAGTGTTTTGTGGTGTTCAAGCAATTAGAAATGAGTGAGAGGGACAAGCCACCTTATTAGCCTCTGCAATTAACCTCCACTTTGTTATTGCTTTGCTTTCTACAGAAAATTCTCATTATAGGAGTTTCATTGACATCTGGAGATTAACAGCTTCCTGACCGCGGCTAAACAGGACAACATGCATTGCTGTTTAATTAAATTTGACACATTAAAATATACTCGCGGATGAAAGCATGCACACTTGCAGTCTGCCGGAGCTCAATATATTGTATTTCATATTAAGCGTTGTTTTTAAGTATTTGGCCCTTCTCATGTCACCATACAAAGTATTCAGCCCTTTGCCCTTTAATATTGGTAGACTTCCTTGCTCTGCTTTAAACTGTAAATGTTTTTTTTAATGGTAACTTAAATTAAAAGTGGTTTGATCTGCATATAGGAGAATAAGAGCGCTAAGAATCCAGCAGAGGGTGCTGTTTCACAAGTCAATTCAGTCAACATTTTCTGGGAGGTAGACGCTTTGACAAGATGTGATGTCACGTGATCCGACTGCGTGATGTGTTTAAATGCATTTAATAATGTGGCCCATATTGCAGGGTTTAGAGCAGTGGTTTCAAACCCGCGAGCCGTGGCGTCCTACTTGGCATCAAAATTATTTCATGTAACAGGGAAGTAAACAAATAAGGCAACTACTGCAACAATAGGGAATAATAAACAACAGCAACTCTAAACACATAACTTTAGCAACGTTGTTGTGCTAGAAAAGCATGTGGGAGGAGTCACTGGGAGCACTTTGCGGACCTTGGTTTGTTGTTATTTATTAGCCCGGTTGCGAGCTGAGTTGTTGAGTAATGACCTCCTGTTTGCCGATGAGTTAGCCATTTGGCAAGAAATGTGATTCGGCGCTGATTACTAGATGCGGCGCAGCCTGACCCAGACTCTGCTTGAGTTGAGTTTGAGAGCCCTGGTTTAGAGTGTCAAAATGCATCCATTATTGGTGGTTTTCTGCCATTCTTGGAAAGTAAACTTCACCAACAGCGGGGCTCTCGTGTATAACGGTAACCAACATACTGCACTAGGCAATACAATTCTATCCCACTGCAAACTACAACCCCAATGGCAAAGCAAAACCTGTCTGACAGCGTCATTTCCAACTGGCCATTATTAGAATTGCCAGGGAAGAATCTTTAAAGCTGACGATCGTTGGTGTAATTGCACGAAGAGTACGAGCCAGCCACACTAACAACAGAAAAAAAGACATGATATCACTGCGTGCTGACTGAGCAAGCGGTGTGTCCCGGTGGAGCGTGACATGTTTGGAAGTCACATATTCACACCGGGTGTCTGGTGTGGAAGTTCCATTTTGATAGTATCCCATGCCGAGCGCCGTGTTCACACATAGTGCTCCGCGTTTGCTCCCGCTGGCCTGGCGGTGACCCTGCCGGCAGATGATGGAGTGCACGGTATTCCTGAAGGACGACTGAGCTTTTATCCGGTGCTAGTCAAGCTGCAGGAAAAGGGCAGCCTATTATCACGCCTTGATTTGAAGAGAGGGGCGCACTCACCCATCTGCCTCATGTGCTTTTAAAACACATTTTGGTGCTATTTAGAAACCCTGCGTTGTTTTGCTAATCATCTACGGTATGATTACATTTTGGGTTTCCACAACTTCATAACAGAGTCCTTCTTTAGACTCTTTTGCAAAACATACTAAAGACGTAAAAATACTGAAAAGGACGTTGAAATGAGTTAACGTGCGGTAGGATCTGTGATTACAGCATATTTAAGCAACGTCGAAATTTACTCCACCACTTAGCCACATGTCCAATTCTGCACATGCTGTCATCGCTCGTTCATTGCAGTCGATTGGCTCAGCAATGCAGGATCCCTCCTTTGAAAAAGAAATGTTTTTGTAGTTATGGCAGAGAAAATCTCTTTACGACCTTCTAAATATGTTTTTTTTTGCATTATTGGTAACCCTCTGGAACATGAAATGACACCTCCACATAGTCACCTTTAAATGCATATTGCCCAATCTAGTAGTCATTATCAGAGAAAATAAATTCAAGTTGTGCTTGTGCGTGTTGCAATAATTGCCTTCCGGACGTGTGGACAGAAAGGGATTCGGAGGTTCACAGTTGAACTTGGTTATATCCGCAGAAGATTATGATGATTATCGTGTTATTATTATGCCCTGTGACTAATTTTTCAAACAACCTTAGCATTGGACCTCACCGAGCAGCATCAATTACAGCAGTAGGTTCTCAGGCACGTGCATTGACCAAATATCTGTGTAGTTAGAGCACAGAAAACCGTGCAAATACAGCTTTAAATATTCAACATAGCCCTACATTTCAATTCTGATGTGGCGAGAGACTTCTGGCAGCATCCGAAGGATGGATGTCTATAAAACCCATCAGGACAAGTAGTCGGGGTGGATAAATGCCATTGGCAGCTACAGGCCTGGCATACAACTGGGGGGTGTTTCAAAAATGGCAAAGAAAGCACCAAAATAGGTAGCTGGACATTCAATCACATGGAACCTGAACAACAAACCCAAACTTTCCAAGCAGGAGCGGTCCATGTGGAAATCGTTATTGTTTGCAGTACAGCAACAGGTTTACTGTTTCATTTTTGACTCCCCCGAGGGAGATTTGTATTCTGTTCATTTGTATTTTCGTCATCGATCCGTTACTTCAGTGTCACTATACTTTATATAACGAGCAATGGAGGGAGTGACAGAGAGAACACAGGCGGTAATAGGCCATTTGTAGGAGTCGGCTTTTTTGTTGCCAGGTCCCACACTGGGGGAGGATTACCTAATGCTGCCATTACGGCATAAGTAACGGATGGAAGGAGGCATGCAGTAAATGAGGATTTAACACTGTGGACCATCTTCATTTGCTCATAAAACCACCTGAATCTTCTATCGAACCTGCTGCGGCAAAGAAATAACATCCTTTTGAACAATTTCATTCATCTCAATGTCATATACTTGGAACCGAAGCAGCTTGAGACCTTGCAGCTTAAACATCCAAACAAGATTATTTAGATCTCCGGTGACGTAGGCAGCGCAAAATGTCAAAGCATAATTTATGGAAGCTGTGGGAATGAAGAGGCTAAGAGAGAAACATTGGGGGGACAAACCAGCTCAGGCAGGGATATATACAGTAATGAAAGTGCATCCCAAAACATAGAAAGCACAACTTTAGTGGCCCGACGCCAGCTGGGATAGGCTCCAGCATAGAAAAAGGACGGATGGAGGCGATTTTTTAAAATCCCACGTTTTACCTGATGCATATGTAGTGCAACTTCAGTCAGCGTACGCCCCTCGGTTTGTGTTGCAAACATTTAGCGTACGATGTGACGCTCGCCTTCTTCTGCAAGTCCGACCGCGTTCGTAAACTTATTTTTAATCACAAAACGTCCCCCTTATCTGCTTGCTGTTTGCATGGAACCTAGGCCATTGCTCACCTAGGCTCATTTTCCCCAGCTTTGTCACACCCACAGTTACGCAACAGGTCTCTGCTTTTGTTATTGATCGCAGCTGCAAAATAACCTGCCATGGAGCCCAAAAAAAAAAAGTTGCAAGAGGAAGCAATTTAACAAAGACATGGGAGAACCTACTGAATTCAAGAAATAACTGACGCCCATGAAGATCTCACTGCCTCATTGTCTTCTCTGTCAACAATCAAGGTGACCATTTATACGCATTTTGATTGGTTTTCTGCATATAAAAGCAGAATTATAAAACTATAAAAAAAAGTGTTTTGTGTTAACATCTTGGGGTATCCGGAACAGATGAATTGGGTTTGCATTATTTTTTACGGGATAACGTTAATTAGTTAGAGTACGCAGTGCAGTGCTGCCTGAATGCGCCCTAACTCTGAATAGGCAATTCTGCTTTGGATAAACAAAGCAAAAACAGTAGTACACTGCAAAGCGTGCACATACAGTATCGCTCTGTGCCACTTTGTTTTGGAAATCACATTCATGAGCGGGTCGTCTGACCCTCAAAGTAAAAAAAAAAAAAATTAAAAAAAAAAACAGGACCCGTTTCCTCGCCGAGCTGAAACTGACAACTGCCTGGATTTCTTGTACCAGCACTTCATGTAATTATGTGGCTGGAAAAGTTGGCAAGCTACAGCAACACACTTGGTGACAGGAACCCTTTAAATAGCAGCAGCGGAGAAAACTTCCCTCCCCGTCATTTTGACGACAGCAACGAGGGTGGACGGCCAAACTCTCCAGCAGGGTGCCATCATGAGGGCTATTAGTGTGTTTACTAATTGAGAAATGTCCATCAGCCAACAATTGAACTGATGAACTGCAACTCGTCTATGAAGATTGGACTTAATTGCATGTTAGGATAATGAAATGATTTGAGAGTCTTCCATTTCTTTTGTATCCAACCTAAAACACAGACACTTCACGACGATGATGACAATCAGCACCATTCGGAAGACAACTGGTCTGAAAATGGCAACATAACAAGGAGCACTGAAACCGTCAAACAACATAATTAAGTCCTTTAGTGTGCACTTTTGGAATTTGGTTGTCAGTTAACTCACATCTGTTTGCAACTAGGACTAGTATTCCACATGGGGATTGTCCACGGCCAGGCAGACCCCGGCCGGAATTCTATTTTTCATCTCCTTTGAGGGCTGCGTGTTTGGACATCATTCAGTAATGTTTGCTCAAAAAGGTACACGCAGTATTTCTATAAAGCCCAGCCTCTCCCGGTTTCCTCACCAGGCACCCCCCCGGGACGGGACGGGAGTTTGGGGTCGAGGCATTTGTGTGTTCTTTCATTTTTATGCCACTTCTACATCCCATGAGCGTTCGGGAAAACCTCCCGATCTTTTCAATTTCCAAGCTTCAGGAAGTCCATGTGCTTTTTTTTGGATGAATTGTGTATTAAAATTGGATGCCAGATTCTGTAATATTTCTCCAATTACAGTATACCTGATTTTTCTATACCGACCGAGGCAGGGCCTGCTTGTCTCTATGCAGCGCTGATCTGGAGCTGACCTTCGACCCCTGACCATTCACGCAGGAGGAGGCTGCAAAGTCAGCCAAGAGGAGAAGAAGATGTACTTGTTGTACTATTTCATTCTCTTGGCGAGACTTTGGTCCTTGGGCTTCACGTCGTAGAGGTGCAAATGAGGTTGAATTTCTATCATCATTATATCACATTTCTGCTTATGTTAAGATGACACCAGCACGAACATCTTCAAACATTTTCCATTAAGAACTTTGGATGTTCTGAGCCGCTGCCTGTGGTTAGACAGACTATGCTGAGTGTGGCCTTCAGATGCTCTCAACCTCATCAGCCCATATTTAGACAAACGCCGAAATCAAAGATGTTTCTTTGCCTCTGGTAAAATGTGTGCACATTTGATCAGCTCTGTTCATTTGTCCTTGGTCACATCTGGTGGAGCAAAATCCCACTGGCTTCATATCCTCTCCAGTAGCCAGTACACAGCCTCTCTTGTCCATTCACAGACATGCATAAGTGTCCAAATGCACTGGTTAACCCCCAGCATCTTCATGGAAGGACTTTATATAATTCCTGGTGAGATTGTGTATGCATTCTTATCTGTGCCGTTTCCTCTAACTTGTTTGTCTGCACAGTCCTCTTCAGAACGACACTAACAACCAATATGACATATTGATCGACCTGCTCTTTGTTTGCAGTTGCTTTGCTAAAAAATGCGGCCATGATGTGCAAGGGACTTGAAAAGAAAGACTGATGTGGAATTCTGATGTCTTTGTAGCTGTCTGAGCAAAACCCACCCGATGTGATTAATCGAGTCCCATTGGGTCGTTTTGCTACCTGGTGTGCTGTATTCATTTTTTATTCTGTGGGAATTAATAAAACTTAACACAAATTGTGGTGAGTCGCGTACCGTGATCCAAGATGATGAGTTGCGCGCTGGACTGAATGTTTCCTGCATCGTTTTCTGCCAGGCACTGGTAGAAACCCTCATCAGACTTGACCAGGCCCAGAACCTGAAGGTTGTGCTCCTTCTACACAACGTACAAAAAGGAATGCAAGTAAGTAGGCTGGAAATAAAACATCACGTTTGTTTTTGCTCCCGTCTTGCGGAAGCTGAACTCAGACATGAAACTGGGTTCTGTCCAAGTTTTCTTCCCCAGAGGAAGTTTTCCCTCGCCTCCGTCGCTAAATGTTTGCCCATGTGGGGTTTCAGTTGGTTCTTTATGTCTAAAACGCCAAATGTACACAAAATGCCAATTTCTCCCAAATATTGTTCGCAAATGCGTTTAGTGTTAGTGAGCACTTCTTCTTTGTGGCATATCAAAATGTTGATTCGGCAGCATCATTATTGCGCAGGCTGGCCACAGTAAAAGGCCACTCCAAAATGTGCAGTCTTATCTCACGGCACAACGCCACAGGGGTCTCGAGCATTGTGGAAGCCCGCAAGTTGCAGCTCCTGAGTACAGCTTATGAAAGGTGGGAGCAAAAATATTTCTTGTGTTATATTTGTTTTGAGTGCATACAAAAGGAACACATTCTCTTCTGAAACGTCAGTGCGCAGAAGAAGCAGAACGTTATCACTGAGGAGAAGAGGTGGCATACAATTATTTTGAAGTAGTCGCTTGGAATGACAGCATCTCCATTCTTCACCCATTTCACTGTGGGGGCTGGGGAACCTGTGACTTCGCACTCAAACACGATGTCCATGGACTCATGGGCGTAAATGTTGGTGGGTCGCTTCACAAACTGGGGTGGAACTGCGAATGACAAAAACAGCCAAAATGAAAGCATCTGTCGAGGGGAAATGCAAAGAGGAACCCCTTGTTTACCGGGGTTAATTGGCTCCAGATCTGATTTCTTATTCATAATTCCATTATCGTTGTCGTTATAGCATGGAAAAGCTGTTTACAACCTTCTAAATACACGTATTTGATTTTGCTGCAGCCCTCTAAATATGAACCGGTTACTTTCACACTCGTATGACCCGATATAATAAACACAATAAAAGAAAATAAGTCATTCGTCATTCAAGACATCCATCCATCCATTTTCCTCCGCTTATCCGAGGTCGGGTCGCGGGGACAGCAGCCTAAGCAGGGAAGCCCAGACTTCCCTCTCCCCGGCCACTTCGTCCAGCTCCTCCCGGTGGATTCCGAGGCGTTCCCAGCCCAGATCAGAGGCATAGTCTCCCCAACGTGTTCTGGGTTCTCCCCAAGGCCTCCTACCGGTCGGACGTGACATGAACCCGTCCCCAGGGAGGCGTCTTAACCAGATGCCCGAGCCACGTCATCTGGCTCCTCTCCATGCGGAGGAGCAGCGGTTCTACTCTGAGTCTTTCCCGGATGACGGTGCTTTTCACCCTATCTCTAAGGGAAAGCCCAGCCACCCTGCGGAGAAAACTCATTCCTGCCGCTTGTACCCGCCATCTTGTACATCTACCCAAAACTCATGAGCATAGGTTCATGTCATTCCAGACATGAATAAGATATAATATAGACTCACACATGATAGCATTGGGAGAGTCCCTTGTTTTTTTACTTTGTGTTCTATACAGTACTTCCTGCGGTGCCCCATCAAATTACTGTGGTGTGCTTGTTTGCAATAAATGTGTTCCGTCGCTAGGGGAGCTGGAAGTGCCGTCAGGGGCTCAGAGTTGAGTTTTGAGTCACAGCATTAGTCTGTGTTCGGCATTATTGTGCATTATTAGGCGTTATTATCAAGCCTGGTGCTTGTGTGTCTCAACGAACATTGCATTAACATTACTGACACCTAGTGGCCAGTGTAAAATATTTGGATGCGTCTTCTGAATGCTTTGTATTTGAATTTTAGTTCACGTTTAGGCTTGAAAATGCTTGATTAAAGAACATTTGCTTGAATATGCATTTAAAAACTAATACAAGCAGTGTTCAACCACACAGAAGATCAGTGATTTATTCATTAACATATATATGATAGGGCCGCACAGTGGTCGAGTGGGTAACACATTGGCGGGTTTCTCCAGGTACTCTGGTTTCCTCCCACATTCTAAAAACATGCATGTTAGGTTAATTGGCCACTCTAAATTGTACATTAGAGTGTGAATGTTTGTGTGACTGCCCTGCGATTGGCTGGCGACCAGTCCAGGGTGGACCCCGCCTCCCGCTCAAAGTCAGCTGGGATAGGCTCCAGCATCCCCACGACCCTAATGAGGATAAGCGGTATAGAAAATGAATGAATGAATGAATATATATATAATAGAGTGTACTGGACAGAGTGACATTATTACTGTAAATGTTGTCATTCCATAAACGTTACGTCACATCTGACAAGACACACAGGGCTCCGTGATCTTTGTCAGGAAATGAAGAAGGTCAAATGAAGTTATGCTGCCTCCTCAGGTGCCAAATTACCAGTGACGAGGCAGAAGCAGCCACAGAACAACAGTGGAATCTAATTATATCCCAATCTATGCATCTGTGACCTTCCCAGCAGATGTTCCGCCTTAAATACTTGATCAAAACAATCAATACATTTAAGGACAGGATGAAAACACAGCATATTGCCCAGACCAACTCTCGCATATGTCCCCTGGTTCTGATAATGAGGACCAGACACAGGTTATTTGATCTTCTGCAGGAAAACAGGACCTCATCAATCAGTCGTGCAACGAGGTCAATGGGAGCATCTCCTCTCTACAGTATTTACAGTAACATGCCTGTGAGGTGAAACTGTGCATGGATGCATTCACGGCTGATCTCACTGAATCTGCATGGACTGCAACCTCATTGGCCGCTTTCCTGGCGTAAAGAATGATGCAATTATTATGCCTTTCATTTGATATCGGTGGGATGAAGCGTATTTCTGGCTTTATTCATCACAGCAGCAGGCTGAGCGGTCAAGTCGATGTGACTGTAGCTAGTTAGTTAGCGGCTCAGCCTCACACATAAAAAGACAGGCGACGTCTGAGTTGTGATTCGGTGTAATTATTTGGCTAAAAACCACCCCGTGTATCTGATAACGGCTTAATTATGAGGGGAAACGGCGAAGCAAAGGGAGTCGCGGCCGAGTCCACAGAGTCTATTTTCTGACCTTGAAAAGCACTTAGCCCATCTGTTTGGTGTTTAAATGTCCCGTGTGTTGCAAAGGTGGGAGGACAGAACAGGCAACATGATACCCGTTTAAAAAAAAGGCACATCAAGCACAAATGTTTAAAAAAAAAATTTCACATTCCTTCTGGGTGTATAACGTCTATTGATCATCTGTGACATTGTGCCGCCACTGATGGAAAATTTGATTATTTGATTTATACATCCATCCATTTTCTATACCGCTTATCCTCATTAGGGTCGCGGGTATGCTGGAGCCTATCCCAGCTGACTTTGGGTGGGAGGCAGGGTACACCCTGGACTGGTCACCAGTCAATCGCAGGGCAGACATGCAAACATTCACACTCACATTCACCATTTAGAGTCACCAATTAACCTAACATGCATGTTTTTGGAATGTGGGAGGAAACCGGAGTACCCGGCGAAAACCCACACACGCACGGGGAGAACATGCAAACTCCACACAGAGTTGCCCAACGGAGATTTGAACCCTGAACCTGCTGACTGTGAGGCCAACGTGCTACCCCCTCAGCCACCGTGCGGCCCTGCAGCGTGCCGTGCCCCGGGTATTTCTTTGCCTACTGAGTGTTTGTGTCAGGTGTACTACACACACCTACGTAAATCTGTTTAGATTGGTGCGACTAGAAACAAACAGCAAGTCTGCATAATGCAAACAGAAAGCAACGAGGCAGCACGGCCAGGAGTGAGTGTGGTGGGAGCGGAGGTTGGTGGTGGCAGTACAGCCATCTGTGGAAGTGAATAATATTACACTGGATACGGATACCGCTGTTTCCGTGTCTGCAAAACTGTTTGCACGTGGTGAAGTTTTTCCTCATTTGCATAACACGTGTGTATGTGTGTGGGGGAGCGTGTGTATATATGTGCGCAATGTTCGTAGAAGTACCTGTTTAAGTTATGTGAGCGTGTTTACTGCCTCCATGCTGCGAAATGCGAATCTGTGTTACTATTACATTTGCATGTGTTTTCCGCCTTTTTAGTGCAAACCCCTCTGTGAGATTTTAATGGTGACTGGTACCCTGCAGAATTGTTTATCTTTCCTCATCTCTTTTTCTCCCATTTTCCTGCCACTTAATCTCCCTATAACTCTGTGTCTATCTCTCCATCTTCAGCCTCCCCCTCCTTCTGCCATGAGAGCACATAGGCACCATTTTCGGTTCAGGAGTGCAAACATTTGGAAGCTATTGGACCAAGAAAAGGTGCTGTGCTCATGCGTGCACATTGATAGCTGCATGCTTAATTTGGTTTGCACTAATGAGAGGGGCAAATGCTATTGCTTAGGAAAACAGAAACCAACAGCCAAAACCATTTTAAAACGTCCTCAAAGCCAATCAAAAATTGCTACACTACCCTAAGCGTGCACACAAGGCCACAAAGGAGGAGCTGAAATGCCCTAACATGCTTTCCCTCAAATGGCTACTCCATGCAACTGGTGCAAGAACTCCAACTGACAAGAAAGTCATTCAACCCTGCTCTGAAAAATGCCTACCTTGAAATAAAAAAATAAAAAGGTAGGGTAGTGTTTTTGTTCTCTGGCTGAGCTGCAAAACTATGTTTGGATTAGCAGGGCCCGACAGACTTTGTGTTGCAGTGTTTGGTTATAAAGACATGCAGCAGCAGCAGTGTGTGCGCGGATACATTTAGGCTACTGGAGGGCAAACAGCTGTATGAAGCCAGTTGCTCCTGCTGCTACAGCTTTCTTAAATGGCTCTTTGTAAATATTTGATTGTATTTATTGTTCAGTGCCCTGTGTGATGTCTGGTTATCGCTTGGTTTATCCATTATTCATTGTTGCTCATTGACTTTTGGCTCACAAATGATTAATAAAAAAAAACAACTTTATGTATACTGGTTTTCAAACTGGGAGGCGCGGCACTACGACAGGGAGATCGCGGGGCTACCATGCACACTTGTCATTATTAATGTAATTTTCGGACTACAAGCTGCTACTTTTTGCGACCGGGGTGGGGTGTCATGTAAAATAATTTCATCTCCAAAAGGGTAGGCCTGGCAAAAAAAGTTTGGGAACCACTGATGTACAGTGTATACAATACAGCCCTGTATGGCACTAAAAAATACTAAAGCAACGTTTAAAGTGAAACCTAGGAAGTATGACCCCATGACGAGAGAGATTCAAAGTGACTTCAAATCTGACTTTTGTAAGGTAACCATTTTAATGGTGGCAAAACACGAGAGACAGTAGTGGTTCCCATGCAGTCATTTATTTGTGGTGGCCCGCCACAAACTAATTTGGATGGCCACGAGGAGATCCCATGCTACCTTATTGATGATAAGGCACCAAAAACACAGTCTAACCACATTGCCGTTCAAATTTCACAGGTTCACACTATCACGATTTTGCAAAAATACATGAATTAATAAATCATGTTATGACTCAAAACTATGCATAGAAAAATGCACATTTCATTGCCAAAATTAAACATTTTAAAGCATAATTTAAGCCATTAAGAAGACGATTAAAATTGGGAATCCAGTGTTCTACATCAGTAATTAAATTATGTCATAATAGATGCAAACATAACCAGGGGTTGAGTTGATTTTAAACAATTCCTTCTCGGAGTCCACGTTTCGATTCCGGTTCCTTACAATTCTCGATTTTGAAAAAAAGAAGGCACGTTTATAAAAGTCTGCATGGTTTAAATGAGGGCGACATGATAATGTCTGAACATCTTCAATAGATTGTTTATTGATATGAGCTTTTTATCAAATGTATTATGTATTATTCAACCAGTGGAAAATGGTACACAAGAACATACAGCAGATTGCATGACGCTTGTATAAATAAAATAAGACTGTTAGAATTAGGAGCCTAACTTGTGTGCGTGTATCAAATATATAGTCTGGGCCCCTGGCTGATTTTGTTAAGTCCATGCGGCCCGCGACCACCCCTGGCCTAGAGCCCACTGCTGCATCGTCAAAATTGAATAACAGAGGAGACAAAAGACAAAAGTGGGTGGGTGAATGTCTTGCAAGAGATGTCCATCAATCAGTCAATACTGCGACTCTCGCTGTGACGGAGTCAAACACAAACACCACTTGGCCCTGGCGTGTTACAGATATACCTTTATCTGAAAAGAATGGCAGACACGACTCTACACGAGCCATTCATTGCAGGACAATCAGACAGGCACCTCCCGGCTGCTGGAGATAACACCCGCTGTGGATATGGAAAATGTGGGTGTAGTTCCCGATCTGATTAGTTTGCTTTGATGGCTTAATGGAAAGCTTTATTTCTGCCAGCATACAGACATCCCTCACTGCAGTGCTCCAAAAATTTATTCATATATGATCTGCTTTGTGGTTAAATACGGTCTGTTATTTATGAGTTTAAAAATGCATAACAAAGCAAATTGTAAAATGGGAAAATAAGCGAAAAGACAAATATAAGGCATTCAAAACATGCGATATGAAGTGTAATACAGTATCTGTGACTTGTGTGCGCCTTTGAGAAGGACGTGTGTGATGTCAATTGACGGTTAGTTGAGTCACCGCAGCAGGTCAGTAGTGTAGGGAGTGGCCGACAGCAGCTCCTGAGTGAATCTTCATTGCATGTGTTCTCTGCTTGGTAATAAAGCGATTAAATAAAGCAAAGTGTTTTATGAGCCTCAAACAGCGCCAGTAGAATAGTATTCTACACCTGGTCTCTAGATGTCAGTCATGTTATTATGATGAAACCATAGCTAACGGGAAGTTCGCCGTCAATGCTAATCTTATACTGTATTATTTACAGTACACGGTGGATGAGTGGGTAGCATGCTGGCCTCGCAGTCAGGAGATCTGGGTTCGAACCTCCATTACAAAAAACATGCATGTTAAGTTAATTGACGACGCTAAATTGTCCATAGGTATGACTGCGATTGACTGGTGACCAGTTCAGGGTGTACCCCGCCTCCCGCCCGAAGTCAGCTGGGATAGGCTCCAACCTAATGAGGATAAGCAGCATAGAAAATGGATGGATAGATGGATGGACTATTTCAGGTAATACAAGTGTAAAGGTGACCAAAGGGGTGTTACTTCATGTCTAGAGGGCTGTGATAATGGTAACAACTGCATTTAGAAGGTGAAAACTATGAAAATTTATAAATATTTATTATAATATATATGTATAATATATATATTTATTATAATATTTATACATATTGAGTCCTCCGTACAGCAGAAATTCACATGTTCACGGTCGGACCTGGGACAAATTAATCGTAACAAATGAGGGACAGGGAAGGTCTGTCCATTTTTGTCAAAAAACATTTGTGAGTCAGAGGTCGCTGATGCTGGACCTGAGAGAAGGCCTGTTGGCCCGAAATCTAGAAATGTTTGTTGTAGTTCAACCCAAGGGTGTTGGATGGGTTTGAAGGTCAGGATGTCAAATGTATGGAGCTTGCAGTGTGCACTGGGGTACCAATGATATTGGTACAGAAAAGGGCCACACTGCTCCCACAAAGTCAGCCACAAAGCATAAAATATACAATAAGGATAGTCATAAATGCTCTATTTTTCTCATTTAGGCAACACAGACAAAGTGTTTCCCAAAGAACTGAAACCTATTTGCGGCACCGGTGGTTGGGACGAGGGGCAGGGGGGGGAATTACGTAATTGTCGAATGTGCATGATTGGTCATGATGCATTTGTAATATGTTTCCAACAACAAATGTTGCAGTTTTTTTATGTCTAAAGACCCGTTGGGCATGTCTTTGAGTGCCTTATTATACGGGTGGGAAGGCGCTTGCTAATTTGCCAAAAGTTTTTTTACAGGGATGTGAAAAATTTTCTCCCCTTCCTTCATAATTATTTGGCATGTCCGTCACAATTAAATGCTTTAGACCCTAAATGGGGACAAGCGGCATAGAAGATGAATGAAAAAAGATTATGGAACACAATCTTCTTTTCCTTTAGGCTTATCCCTAAAGGGGTCGCCACAGCGACTCACTTGCCTCCATCTGACCCTAACAGATCATGGAAAACAACAATATTAGTATTGAGTAGAACACAAAATGCAGTTTTTAAATGAAACTTTTTATTTGAAAAGGGAGAAGAAAATCCAAACCTACACGGCCCTGTCTGGAAAAGGCATTAGGTCACCCTTAGCAGAAACAACCGCAATCAAACGTTTGCAGTAACTTGCAACAAGTCGCTTACAACGCTGTGGAGGAATTTTGCAGAATTGTTGGAATTCAGCGACATTGGAGTGGACATTTTTTTTAGCATTAAGCGCATTTTCAAGGTCATGCCACAGCTTCTCGATAGGATTCAGGTCAGGACTTTGACAAGGTCGCTCCAAAGTCTTCAATTAGTTTTTCTTCAGCCATTCGGAGGTGGACTTGCGGGTGTGTTTTGGATCATTGTCCTGTTGGTTGGTTTCAGCTTAAGGTCACAAACATATGGCTGGACATTCTCCTTCAGAAATTTTTGGTAGACAGCAGAATTCATGGTTCAATCACAGCAAGTCTTCCAGGTCCTGAAGCAGCAAAACAACCCCAGACCATCACACTACTACCACCATATTTTACTGTTGGTACAGGATGTTCTTTTTCTGAAATGCCGTTTTACTTTTACAACAGCTGTTATGGGACTCACACCTTCCAAAACGTGTTTCTTGTCAGGTCACAGAGTATTTTCGCAAAGGTCTTGGGGATCATCGAGATGTTTACTGGCAAAATTGAGACAAGCCCTAATGTTCTTTTTGTCTTGGAGTCATGAAAACTGACCTTAAATTAAGCAAGCGAGGTCTGCAGTTCATTGGATGTTGTTGTGGGATCTTTTGTGACCTCCTGGATGTTGCTGCGCTCTTGGGGTAATTTTGGTTGGCGGCCACTCCAGGAAAGGTTCACAACTGTTTTAGGTTTTTGCCATTTGTGGATAATGGCTCTTGCGGTATTTTGCTGGAGTCCTAAATTTTAGTAATGGCTTTAGAACTTTTGCCAGACTGAGAGATCTCAATTACTCAGTTATGTTTTAACGGGGGGCACACAGGATCATATAGGTTTTTTTTTCTCCCTTAATAATGAAAAGCTTCATGTAAAAACTCCATTTTGTGTTCAAGTTGTGTTGTCATTGACTGATATTTAAATTTGTTTGGTGCCCTGAAGCATTGACAAGTGTAACAAAAATCAGCAACACGGGTCTTTCGTGAATTGTCGTCTTATTCTCTGTCAATCTATTTGTGGAGGGCTGCCACAAATAAATGAATGTATGGGAAACACCGGAAACTGCTGATTTCATCTACGTACAGTAGACTCAACAAATAATAATAATAATAATAATAGAAAAAAAACAAAAACACTGACATCATGATAACTGGGGCCCATGATAAATGAGGAACCCTGGGCGCCAAGAAACTGAAAACCTGCATTTTACTGTAGGAACTATTTTTGTTCCACAGAAACCATTCACATACACACAAGAGTCTGGGCGGTGTCCTCGTCATGCAAGACCATAATGAAAAGCTGCTGTCTCTTCTGGCCTCATTTATCATGGCAGCTCTAATAGAGGGTGAGATGTCACAGCAAAGTCACAGCGTAAGTGTGCCTGATAGATGTGATGGGAGTAGAAGGAGGAGCCAAACACTGACATGGATTCTACAGGAGTTGTGCTGAAAAAGTCCTCAGGGTCTCTACAACACATCTAACCATCTCTGCCATGCTGCTCAAGTGATTAATAACAAGATATGGAACAATAAAATAACTTGCGGGCAAACTCTGCAAAGGAAAGAGCCTTCTGTAATAATTTCAAGTCTCTTTCCAGCATAATTTCAATTTCATGTCATATCTTGAAGAAACAGATTTGGTTCACAAAAAAAGTCATTGTACAGGTTATCAGAAACGCAGACAAACACGTGAGCAGCTTCAGTTTGGACACAGGCAAAGGGTATTTTCTTCATTATAATGCAGTTCCTAATCTATCCATCCATCCATTTTCTATGCCGCTTATCCCCAATAGAGCCGCGGGTATGCTGGAGCCTATCCCAGATGACTTTGGGCGGGAGGCGGGGGTACACCCTGGACTGGTTGCCAGTCTATTCACACTCACATTCACACTCTAATCGACAATTTCGAGTCGCCAATTAACCTAACCTGCATGTTTTTGGAATGTGGGCGGAAACCGGAGTACCCGGAGAAAACCCACGCACGCACGGGGAGAACATGCAAACTCCACACAGAGATGCACAACAGAGATTCGAACCCCTGATCTCCTGACTGTGAGGCCAACATGCTACCCACTCATCCCCCGTGCGGCCCCCAGTTCCAAATATGAAAAAAAAAAACATGATCAAGCATACATAAGCATTTCAGCGTCGGAAAATAATTGCATGAGTTTCATTTACAGGAGAAGTTATTTCTTGAGGGAACCCATTGATCGCTCTGCAGTCGCCTTGGTTGTCAAAGAAGCAAATCCATGCCACAATTAGGTTTCTTCATTAATTTGGATTGGGAGGGGGAAAAAAAAGCAATTTGGCTTGTGTGTTGACTAATGTCTTTCAAACGTATCGGAGATCAATTTCAACAGTCCTGTCGCATTGGAGCTGGGTCATGGGTCAGGTATGAGACGAGGGGGATTTCAAGGAATTCTAGTGGCAGATGTGAAGGCTCAAAGGCAGCAAAGTCAGATGTGCTCCTGCTACCTGATCCAATTTTCCATTACTGTCTCCTTTAATCGCAGTGTCTGACAGGAAATGATGAAAGGGTGTTGAAGGGGAGAGGATGGGATTTGTGAGCAAAGGGATGGAGTCCCAGAGAGATGTAGCTATGTGTGAAATGTGATGACATTGGAGGGGGGGGGCCTCGGGATGTTCCCCAATTCAATTGTTACTTCACACCAAATTGTTTCCTCGCTTTACAGACAACATCTAAAAGAAGCTGCTTCTGCAAAATACAAATTGACAAGCGACCCGTGCTGACAATAGGATGGGGGACATTTGGTTGACAGCACTGTTAGGGTCAGGACCCAAAATAACAGGTCTGTTTTTATTTGGCGGCAGACTGTCAAAGTACAAATGCTGTACAACAAGCTGTGAGGTGCGCCTTCCCTGGGGAGACGCCACAGCACTTCAGGAAAGGCGGAAGACGGGGAGGCATGGAAACGCTTGCAGCGAGCGCAAAAGCGCCACTGAAAATTTAGTAGTTGCGCGGACTGCCATGCTCTTTGCGCTCATCGGACAAGCATGGGGACTAAGACTGACAGCAACAGTGTAAGCAAAATCCTTTTGTTGGTAAGAATAACCTTGATGAACCCGGATAAGCGGAAGAAAATGGAATGGAATGGAATGACCTTGATGTTTCATTACGTGTTGCGTCACCAGCGAGCAAACACGGTACAAATTCATTCACAAATCTTTCTCTGATACGATGAAAGTTTGACAAAACCACATGTTGAGTTAGTTATTGTTGTTTTTGTGTTTACAAGGTGTCGTGGTTACGAATGCACTCCCAACAAATGACTTCAAAAGTTAATGTTAGTCCGAAAACACGCTCGAGAACCACTGACAGGACACGCTGCGGTACACGAACGCAGTGTGTGACTCAAGCGTACGGCAGAAAGATATACGTACTGTAGCAACAACACGGCCTGCGCAGCTTGACTGATGATTAATGCAAGTGCACCAATCAAAAGCACATCATAAAAAGCTCAAAGAGAGGAGACATACCCACCCATATTGGCTGCCCTTTTCATAAAAATTATTAAATGCTAATGATTGCCAGAAGGGTCATGGATTCTGTGCACTGTTACAAAAAAAAACAACCCATGAGGAAAAGAGCATTTTGTTCCAGACTAGCCTGGGAAATAGTTCTAGAAGATAAAACCACCAGTTTCATTTAATTCTTGTATTTCTATTACTGTGCTATGTATGTTCTTCACATGTTCTGTGAAGTGCCTTAGGAAATAATTTACATCACAGTCTAGGAACGGGACCGTATAATCTGAGGACCACCTGTATTGTTTACTACCATGGATGTAGTTTGCAATACTCTAGAACTGCACTGTACTCCTAATATTTAGTTCAAGGCAACATTGACCTCTGATAATAGTTCCCAGATGCAGAGCTGTACAAATTTAGCAAGGAGAAAGAAACATGCTGGTTTGTTGAAGGTACCTTGCACAATGAGTTGGGCCTGGGCTTCGATGGTTGCATTGGTGTTGTCAGCAACACAGGTGTAGATGCCATTGTCGTCTTGAGAAAGATTTGAAATCTGAAGACTTCCGCCACCGAGAAATTCCACACGGCCCTCACTGGAAACAGAAAAAGAAGAGTGTGGATGAGAACAAAGCGGAAACCTGTGCTGGCACCTTGTATGTTGTACGATGTAGACCCTACAATCGTATCCTTTTCGACACATCCACCAATTGAGTCAGAAACCCTTTTCAGCTGTTATTCCCTGATCCATAATTCAGCCAGGGTTAGCACCCCGCTGGGCAATGCTCGACTTCCTTCCTTTTATCCTCATATCAAACAAAAAAATAATTTTGGTCCCCCCAAAAGAAATGCAATTTGGATTTCTGCTTTTACATTAAATAATGAGGAAATATTTGGAAATGCAGATGTCTGCAATTCCGTATATGTACGATGTACATGTAGTAGCTGGTGAATGTGTCACAACTGCACGTAGATTGTAATAACTTTAATTGTTACATTGCCCCAGGAAACGTTTTCATTTTCTTTCATCAGCTAGAAATTAACCCAAACGACATACTTCTACAAAATGACAGTCTAACATCAAGGAGATGAAGACGGTGACATCCATAATGTATCTTATGAGTCTGTGTGTGTGCGTGCATGAAGAACACACTATCCTGAGGACATTCCACAGTGCAAAGTTTTTGAAATTGCAACCCTTCACAAGCAGATCAATCAGTACAAGCGCACTGAAAAGTGTAAAACAAGTCAAGGTTTTCCTCTGATATATAAATATTATACCAAAATGTTATTAATGCCTGATCCACAAATACACAATGAAGCAATGACCTTCCATGTTAAACAGCACCATCTTCTCCAGGCACGTAGGGTAGCTTCTGGACACCTCCCTATGTTAGGTTTAGAGATTTCATCTCTTCCTCAACTGTGCGACGCCGGGTGGTCACAGGTTGCTCTCTTTTCTTCCAGCCTTCAGGTGTCCAGTGTATAAAGTGTGTTTATCCTACATGGTCACAGCTGAGTGGACGCGGAGGAGGGCATGGAATGTGCAAGATGCTTTTTGTGAGGCCTATGCAGATCTAGAGAGCTTAGTGAAGTGCTGCCTCTTGATTTTTTTTCTTTTCTTTTATGTTGTTTTTTCTTTTTTATTTTTTTTTTTCTCTCCATGAGAGGTCTGTGCTGTATGACCCTCGACCAGACATTGGTGCCTCACCATCACCACTTGGCTTCCACTTTAACAACGTGCTTTCAGCAAGCGCTTTTGTTTATCTCACAGAAAGAATAAAAATGATAAAACCAGAAATTGAACTGACATACTGCGACGCACAAATAATTAGATAAGCACATAAAGCATGTGCTGGCAGAAAAACCCTCGCCGCTTTGTGGTTCGAATTTCGCAGCTCTATCATGGTTTTTCCAAAACATACTAATAAATTGTGCTGTAGGAGGTTGACTATGGGCTATTATTAGTCAAAAATATGCATAATAAAGCAAATTGTATGTATTTCTGCCTCTATTAATCTATTTCTTATTCAATGAAAATGACTAAATAAGTAAAATATGAATATACAGCATTCAAAAGACGCATGCAAACACAGTGTGACTAATACTTAGTATTCTACACTCGTCACTGAGTGCCAGTAATATTGCTGTAATGTTCGGTGGCTTGATAGGCGAAACAACAGGTTTTTATAGCCGGTTTAAATTTTCTCAGGCACAATAATCCCTGATAAAAATCTCTGATAAAAACACGAGCTCCAGATATGTCCAGATACACATTTTTCCGGATCAGCAAGATTATTGCCGATCTTGTACCATTTTTTTTAAATAATAAACTTTTGTTACAAGCATAAAATTGTGAAATTGAATATGGTTATTAAATAGTCTTCAAAGCATTATAAATAATATAACAAGTGGTGTTCAGCATGCTGGTTAGAGCAAGTGTTTATAGTCAATTGCATAGAATAAGAAACTAGCGTCTTGTCAAAGGAGTGAGTGCTCTGTGTTGACATGCAAATAAGATGGCCAACTGAATTACAGCCATCCTGACGTGGAATAAAATACTTTTAGGGTCGGACAAATCGTTTGACATGGTTACAAATCATTTTGTGGCATGATTTAGAACAAGCAGCCACTCACGGCACCATGACAGAAGAGTCTGGGCACAGTGAGGGAGTTACGAACCTACGGATGTCCAAATATCCAGTGCCCAAAGTAACTCCATTGCTGTACTCTGTCTGCACGGTGGCGTTTTTGTCTTCATCTTGGTGGCGCGAGTCAAGTGGCAACCAGATTTGAGGCGCATTTAGTGCACCTATCATGTTGGAGCCTGTCCCAGATTTATGACCCGATCTTTCCCGTATTTTCAAAATACAGCTGATCGGCAGCCGCTACCAACCCTGAAGATCAAATCGGGATATTCCTAGTTGGTAATACAAGTGTAAAGGCGACTATGGGTGTGTTAGTTCATGTATTAGACGTATCCAATATATCTAATAATATCTAATGTTAAAAGCCGTATTTAGAAGGACATAAGTAGGTTTTCTATGCTCTACCTACAAACATTTTTCATGACTAAATATGGACTTATAGCGGTTGGGTTTGAAGCCAATTAAACGCGATAAACCAGGGATTACTGTACACATATTATACACTATGAGACAGATTTTAATTCTAGCAATTCCAATAAAACACCACAAAACAAAAGTCTTTCTGTGCATTGATTACTCCCTTGTGAACAGTCAAGAGCACAGCTAGTCGCGCTGAGGCTGTGCACGTCCAATCCGCCTTGAATGAACATTCCCTCAGAAAGAGACGTCCCTCTGTTCACGGCATTGAGCATTCTACATTTCCTCTCTCCGGGACAAGCATTCAGACCGTCAGCCTTTGGTGTCGCATTGACCGCTTCCTCTTGTATTTAAAAGTCAAGCTATAATTTATTAAGTAAAAAGTAAATGCAGTATTCGAAAGAAAAAAAAAACTCCAAAAGCGCCAGTACTGCTCTTTATAGAGAGGGAAAGAGAATATTAATTGGCTTGGAATGATTTGCTTCTGCTTGTGGACTTTTAATAAAAGACAACTGCATCCTTGATGAAAAATGCATGTAAGTCTGACTTATTTCTCCCAGCACTTCAGGATCTTTACCAGCGTTTTCAGCCTGCAAGCTACTGTTAAAATGACCAAGTCCCAAACAGCTAATTTCTACTATATATATAGAAAAATACAGCATGTATTTACCATAATATACTGTACATATTTACTATAATTATAAATATGAGTATTTATGTATGTTGTTCATGTGTTGCAGTTTTCACCATACATTTTATTAAAATAAAATATCACATCCATGACATGTTTGTTAATGAAAATGCTGCATTTTTGTAGAGTAAGTAAGTAAATACTCATGATTGTGCTAAATACTAAACAGTACTAGACAGTAGTGAGGTGTGCTGCAGGTGCGACAGAGGAGTTCCGAGTGAAGGTGGGACTCCATTAGGGATCAACTCTGAGCCCCTTCTTGTTTGCTATGGTGATGGACAGGCTGCCGGACGAGGTTAGACAGGAATCTCCATGGACTTTGATGTTTGCAGATGACATTGTGATATGTAGTGAGAGCAGGGAACAGGTATATGAGAGGCTTGAGGGGTGGAGGTTTACCCTGGAAAGGAGTGGAATGAAGCTTAGATAGAGTACATGTTGTAAATGAGAGGGACCCAAGTGGGAGAGTGAGGTTACAGGGAGAAGAGATAAAGAAGCTTGTCATCTACCGTCTGGTTCAGCAAGGACGTACCGTTGGAAACTAGATTCTGCACACCAATAATTAGGGTCAACGGTCCAGAGCAATGGAGAGTGTGGAAAAGAGGTGAAGCGTGTGCAGGCAAGCTGGAAGGGGTGGAGAAAAGTGTCGGGTGTGATAGAAGAGTTTCAGCTAAAATGAAAGGAAAGGTGTACAAAACTGTGGTGAGACCAGCAATGTTGTTTGGTTTAGAGACAGTGCCTCTGAGGACAAGACAGGAGGCAGAGCTGGAGGTAGCAGAGATGAAGATGCTGAAGTTCTCTTTGGGCATGACCAGGATGGACAGGATCAGGAATAAGCACATCAGAGGGACAGCAAATGTTAGAGGTTTTGGAGATAAAGTCAGGGAAGCCAGAGTGAATCAGGATGGGAGCTTAATGTCAGCTGACCGATGTCATATGACATCTACAAGGTGACATTTAGTATGCAAACTACTTTTTCAATCGATTGGTAGCTTGCAATTGTCGTTTTGGGCAGTTGTGATCTACACAGTGTCTCAGTAATACATTTGGACTGCCATCGCCCTCACTCATAAACACATTATAATGGGACTGTGTATGCATGTAGCTTGACATTACTCCGTATAGTAGGTGGTGATATGCATCTTAACACACCTCATTTACACCTGATCTGTCAAAGAATAAGAAGACGTAGCAGGAGGGATCATTGCTGCCAACTTAGCGACTTCATCGCTATACACTTTATCGTTATACAGAATTCACAGCCCAGCAATTTTTTTTTTCAGAAATCACATCTCATTTACCCTAAATCGGTAATGATTTATACAGTATATACGAGATGATACACAATTTTAGCACGTTTACGCTTTTTTATATGATTTTATGTGTATGCTTCATGCATGTATTTATGGTCAAGCGTTGAGATTTCGATCCGTGTGGAAAAAAAAATAGACAGCATTTTTATAGATGTCTCTATTTCTCTTGGATTTTCGCCATTAGCTGGTGGTCCCAGAACATAGCCTCCATGCATAGCGAGGACATTTTCGGACATTTTCAAAAATGACAAAAAGCAGCAGCAGACAAAATGATCTTGCTTTTCCTGTTAATTGGCGACTCTAAATTGTCCATAGGTATGAATGGGAGTGTGAATGATTGTCTGCCCTCCAATTGACTGGCGACCAGTCCAGGGTGTACCCCCGCCTCTCGCCCAAAGTCAGATGGGATAGGCTCCAGCATACCCCCATGACCCTAATGAGGATAAGCGGCATGGAAAATGGATGGACGGATAAACTTAATAACAAGTGTTACCCAGTTATGGTTCATTTTGTTCTGTTGCCACTGTGCTACTCATTTCTGCATGCAATAGCATTCACAGAATTGAAAGAAGACGTGGAGGAGGAGAGGGACATTTTTGCGTGGGTGTTGACTCAGTCTTCTGTATGACAAAGTAGTGACAAGTGCAGCACATCCGCGCCAGGGAAGCCCATCAATGAGAGCAGCATGTTATTGGGCTGGTTGGATAGGGGTCATCTGGTCAGGAGCACAAGTGATATGTGGAAAAACTGCCACAATAAAACACAATAAAAAACATGACAACCGAGGAGTCTGCTCTGACAAGTGCATTCGAGTAAAAATGGAAGCTTACCTGAGTTATTGTAAAGTATCAAGTGTAGTGGAAACTCGGTTTTCTGCGTTAATCTTTTCCACAAGCTCCGACGAAAATCAAGAAATAATGTCCAATTAATGCGTTCCTGACACCCAAACGTAATTTACAGAGAATAATTAGTGCTTTACACGCTGAAAACGATGCAAAAATAATTGTAAATGACAAATTAAATGGATAAACAAACATTTAAGGACTGAAAAAATGCAATTTGCATGCCAGGTGAGTTTCACAAGCATGCAAACATTATTAATACTTGGAGTACATTTGGACTAAAAATGGAAGCTAAGGAAGTTATATTATCATACACTGCAGTGTGAACGTACCCTCAGTCCGAAGGCAAGGGCGGTTACTGGTTTCTAGGTATACCACAGTATGAAATAGTCATGGTTTCAAGAGAGAAAGTGGAAGTCCAGCGCGGCCATGACATGACTCAATTATGGGTCACCATAAAAAACAAATTAATCAAAACTCAGCCTGTTTTTGCTTTCATGCTCGAGTCTCCAAAAGTGTAAAATAAGACATGGAAAAGTTGCAAGATTTGCCGCTAGTAGCGTTTTCAAAAAACAGAATCTTGCAACATTGATCCCTCCTGCACATCTACCGTGCGGAGTTGGCATGACAAACTACATTCACAGACAGTCCCATTATAATGTGTTCATGAGCAAGGGCAAACTCGTTGCAACTAGTTTATTTATAAATAAATGTACTGCATCGTGTGTGTTGAGTAGGAGGCTGATGAACATAATTTAAAGACCTTTGACACAGACTGTGTTCTTACACTTAAGTCTCTCATATTGTTCTCCAAAGGCATGCTTTCTTTTGCTTGGGCAATCACATCCTCAATTAATAGACATCACACTATTTGGCTTTTATGCTGTCCCGTTTGGTTTAATTTGACTTGGCTCGCTCCAATTGGACTCCATATACTGCCACTGAGAATGGCGTGGAAACGGCTATGTCTTTGTTGGAGGCGATAAATAATGCAATTGGTGCTTATACCTTTGGGAATATACTGTACATTTTAAGTGTCGTGTAGGAAAGTACACCTTTGTGGTGAGCTACCACCCAACTTTGAAACCTACTTCCCTTTAAAGGTCGGTACCTGCCATTAGATATTGCTCGTTTATCTTAAAAGTAGCTTGTTTTTCTTTCTGTCTTGCCAGACTCAAATGTCAGCCATGACTGTTTTATCTGAAGCCTTTTTGCTGTCGCCATCCAGCATATGTAAAGTGCTTTGGAAAAAAAGAAACCATGTGAGTGTTCTGCATCTGGAAGTACGTCTGCAGTGAACTCAGTAAAAATGTCAGGAACGAATGCTTTTCATGTCATTTCATCACAGGACATTGGCATAATTATATGTATATTATTTGATTTCTGACATCAAATCATTAGTGAAAAGCACAAATGCTCGCGTAACAGTAGTGATGGTACTGATGATGGATGCAGAGTTCATTCATTCATTTATTTATTATTATTTAACAGCAGATGTTGATAAGCATACTTAAAACGGTATTGGTTCTCAACATGCTGTTTAGTTTGTTCAGTGGGTGGAATTATTAAGTGCTTCTATGACTTTATCGATTTCCCAGGCTGAGTTCAAGTACAATGATATATGGTTTCATTACAATTCCCGGGCTTTTATTTCTGTATATAAATATTTATAGCATTGTGTGTATATGTACGTTTAAATGCAGTCAATTTACTCCATAATACAGCACGGACCAAAAGGTAAAACGGCATTTTTCATTCCCCTCTGTGCTTCCAGCTCTAATATAAAGCTTTTTAAAAACATGCGGGGGGAGGCCTATGCATTTATGTGTCCACTTGTGCATTCATCTACTACTGCACTGTAAACATCTTTGTGGGTTCCAGCATGAAAAGCATTTGCATGACAGAACTGCCGTCCAATTTGCGCCAAGCCTCCCACACCACGCCTCTGTCTTCCTACACAAGTAAATGCAGTATTCACAGTCACATCCCGACGAAGGCATGAAGGCGAGGAGAACGGGAGACGCAAGAGTGGCAGGATTTCCAATGAAGCTTGATTTACATGCTCTGCCAACTCGTTGTTTGCAGGGCGTCATGCATAATTCATCCGTTTCATTGACTGCTGGCGGATTTTATGAGGTGATAGAGTGATACTCCGCAGAACAAAAGATGACTTTTCATGAGTGCCATCAGGAGTTGTGTCTACAACGCTGGAGCCAGATAGCATTTTCTTCATGCCCCCAAAACAATGATGTCAATAACATCACGTCGACAAACTACTAGAACTGTGTGGTCAGCATAGGGGGTGCTGAGGTTAGCCTGAATGAATCATGAGCTTGGTGGTAGACAGCTGACTACATAAGCAACTCATATTACAATAATCGCTGTCATGGTCCCATTGGCTTGGGAATCTATATTACCAGTGTTTAGCCCTACATTCATCTGTATCAATATATTTGGCCCTACCCGTTTGCCCAAAGTGCGGCCCATGGCTCATTTGTCATCGCATTACTGCAGAAAAAAAACTGCATTTAAAAACTGCATGACTTGCGCAGGTTCACGGCCGAGATCAGAGATCTCGGGCTCAGAAAGGATGGTGACACTTAGTTGAGAGTAATGTGTTCCACTACTGAAGGTGTCTTCATTTTACTTTGCAAAAAGTCAAACTCTTCTACAGTAATATCTAAGTTTATGATTTATAAATGCACAGCAATCTATCTATCTAGCCATGTCATTTAGTCTTAGTGATGTCAATTAACTAATTATTTCTCTCCTTTTCCAGTAAATAGTCTGGGATGGATAAATTCATCTACAAAAGTACCACTGCATAGTCCATCTGACCCCAAAAATACACTTTGTTCCTACGCACAATGTGAATTTAAACCATTTACACCAACTGGTTGTTCATTATGTAGTGAATGGTTTTATTTCCGCTTGCATTTTTTGTTATTGCTCTTTAACCAAGCAAAATTATGTTTTTTTCATTACTTGATTAATCAAAAAATGTTTCAATAGAATACTCGATTACTAAAATATTCGCATTGAAAAACGTACATACGGTCTCTAATAGTAATTAGAGCCCTGTGGATGCACAATAACACCCCTATAGTCACCTTTACAGTCATATTACACAATACAGTAGATATAATCAGAGAAAATAAGCCATGTAAAACATAAAGAATACTTGTGTGTGTGTATTTCAATAAATGTATTCCGGACACGTGAACAGTAAGTGATGTTGGGGATTCAGGGTTCAGTTTCAGCTGGTGTACAGCCACAACACTACACCGTGTTACAATTATGATGATGATTATTGTTGTGTTAGTGTTATTATTGTACCTGCAATAATTGTTGTTGACAGCAATCAAGTCTGCTGCATGTGTTACTAGTGACACCGGGTGGCTTTGTACGTACATGTAAGCCATGAATACATCCAATTTTCTTAATAGGCATATTTAAGCATTTTAATACGCCATCGGAAAAAACACAAGAGTGGGGATGCGATGTATGAACCACAAATTGGCATTTGTATCTTAGATATTTTCTTTGGGAATGCCAGAGTTTTTATCCTGCTACATTCCCACATGCCCCCAATCAAAATAAAGATATATGGTGCCAAGTCCTTCTAGAAATGTCCGACAATGAAGGAGGGTCTGAGGGAGGAGTGAGGCGTTTGGGAATCATTATGTTCTAAAATGACCACGTGCGGTTTCGTGTTGCAAAGGAGTGTGATGGTAAGGAAACAAACAAGATGCATGACAAAGTTGGAGCATCCGCATCAGAAGCTCCACGTGATAGAATTCCCTCCTGTCACAGACATGCCCGGACTTTACTTGGCTGCTTTGAAGCATTCTCAAAATCCTGATTTCAGATCCCCAGCCTTGATGCTGCCACTTTCAAGGCCCTGTTTGCGCCGTGCTCCCAAAACCAATTAGACTCCCTTTGCCTTGTCTTTGTCTCAACTCCACACCATGTGCACCAATTAGGAACTGACAACACCGTCTAACTCCCAGCTCTTGCACAAAAGGAGGCTCAAGGACAATGAGCCCATTCTTTCCATTTGTCAATGTCACAGCTAAATCAAAACGTGCAAACGTATTTATTGCACGATCCAATTCCACTCGCAAGGCAGAAACACAGGAGCACGTGGGAGCTCGTTGTAATGTCGCCGTTCGGAGTGCACTTTGTAATCACCGGTGTCAAACGCCTCAGGGGGCAAGTATGTACCCCAGATAGAATTTGGTAATTAATACAAGCTTGATTAAGTACTTTTTAGCCTGCTCCCATCGGAATGAAAGTAACGTTGGGTAATGTGCACAGACATTCTGCGGACATAGAAAATATTTCCCGTTTGTGGGCGATAGGACTGGGACAATAACGGGTGTCAGCTTTCCCACCTCCAACACAGGTAGGAAGAGAGTTCACTCTGTGCATTGGTTTCGGCACATTGTTGGTCTTACATTGTCTCTGTGGGGGGAGGCTTGGCAGGTAGCATACACACCAAGTGCAGAAGCCTGCAGCCTCATGAGGAGCGATGCAAGGTAAATGAGCAGATAAATATATTGTTACGGTTACTTTTCAGTGTACTTTTCTTGAAAGTAATGTTAAAATCTTGTCTCATCTTGTGTCACCCCTATTGTCTACTAATGGTATATTTATTATTTTTATTTTCTACTACTATTTATGTTCTTCAATGACAATTTTCAGTTGTGGACGTGCTTGCAAGTTGGTGTCTTAACACGCTTTCTTAACTTCACAGCACATCTTTGAGGATAGACCTGGTGATTTTAATAAGGCTCTTGAGCCTTTTGCACATGTAGTAAGGCTACGTGTACAGTTACATTTTGGTGCAGAGCCAACATAACAGTATCTGCCCCAAAGCTATAGCCTTCCTACTAAGCATTTTAATCTCTCCCACCTCTCATCTTCTCCACCATCAGGCCCTTCTATGGAGAGCAGTTTAACTATGCTAATTAGGTCCAGCTGGTGGGCCCTTGGAATTTAAAGGAGATAGATATCTCACCTATCACGGCTGCAAAAAATCCTGAAACTGGATAACTTTGTTTTCTCCCGACTTTTCGTGGAAAGCATTTATCATTCTACTTACCACATACAAGGAAGTTGTAATTGTAATTGTAACCCTGTAGTGTGATACAGTACACACATTTGCGATGCAGCATTCATGGCCCTGCAAATTTCCAAATAACATATCTTATTTACCCAAAGTAGGTAATATTGTGTAAAAAAAAAAAAAAAAAAAAATGCACAGCAAATATGTCCCACGGAAAATAAATCTTTACATGTTTTTGTGAATGCATGTAGACTGCGCTCTGACTGCTGATGAGCGAGGGAAGGGGTAGGTAGACTAATGTACAGGCGTAATTATGGAGAGCATGGCAACATGTTTTCTAATGAGAAGTGCACTGTAGTTGTGTGCTTGAAGCCCGTGACGAGCATAGTGCGCCACGGGGGATGACTGCGCACTGACCTTTTGTGACTGCTGTGAGGTGGGGCGTACTTTTCAGCAGCAACCGCAGAACCATATGCTCTTTCACTTTAAGTCTGCAAGTCTAGGACTTAAACTTGGATTAAAAGGCTGGTTAAAAGTCTAGTGACCAACGGCCACTTCCCCATTGGCGAACAGAAATGTTTTGGCGGCCCCGCAATTTTAAATATTATTGAGAAACGTATCATATCTATGTATTTATCTGCACTGCACAGACTCTACTTGAAACTGAAACCAGCAGGATAGCATCAAAATGAAGAACAGTGAAGCATACCAGCATAAATAGTAAAAAGAGAATATTTGAGAAGCACAGCTCTAATATAGTGATGGAGTTTTGGATATATGACGAGGGTTGCTTCGGTGTGGTTGTTTGTTAAAAATAAAATAAAAACATCACAATTTCCGAGACGTGTAACCCTGGAAGTGTTTGAGGTTGTGGAATGAGTGGATTATGAGTTTCCCAGCATGCTTGTTTCCAGCTAAAATGATCACTTTTTTCAGGAATGGAATATTAAAAGTTACAATAATCAGTACTACAAGTAATGAGCACAGCAAAGTGCTTATCTACCACGGAGACATAACACACTCAGAAGACCTTTCACTTGGAACAGCTGCACCCTGCTATTTTTATCTGGGCACAGACTCCTAGTCTAATTTCACAGCTGTTAGAATGAAACAATTTAGGAGGACTATTGCCTCATTACGAGGCCGGTAAGACCACTGCCCTAAGCCTCTTTTATTTCAGTTAAAGTATTGTTACTTCCGGCTTCGAAATGCCAGGAGGAGTTGGGGAGTTGCATACTTGCGCAGATGTTAGTTGAGGTCTGTGATGCGGGCCAACTCACTGCTATTTTCCCCAAACAGTTGAGTAACAATAGAACACACAGATGTGCTAATGAAGCCTTCCGGAGGCCATATTCATCTTAAAAAGTGCACGTACACTCTTTATCCGGTAGAAGACTAAATGAAGTTCACAGTCCTACCTTTCCTCGAGCACCTTGTCTTTAAACATCCATCGAACGTGTGGGGTTGGAAAACCTGTGGCCACACAGGGCAGCAGGATGCTGGCACCCAGTACCTTGGTCACAGAAGCAGGCTGCATGAGGAACTCCAGCTTCCTCTCTTCTCCGGTTTCTAAAATGAGGGAGGGATAGTGTAGGTTATGGCCAGGGTCAGTCACACCGCCATGCTTCACATGAACGGGGTCGTCTGTCTTTAAAAAACTTCAAAAGCTCTCGTGTCTGTGGCACATTTGTTCTTGACACCAAAACCAAGCGCGGTCGGATGAAAAATGTTGACCACTGCAGAGAACCTCAGCTCTGTGGAGCACAATAGAATCTCATGCAACTCCAAGTGCCAGCAACCTGCAAGATCCCGAAAGTCATGATTTTTCAATGTCACGGCCACTGTGATTTAAGTACATCTCAGAGCTGCAACAATTAATGGATAAATCAATTATTAATCGATTTTGGTAATCGATTAATCGTTTCATTTAAAAATGTACTATAAATATCCTGATTTTAGCCACTCTAATGTAACTATTTTTATTTCCTTAGTGATCCGAAAAAGCAGGCATATTATCTTTTGTGCTTCAGGCATAAGAAGATACTTCACACCCATCACTTTTGACTTTGGAAAAGAGCTATCAACATTTTTGCCTCTTTTTGATATCCCGCAAAGCAAACCACTGCAGAGATGTGTCCGTAGAGTGTGTGTAAAAGCATTCCCATACAAAGTTAATCCCATACTTGTACTTGTGCTTACATTTCTGCACTCTCTCCATTATCTCTCAGCATGCATACACGCAAAACCTACTGGTAGAACAGTGAAACTGCAGTCTGATGGTTTATACTTTGCTACTTCAATTTTGGTGACTGAGATCTTCCACTTTGCTATGAATTTTGCAGGGAAAACCTCTATGGATGCATTCTTAATGAGATTACTGCAAAGAAGGCAAAACATGTCTTTAAAAATCCGATTAATCGAAAAAATAATCGACAGATTCATCGCTTATGAAAATAATCGTTAGTAGCAGCCCTACTGCATCTAAGCATCACAGCTCTACGATTATCTGTATTGAGTCACACTTTAGACACCCCACACACCTTGGAGGAGACAAAGAGGTATAAATGCCCCACTGCGGTCTTGTTGAAGACTAATTTATGATTTTTAATATCTTCTCTCTGCTGGCAGGAGCCTGGTGCCTAACAACTCAGTAAACACAACGAGTAGAGGGATGAGATGAGACGGTGCACAGAGGAATTCACAACTTCTAAGGCTTTCTCTGATAAGACAACAAGAAGCAACACCACTCTACCTCTCTCTCTCTCTCCAGCGGGGCACATTTTTTGATGCTAAAGGAAATTCAGATAGAATGCCATTTACTTTTTAAATTAGAAACAGCAGTACACACAGGGGCAAAGAAAAAAATTGATGAATTATGTTAAAAAGGAGACTTTCACAAGTCCAACAACTGTGATTTGCCATTACAGTAGTTGTCTGAGAGTACTTTAATTATACTGACATCTAGGGCTGTGTGTCAGTTATCGCACTTTCACACATACATTTAGCATTTTGACAGCAGAAGTGAAGAAACTGCAGTGATTGTTGCACCCAAACTGTGTAGCAATGGAGCATATTCCCGGTTCATCGTGCTTGCAATTCACTATGAAATAGGAGAGAGAATGAAGACGAAAAGGAAGCAAAAAATGTGAAGTAATAATAGCAGTTTGGGACTGCACTGTCACACATACATTGGCTGCATCAGGAACAAAGTACATAATATACATATTGAAGTACCAAAATCCAGGAATTGAAACACGGCCCTAGTCTACCTATATGCTTGGTCTCCATCATTTTTTCCAGAACTTCACTGAGCACACAAATACATTTAGGGCCGCCACAAATAGATTTGGCGGTATTTGTTCCCACTACCACATAAACACATTATAATGGGACTGTCTGTAAATGTTGCTTGTGGTTACAACGGCAGACAGTAGATTGCATCATAACCCTGCTTGTTAACACACTCGTTTACACCCCTCCGGATACCCTTTTTAAAAAAATGTGACTAGCGACAAATCTAGCGACTTTCTCTTCCAATTTAATACCAGTATTGCAGTCTTCTGTATTGTGTAAACTTCCAGACTCTATTCAAAAATACTGGCACACAGCCTACTCCATCACTCCTATTTGCTACTGTGTTAGCACACGTTGATGTTGTGATCACGTGAGCTCCATCCAGGTGCTGCAGGATAGAAGTGCTGGAATGTACTGCTTGTATCAGCGTGCTTACATAGGGGAGTATAAATGCAGGGCAATAGAATACAAATTCTAGCTTTTTTTCTGATATGGGACCAATATCAGATATACCAATATCAGATTGGGATACCCCAAACCTGATCTTCTAAACGCTTTGCTAGACAAAAGTGTGCTTAATAACTCAGCCTACCTGGCAGCATCTGAAGCTGTGCCTCCTCACTGGACTTTGATGACCCCACATTCTCCACCAAGCAGCGGTAAAGACCAGCATCACTCTCAGTAGCATTGCTGATCACCAAGGCACCACTGGGTAGCTGCACCAGCCTGGGGTTGAGCTCCAGGGGCTGACGGTCTTTCTCCCATCTCGTGAAGGGCAAAAGGTCCGAATTGATTTCACACGCCACGACCTGACTGTCTCCAAGACGCACAGTGGAAGGTGCTGGCTGGCTGACAAACCTGGCCATTCCTGCAAGGAAGGAGAAGAGGCAGATGATAAACTAGAGCAAAAATATTACAATGGCGAATAAAGTTTCGCAAAACAAGAAAAAACATATTTGCTTGAGATAAGATGGTATTTGCTGGAATACAAACTATAAATGAGTGATGATTTCATAATTAAATCAGTCATATGAAGATCATTTTACTTGTGACTCTACAGGTTGTGACGCCACCAACGGTAATTTAACACATTGCAATCCATATTTTGCACAGAACTTCGATCCAGCACATGGAAGCCAAACACAGGCAGAAATGTGTCTGTGTGGCAAAAACATTTACTTTTAATTGCGGCTGGTAATTTGTAATGCAAAACAGAACGGAAAGCGCGCAGCAGTCATTTAAAGAGACACTTTGCTCGTGCCGTTTGCGCTCGCCTTCAATGTCATGCAGCGTGAAATAATTATTTGCTCTGTTTGCAGGCATTGATCTGAAACCCACACTCATAGAATGCCTCTGAGATAATTGCACTTGTTTACTTTGATTAAGGAAAATCCACAATATGTAAACGGCAACGGGTTAATTAGTGGGGATGAGGAGGGAAAAGTAACAAGGCCATAACAAGTAGAACTACCATGGGGGACCTCTTTGGGACTGGCTATGTATGGGAGAGATCAGCAGACACCGTAGTCAGTCAGGTGAGAGCTTGTCTTGTCATCTCCACTGGTTTGTTTGCCATTTTTCTGTTGTAAAAGTAAAAATGTGTATACTGTATGGTGATTAGAAATCACCAGACATCCCTAATACGAAGACATTTATTTTTACACTGACATCACACCGGGGTCAAAGTTTGGCGTTCACTAGGGATGGTGACACTACTTCACTGACTACTGATGATGGGGGGACATGAATATGGTTTTGTGCCAAACCACTGTGTCTGCGTTGTGTTTCAGCATTTAGGATTTATATTAAAACAACATAGGCCGCATGGTGGTTGAGTGGGTAGCATGTTGGCCTCACAGTCAGGAGATCAGGGTTCGAATCTCCGTTGGGCATCTGGAGTTTGCATGTTTGCATGCGCGCGTATGTGGGTACTCCGGTTTCCTCCCACATTCCAAAAACATGCACGTTAGGTTAACTCTAAATTGTCCATTAGAGTGTGAATGTTGTTTGTCTGCCCTGCGATTGGCTGGCGACCAGTCCAGGGTCTACCCCGCCTCTCGCCCAAAGTAAGCTGGCATAAGCTCAGCATACCTGCGACCCTAATGAGGATAAGCGGTATAGAAAATGGATGGATTAAAATAACAGAAGACCTATGAAGATTATTGGCCCTTACCAAAAAATGGATGGTAAACACCTACATCTCCAACCACAAAATTGTCATCTTCTCTCTGAAGCTCAATTGTGAGTTGGTATTTATTTTGTGCTTTCAATTTGCTGTTGTCATGGTTTTCTTCAGAGGTAAATCGCAATAACGTTAAATGAGATTCCTGTAAGGGGGGGAGCATCAATAGTGAGTCCATCCAATGGCAAAGTAGCATGTGTTGGGAAGAGGAGAATTTGTACCAATGTTGTCCAGAGAGGCTGAAATCTTTCTGACGGGCGATTTATCACGTGTGCCCGGTCTCGACTAAACGGCCCCTTAAATCCCCTGCCGAGACAGGCTCCTGGGGAAATCTCACTTGGAGATAAGAGCCCAACAGCTAGATTCCAGCATCTCTCAACACTGAGCTTGAACTAATATAGGCTTAGCTGCCGCCAGCATTGATATGTTTGTATCGCAGCTACCAATCGCATTCTGTGTAAAGCTGAGAAGGACAGCTACATTACAGACATGAGCTCCATATTCTCCCTTAGATTATAACTCGATGAGAGGATGACTGAATAATATATATGTATTGGGGGCTTTCTGTGGTACAGATCTGCCTTTCAATAAAGATTTAATTTGTTTTTAAAATTTCAAAGCAAAGATCTCTGGAATCGTTAGTACTTGTAGTTTTTGTAGATTTGTATCTTTGCTGGTTAATCTGGTAGGCTTCATTATTATGGTGTTTATTGGCTACTGAACAGGTTAAAGCTTGATGTAATATTTTAAGTGGACACTACCGAGTACGACCGTTGAATACTCTATTATAGGTATTTAATTCTAACCATATACAGCGCTAATTATCCATCCATCCATTTTCTATACCACTTATCCTCATTAGGGTCACGGGTATGCTGGAGCCTATCCCAGCTGACTTCGGGTGGGAGGTGGGGTACACCCTGGACTGGCCGCCAGCCACTCGCAGATATTTATCTTTTATCATTATGAATCAGATTCACTCATGCTGAGTGACCACAAGTGTGACTGCTCTGTGAATCGTTTTGTGATTGACTGTCAAACCATCCAGGTTGTAGACTGCTTAGCTGCAGCCCTGACTAGGATGAAAGCAGATGAATGGAAAGCTGAATTGTGAAAGCAGATCCAAGTAGACAAATTTCGGCCATGGCAGAGGTCTCTTTTTGGTATTAAACACTTAGGTATACGGCAGCCGCTCGGTGGCCTAGTGGTTAGCATGTTGGCCACACAGTCAGGAGATCGAATATTCATTGAGAGCATCTCTGTGTGGCGTTTGCATGCAGCTTAAGCATGTCAACACAGAAACTGCAGGGGTTTACTTTCACTGTATGACAAGCTTGCTGCGAGTTATTGCTTGCTCAATTAAAAAGACATCCTTTGTCTGCATAAATATGTGTATGTGCACAGTATGTGTATGCATACGTGTACGAATATGTGTATATTTATGTATGTATATATATATATATATGTATATATATATATGTGTGTGTGTGTATGTATGTGTATATGTATGTATATATATATGTGTGTATATGTATGTATATGTGTATGTATATATATGTATATGTATATATATGTATATGTATGTGTGTACATGTATATTCGTATTATCATTATTTTTATTAGTATTATTATTTATTTATTTATTTATTTTTTATTTGTATTTTTGCTCATTTTGCTCTCTGACTGTTCTGGTTGTTGCTGAAATTGTGATTATCATGGTTGTTTATAATATGGTTGAAATATGTTTGTGAGGTTCTTCTGCACCCTTTCTTATGACCCCCACCCGTCCCTTTTCAGGTCAGGTCCGGCATCGAAATGTGGCGCAACAAAATTCATAATAAGCGCAGTCAAATGTCAAGGGAGACTCATTTGGATTATGAAATCTCCCTAGTACAAATGACCAGTACCCCCAAGTGTACCGCTATGAAAAGCCGGTTAGTAAAGATGTCAAAGTTTAGAGTCGATGCTGGACTAGAAATCTTTTAGTCCAAAAAGGCCTGTCATTTTCAAAAATGAGGCTGAAAACAAAGTCCTCAGGTCTCATAACCAGAGAAACAAGCTTGACTTGATGTTGCATGTGAAAGATGATATCTGTGCCCCAAGTGCAGTACCTTAAAGGACTTTTTTTTCTGACTGATTCCACTTTGTCCATCCTGGATGATTGTGTTTGCAATAAATAGTCATTCAGAGCTGAAATGATTTCTTCTAAATGTTTTCATTCTAGCAGAGTAGGCTGGTGTGCTGATGCATGATGTCCTGATGACGGAGGCGGGAAATTAGACCAAGAGCACAACTGCTAACTTGAAGTCTATGTGAGGATGCATTTTAATGCCAGACATGATCGACACAGTTATGGGGTTCTCCTTGCAATCCCATTACCCAGGATGCATACTAATGCCAGTACGGGAGCAAACCCTTTGTCCTTCTAAACCACATCCCGTGTTCATCCCGTTTTGTGACAACCAGCAATAATGATGTAAATCTTTCACATTATTAGGTCTTCCATGTTCGTGCATGTGTGTGTGATGTACACATACACAATGGTGTGGGTCAGGGAAGGGCATTCTAGATGGGAAGCGGTGTGAGTTGATTCTAACACTATCGATTCCAATTAATCACAATTTCGTTTAAATTGACTGGAGTGGGTGCTTCGTTTCCACCTTCGGTGAGCACTAACTGAACTGTGCTGCCACTCTCGCTCGGGATGAGGTGAAGTGCTTCCAAGAAAGCAATAAAGTCACAGAGGTTTATGGTAATGGCAAGCAGTTTCATTTTTAATTTCCATTAAATCAGACCTCAATGACCTTAAATAAAACATATGTCTCCTAATATAAGCGAGCTTGGAATGGCAGTTCCTAAAATCCACATGACATCATCCGTTTGGCTTACAATCATATACCACACATGCACGTCAAAAGGCATGCGACTAAATTGCACATTTGTGTCGCTGCCACTCCGAAATAAAACGCAGAACAGAATAACAATGAGCGGATTTATTGGATATGCAGAGCGATTCAAAGATTTCCCTCTAGATGCAGTGCATTAGCAACCGCCCAGCAGAATTGACAATGCTGCTCTTTCCCGCAGTGCCCAAAGTAATGAAAAACTTGTTGCAATATTTTGTTGCAGATAATAATTACCTGTAAACTGTAAAGCTTCTCACTCCCCAAGAGAAATGACCCACCGCTTTGTAATCATAAAAAGCCATAAAAGGCAAGATTCCCATGGACGATAGCAGAATCAACGGGCCTTTAATGAGACACTCATTATGACTGCCCTATTGTTTCCACAACATTTCCCACATTTCCATTCAACAAGTTCACAGCAATTCCCCTGGCGATTGGTGAAAATCATTCTAGAAAGGTGAGAAAAACAGTGCCTGAAATTGAGCCACTGAAATGAAGCCTTTCACACCAGAGAAATCCTTAAAATGACATTACTAGATAATAAACCCTCCTTATCTGTCCTTTGACTCCCTTTGTGGCAGACAGTCATGGAGAATTAATAACTCCCCCTGCCATTACTGGAGATTTTCAACGTTACACTACAGTATATAGTCTGACGTATTTCTATACAACAAAGTGAGATTATCTATATTGTTTACTGGACCAATAAAGTGCAGTGTTTTGGCTAAAACAATGACGCAGAAAAAGCACGGTAGCTCGGAAACACTAAAAAGCACTTTATAAGTCATTTTAGGGCTGCAATCTGGGTGAGACTCTCTTTGGGTGTGACCAGGATGGACAGGATCAGAAATGAGCACATCAGAGGGACAGCACATGTTAGAGGTTTTGGAGATAAAGGATGCTGAGTTTTGAATTGCCAGGCAGGAGGCCTAGAGGAAGACCAAAGAGGAGGTTTATGGATGTAGTGAAAGAGGACATGAAGGTAGAAGACAGGGTTAGATGGAGGCAATTGATTCGCTGTGGCGACCCCTGAAGGGATAAGCCCAAAGGAAAAGAAGAAGACAAAACAAATGCAATCGCAATTCACAATGACATGCATTCCAAATTCAAAGTAAAAACTATTTTCAAAACTGGTATTTAATCTAATTAGCTGCTATTTTACCGAGGAACCCAAGCCGGTGTCATGGGCATGGTGGAGGACGCTTCCTCCTCGTGCACCTATATTGTAAGGGTGCCATCGGCGCCATTGCTCCGGTTCTACCCGCTGACGGCCAACAACGGGTGAACCAGTCAGTCAGATTTTGTTATTCATCGTCAAGTTTTGCTTTTTGTTTGAGTTTTTTTTAGGACGCAGCTAAATAAACAGATAACTCAAGATGAACAAATAAACACGGTAGGCGTTCAACAACAGTGCCGTTATTTAGTGACAATAAATTGAAACCTGCAAACTCTCAGTTTGATCTTTTCAAAGTACTTCCACACTTGGGTTGGTTCTTTAGTAGTTTTTATGAGCCAATAAGTCTCACCTCATCTCCATCTGCTGCGGGTGATTTTATTACTGCTCACTCTGTGGAATACACGACTGATTTTATTTTCATGAAGCTGATTTTGTATTTATAACAAAAACAAAGCCATTCTATGTAAAAATGTATGCTCTGGAGCAGCAGCCGTGGGCACCCCCATGTAGTCAGAAAGGCGACAAGACATTTTCATATCCTGCTACGGTCGATAGTCAGATCAGATTTCTCATAATTGAATAGTTCAAACACATCCCTACTGGCTAGTTCATCAGCTCGCAGGAAAAGCGGTCACATTAATAATTTTCTTTTCTTCATCTTTATTTTGTGCATGAATGTACTGTTGAGCGAGCGAGGTTGTCTTGCCTTCTTAAAATATTGTCCCTCCCAGATCTCCTAGTAACAGTGCATAGAATCCATGACCCTTCTAGCATTCATTAGCAATCAATAATCTTTATCCTTAATGATGGTCCCAGCAGCCGAGTGGTTCGGACCAAAAGACTGGCTAATATTGGCGTCTCCTCTCGCTTTATGGTGTTCATTTTGACTTCTGTGGTGACGAATGAAGTGTAATAAGTATTTAAATTAGCTAATGAGCCTATAAGAGCAGGCAGACACCGTATTATTCCGCCCAACACGGACACATGTTGCCTTCAGTAAATTCAGTAAGCGCGATCTTAACCACAGAACGTTGTTAATGTTGTCCAAAAAAAAGTATAATTTCTTTCAAACGTGAGCACATTGTCCTGAAAATGTGAAGAAAGCATCCCTGGGAGTTACGATCATATTTCTAAGCAATATTGTCATGATTCACTTTTTGTGTGTGCAGAATGGTGGAGCCCTAATTCGTTTGTACAATAAGTACTTAGCTTTATTTCTGCTCAGCCTCTTCCCAAGCCCCAGTTTAAACATGCTGTAGCATCAGTGATAATTAATTCCATAATTGAAAGTTTCCAAAGCTTCAGGGGAGACAAATTCTAAGGGCTTTCTTTATTACGGCAAATCCTGCTATTCAGACAAATGACTTACTATTTCTTTAGGGTAAGACCGTAAAAGTGTTCATGCCTTATTAATATTGCATTAATAAATTTTCATGTTTAAAATTAACGGCGCTTTAATTCAGAAGAAAATGTCAACTGCAGAGTAATGCAATCAAGCAGCCAGATTAGTGGTCTCCTTTGCTTTTTTTTTGCAAGTACCACTACTTTCAGCATGTCGAAGAAAGGCTGGCAGAAAACTAAATACTGTAGGTCCTTTTAATTAGTGTCTTTCCACTATGTCCTTCTCAAACCTCCATGGCCGCCTGCTTCATTCATCCATCCACACACTAATGGCAGAGTTGCCAGTGAGGCGATTACCTAGTTCGCCGTTCAAGTCCCAAATCTTCCAATTAAAAGGCAACTACTAAAACACCCCAGCAACAAAGGCAACAAATGAGCATTTTTTTTCCCAAACAAGAAAGCCTTTATTTAATTATGATGTTTGTGTTCATTTAGCCCTAATTTTGTCTGAGAAGTGCATGTTTAATCATTCATAGACCACCCAGTTAATCATTTCATCTAGAAAATAAATTGCAGGTTATTAATAATAAATCTTTAGTTGCAGCCATGTAGCTGTTTACTTCTTTAAATATTTCTTCTTTGCCCAATTTTGACCATTCTTCAGCACAAAACAGAACGATACCAGAACCCTACCCTTGCCCTGGGTTATCACTCCTAATAAAAGCACTTCCGGCTCCCTGGCACACAGATGAGAGATTCCTTGCTCCCGCTTCTGCACTGAAAATGATTATGCAATGCGGTCCGATTTTACAAAGGAGTCCCCGATAGCTTGACTGATCTGCTCCCTTTCATGTCAAAACAAGTATCAGTATACTAAATCAAATTTTACAGAGACAAAAGTCCATCCCGGCGTCCTGGCATATGCAGAGCGATTTCTTGAAAAATATCAAAAATAAAAAATGAGTTCAGCACTTACAGCAGTAAATAGAATGATGCATGTTATGTTCCTGGTTCCTTTAATATCATCATCGTCAAACATCCATCCATTTTCTATACCGCTTATCCTTATTAGGGTCGCGGGTATGCTGGAGCCTATCCCAGCTGACTTTGGGCGGGGGGTGGGGGTTCACCCTGGACTGGTCGCCAGTCAATCACAGGGCACATACTGTACAGACAAACAAAGACATACAAACATTCACACTCTAATGAACAATTTAGAGTGGCCAACTAACCTCACATGCATGTTTTTGGAATGTGGGAGTGTGAGAATGTGTTTCTGTGGGAAACCGGAGTACCCGGAGAAAACCCACGCACGCACGGAAAGAACATGCCAACTCCACACAGAGATGGCCAACGGAGATTCGAACCCTGAACCTTCTGACTGTGAGGCCAACATGCTACCCATTCATCCACCGTGCGGCCCCATCGTCAAACAAACATACAAAATAATAATTGTGTGTTAAAATGTTGTAAATATGTCACTGAGGTGCTTCGTTATGCATGAAGTCACATTATTATTAGGGATGTCCCAATCTGACCTTCAGGATCGGTATCGGCTGTATTTTGGTGATCGGCTTTTGTCACGAGATCGGGCCGATCCTGTTACCCTAATTATGGGCCACACTCCAACATGACAATTGCGCCTCAAAGATGGTTGCCACTCAACTCCCGCCACCCAGGGAAGAGGGATAAAAAGCACCGCCAGCTTGCAGACATGTCCGCGGGGGGAATGCTACCGTGGTTAAGTTAGTTTCATGTTGATTGGCGGATATTTGGCTAGGGGCTACAGCAGTTGACTTCCCTCGCTGTGCCCGGACTCCTCTGTCATGGTGCCGGGAGCTTGCAATGGCAAGCGTCGCTCTTACCCAGAGTCGGCAAACTTCGGCCTGGGGGCCACATCTGGCCAATCAGGCGTTTAAATGCGGCCCATCAGAGGCGTTGAAAGTGTTTAATATAAACTTTTAGCATACAAGCTGGCAACATGACTTGCAAATAGTCAAAAGTCAGTCTGAGACGACCTTTTGATGGTTTCACATGCAGCGATCCAGACAACTACCTCTACTCACAGTGCCAGAAAAACACAAGTCAACCCATTTGTGATACACAACAACAGAACAGAACAGCAAACTTACCCAATGCTTTGTCTGGGAGATAAAAAAGATTAAAAAAATACTCCTAAATAGTCAATGTTTTATCCTTCATAGTTAATATTGTATATCACACATCCTTTATCCATGTATATTCCGGGTGTCTTATTAAAAAAAAGACAGTACAATTATTTTTCCTTATTTGATGTGGTGTACGGTACACAGGAACATAGAGCAGATTGTATGATGCTTTTATAAATAAGATAGAGTCTGGCCTCCCAGCCAATTTTTTTAAGTCAGTGAAGCCCACGAGTCCGAATATTTGCCCACCCCTGCTCTAACCGCTGGTTGTTCTAAATCACACCACAAATTGATCTATAACCATGTCAAATGACTGGTCCTACACTAAAAATATTGTAACGGCGGCTGAATAATTCCATGTCAGGATGGCTGTAATTCAGTTGGCCATTTATTTGCATGTCAGCACAGAGCACTCGGTCTTTCGACAAGACGTTCCACTTGCTAGTTTGTTATTCCGCCACTTGACTCCAAACGCTTGCTCTAACCAGCATGCTGAGCACCACTGCCCTCTCCAGCCCACACACTAAACAGCAGCTTACGAGACAGTATACCCGTCTCTGTAGTATTTTGCACACAATTTTATCTTTTATGATGGACTTTTATTTAATTAGGGGCCTGACTCACAGAGGTTTGTTACAAAAGCCAAACAATATTGTTGGCCATGCTAATAAAAAAAAAAGTAAATTCAGCAATGCTGTGCTTGTATTATTGTTAGTGCTTTGAAGAGCTATTTCAGGGGTCACCAACAGGGGGCGCCATGTAGTCCGCCACAATCCATTTTTATTTTGTAAAAGTAGCTCTTACTCAGAAAAAACGCTGATGGAACCCTGAGCTATTTAATAACCATTTTCAATTCCACAAATCTGCAACAACATTTTAATATTCAAAAAAAGATTGGTACCGGATTAGATCGGATCGGCAAGATTATACAAAATTTGTTATTAATTTTAAATATAACTACATAATTATTATAATTTTGTGTAATTATTATGAAATGCAGTCATGTACAAACACATGGGTGGTCACAGCGGAAAGTGGAAAAAAGAGCCGTAATGCTTCCCTCCCATGAAACATTATCAATATTGCAGAGGAATGGGTGGCATTCCAAGAGTTGGCCTCCGACCGCAGTTCTTATTTGATCACTTCTTGAAAAATGTATCTTATAAGAATATTCTGCCTGCTCCTACTGGCCATCAATGGCAGAGGAAAGTACAGTAAAACCTTTGGGAGACCGTGGAGTTCGGGAAGGACAAATAAAACACGGTAAGGAAGTGATGATGTGAAAACCGCCTAAAAAGCAAATATCAGCCTCGCATCTGTACGCTACACGTCTATGGGGAGTCCCATCTTTTACAGCTGAGGTGCTAAGAACGTCCCTTGAAACATTTATGACAATCAGCAGATGGGCCTTGGGGCACAGCTGCTTGTCGAACAAACTCAGAAGAGAAGTCTCCCCTGACTGAAAAACAGCGTAGCTCACTCTTTAAAAAAGTAAAGATGGGCCATGCAACATGACTGAAACCGCTTTCTAAATTACGTCAGAAAAAAGCAACAGCATGATTTTTGCTTGCATATGTTAAGGACTCATGAGATCGCACAAGTTCAGTTATCAGCCAATTTATGACCGGCCACCTGTGGTTGGAAATTGTGACTGGAAGATCTTGGAGCCCAGCAAGCATCTTGGCTGGATAGTCTTTAAAATCAATATGGTTCTTGTTTATTGATAATTATCCCCAAAAGGTTTATAAGAGATCAACTGCTAGCTGGTGGCGTTGAGAGAGACATTCTGCTGCAATTTGATATAATAATAATATAATAATACACAGTAACAGTAATATACAGTATAATATATACAGTAACATACAGTTTACTCTGACATATACAATAATCCTAGTATTGACCAAGGCTAACTTACAGGCTGATAGGCATGCTGGGCTACAGTTACCCAGCATGCTTTGCGGGTTTCACATTAGTATAAACTAGTATTGTTTTGCATGTATACAAGTTTGTGAGCATGTGTTTCAATATCTGCATTGTTACTGTGGCGCATTTACATTGCATGCTCCACATATCACTGTGTGTTACTTTGGTTGCAGCGAGGGAGGCGTTTGGTTTGATGACATCCTGTGTGGGTATAAATGCCGAGCTTAACCATTGCAAAGAGACAACACTTCCTCCAGCAAATTACAGCCTTGCCATAGCCAAGGTTTGATTACCGTGCCGAAAATACACATTTTTATGGACGTCTCAATTACACGTGCTTGTTCACCATTAGTCTGAGAATGCAGCGACTGCTGACTTAATGACCAAAATCTATCAATTATTATAGGTTGAACCGACTTTATTCAAGCATGAGATGCATGGGCAATTTAGCTATAAAAGTGGTCGTCCGTGTTACGCTCCAAATTAAGCTCTGTAGTTGAACAGCCGTATGTATTCACCTGTTGTTGCATTGGGACGCCAAATTATTTGGGGTCATGAATTTGCTCATTCTCAGCTCATTTTAATAACCCGCTTGTTGCCACTGGAGACAGCAGCGCCGTCTGATTCAGTGAGGTGTTTTATTAGCACTAGATAATACATGTCTTCACTAATTAGCCACAGCACGCCATTGATCAGTAAACCCTGATGAGGTTTTTCCCACCTCAAGGTGCGTGGGTGGGATGGCAATAGCTGCGTCAGCCACTTCAATAATGTCACAACATGTGGAAATATGAAGAAAGCCTCTAATTGGCCAATTAATTAAGCAAAAACTATCTTAAAATGGGCAGAATTCTTACGGTTAGGCATGTCCCGATCTGATCTTCAAGATCAGAAAAGATTTGCTTGTGTCACAAAATTGGGCTCATCTAGTTGCCGTGATTCTGGGCCCCAAGCCAACAAAGCTGGTTACCACTCGACTCCTGCCACCTGGATGACGGAGAAAAAGCACCACCACCTTGCAGACATGTCCGCGGTTAAGTTAGTTTCACGTTGGACGCTGGATATTCGGCTCGCAAGCTACAGCTGTTGACTTTCCTCGCTGTGCCCGGACTCCTCTTTCATGGTACCTGGAGCTTGCAGTGCCGCTCTAACCGCTGGTTAAATTGATCAAATTGATCTATAACCATGATGAATGATTAGTCCTACCCTAAAACTATTTCTATTATTATTTTTAAAAGTAATGGTGGTGAATAACTCCATGTCAGGATGGCTGTAGTTCAGTTGGCCATTTATTTGCATGCCAACACAGAGCACTGCTCATGCTGTGTAATAAGTTAATTCAGCAGGGCTTTGGTTGAATTATTTTAGTTAGTTTTGAATAGTTATTTAATAACCATATTCAACTCCACAAATTCATGTTTGTAACAAAACTTTATTATTAAAAAGCAAAACTGTTTGCAATTTTTCTGCATGCTATACCACTATTGTTACATGAGAGTTTTATTTATTGGAGAATTATCTGCCAATAAATTGCAATTTCATGTTCATAATTCGTTTTATATTAAATTACTATCCATATAATAATAATAATAACAACAACAACAAAAAAGGGAGAACTCTGGGTTGTTCTCTTTACAGACAAAAAAACGTACCAAACTCAAGTTACAGACCATCTCACAGGTTACCTGCACAGTTGCACCTTCTCCACCCTCCAAATTGTTTTTCATCGCCTGTGTTAATTCATCTTCAAATCTGTCTCCACGCCTCCTATTCCTTCTGCTTTTTCCCAGCACCTTTTTCAGCCGGGGCCCCGTTGTTTGCTTGGAGAGGGGCATGCCGCTGCTGGTTCTTATCTAGATGACGACACATCTGTAGATGCTATCGGCTGCCCTGCTGCTCTGCTTATGCTCCAGCAGTTCAAGAGCAGGCAGTTTGAAAATGAGATGGATGGAAGCTTGGGCAAAACAAAAATCCATCTGATGGGAGTACAGGATAAATATGACTATAAATGGTGGCTCACATGTAAGAGCTTTGGAACGGATATATGCAAATATGTAACTCAATGTCTTATAATGACCTAAAACAACCATTTTGTGTCTTGTACTGCTCTTTAAAAATTATTTTAAAAAATCAATCTACATTACTGTTCAGATGTCCAGAACATTACTGTCCAGAACTGGACCAACGCATCTTAACTTAAAAACACATTTAAAGAAAGAAAAGCTTTGGACACCTCAACACTGAAGGAAAACCATTCTCTACCCCTCTAATGTAAAACAGCTTGTGTATTTAATCAAAAGAATATGTAATGTAGATTTCATTATGGTAATTTCACGACGTGGAAAACAGCAGCCTTTTTAGAGGTAATTAATGACCCATATTAAAATGCATTTCGAGGGGCTGCTTCTTCCAAATCAATATATGCCTACCTTACAAAAAGCCCTGCTTCTCAGATACCAAAGCCGAGGTGAAGCACAACAACAAAAATGGCATCAACAGCAAGAAATGAGCTGCTTTGCTTCTCCCTACTACTTTGGACATGTGGAACTGTCAATTGTATTAAGTGATGTACTCCAGTGTACTTCATATGCATGTTCAAATAAAGTCAAAAAATTACCATATCATGGGAGGTACCAAATATGCAGCTGGGTGTAATACTGCTAAGAAACTGGCCCTTCATTCCAGGTCAGCTCTTATATTCAGAGATAATAATTAGATGCATTAATCATCATTTACCTCACGGAAAAGTGATTTAGATTTCCGAATACTGTAAATGTCAGAATCGGTTCTTGATGCAGTCATGGTTCTGCTCGTCAATTCATGGTTCTCCAGTTTCATTGTTCAAATAGCCATGTCAGGCACTCCTAAAAGACACATTTTTGGGGCAAAAAAGCTAATATGCATCATTTGGATTGTGGGAGGTAGCCAGAGAAACCAAACATGCATATGGGCAACATGCAAACCCCAGCTGCTCGTGTGAACAACTGTCTCTCTATAAACAATGCAGGAGATGTTTATCAGTAACCTTGGAGGAAAGGACTCTCTGGAGCTTAAGAGAAGGTGTCAACACAAACAAACACACACTTGCACAAATACAAAACAATGGATGCGGTCATTTGTACAATAGGCAATTCTGCGCTTCTGTGCTGACATAAAAATGAGTTTGGCACATTCACGGCAAATTTCCACCAATCAAAATGCCATCGAAGCGCTGCATGGCGTGGTGAGGAGGAGTCTTAACACCCTCCCCGGGGTCCTTCCACACAGAGTTCAGTAGGGCTCAGCCAAAGGAGCCTCCACAGGCACATCTCTGGCGTCCCGACAATCACATATCACTCTTTTGCTTGGTTCCATCTCACACACACGCACGCACACACAATTGAATGTCTGTATATGAAGAATGGGCAAAATATTCGCATGCCCTGTCGTGATACTGAGTTTTGATGACACAACCTCGCCGTGTCATGCGCATTTCAGAAGACAAGCTGCAGCAAGTCAATAGCGAGTAAGTAATAATCCTTGTCTAAATAAACTGCATTTCTTGCAAGTACAACATCATTATCACTAAAAGAGCATTATGAATAGATAAAATAGGATAGTAGCTACACACGCTTAGTAGACCCTCACAGAAGTCTCGCTGGAAGGCTGCTACCATAAGAAGATTAGATTAGAGAGAGAATAATACAACAACAACAACAACACAGGAAAACTACATTCTGAGCAAACATGACCAAAAACAGGCCACACGGTGGAGGAGTGGGTAGCATGTTGGCCTCACAGTCAGAAGATCAGGCTTCGAATCTCCATTGGGCATCTCTGTGTGGAGTTTGCATGGTCTGCTCCGGTTTCCTTCCACATTCCAAAAACATGACTCTAAATTGTCCATAGGTATGAATGTGGATATCCCATGTGAGTGTGAATGGTTGTTTGTCTGCCCTGCGATTGGCTCGCAACCAGTCCAGGGTGTGCCCCGGCTTCCGCCAGAAGTCAGTTGGGATAGGCTCCAGCACAACCGCGACCCTAATGAGGATACGCGGCATAAAAAATGGATGGATGACCAAAAACAGGAACATCAGCAAATATTAGGACCAGAAGACCTCGGAATGACTGTACAGGGGTGTCAAACTCGTGCCATGGAGGGCCGAGACACTGCAGGTGTTCTTTCGGTTGGTCACTAAAGCAGGTGATTTTAATGATCGACGCCTCCTTTAATTTTAGGGAAGGACTTCTTCAATATAAACCATCTGCTGGAGAAACCGGTTGGAGAGAAAACCTGCAGTGTCTCGGCCCTCCATGGCACGAGCTTGACACGTGCTTTAACAAAAATAACCTCCAGCCCTTTTTTTCTCCCATACCGTTTTTCCCTCTTCATTCCTAATTACAACAATAATTAATTTTGTCTTTAAATACTTTAATTATCTGTTTCAATAGTAAAAGTACAGTATATATGGTCATATACTGTATATAGTTATTGCAAGAGGCTGCAACGTATATTTAGATTTTAGGGGTATATCGCCCAGAGTTGTTTTCTCTTATACATTTGTAATTTCTGCATGCTTTTCGTCGCCATGTTGTCTCTGGTCCGTGTCAGTGGTTCGTGCCGCGTTCACATTTTACAAGGCTTGGAGCATGTTGTAACCGAATTACATAAGACAAGCATAAACACACCCCGAAATGGATTTGTAGTTTAAGACAGATTGTACAGGTTGGTGGTGGTCATGGCAGTGGGTCTCAGTTATTTGCTGTCATGCGCCCCCTATGGGACAGAAATGTGTGCCTGCAAGTACGTTATGGTGATGATGCCTCTTCTGAAGTGGAATGTAGAGTTAAATGTCTAATCAGTGTTTTGATATCACTAATGGTGATTGCTTGCTTTCCAAAGCAAATTAGCATCAAGCTGCCACATTATACTGAATGTAGTAAGTCATAATTGACACTTTATTTCTGCATGCTCACTTTTACATGCTTCAAAGCAAAGGTTCTGAGATGGCACTCAACTGGTGTCCATGAGAACCTGTTATCGGTCTGCTGAACTAGCAGGCATGGCCAAACGTTGGCGTGAGGATAAAAACACTGATATTGAAAGTCCCCCCTCTTGTGCCCACCCTCCCTCCAGGGGCGGTGCCCCACTATTTGAGAAGCACAGAGTTAGGGCGTTTTATTTTGCTCCCTGTCGCTCTGCAGCCGCCACAGAACACTTGGAATGCAGCATCTTTTTATTCCGAGCTCTTTTTTATTATCGCACAGCTTTCTGAGCTATAGGGTCTCCAGCTGCAGTTATAAGCTCCTATGTGGGTTTAAAATGTAAATTCACCCCCCATTAAGGATTAACTAGAAAGATACCGGCCTTTCTCGACCTTTGTCGTCGTCAGCGTCACTTGGGAAATATTAACAATGCCTCTGATATAGGCAAAAGAAAAAGCTTTTTTACTTAAAGTTCAGGCTAGAAGAGAATGGAGCATGGGGGGTGGGGGACATAATAGAAATGCCTCTTGTGGGTGTTACCTATCACACCTTGAGGATCCCCCTTTCCCTTTTGTAAGTGCCACCTCTCCACAGGCATCCTATTTCCACTGGGGCTTGTGGAAAAATCGCCTATAGTGTGCATAAAAAGAATTATACTGATCTGCGAAGCATAAAAAAACCAACGGAGCACTTTGCACCTTGGTTTCTTCACGTCTGTGCACAACTTGATGTGTTCTTTCAGTGCAGAATATGAAGTGGAAACGCTCCCAGCTGCACAATATTTATGCCTCATCAGCAGAAGCCGAGGAGGGTGAAATGTGTGTCTTAAACATGTTTTATTTAGACGTAGCGTAGTGAAAATCTACCCCCTTTTCTGTCACCAGAAATCACACTTGAACACTATCCTACATCCGCGCATTCTTGGCCATCATCATGACCAGGACGCATTCAACTTATATTCTTCCAGAATGCAGGTGCAACATTTTGACCTTTGAATATCCACCCCAGTTTCAGCACCATGCAATCCTACCCAGACACTTTTTTGTCCACCGAATTCTAAAAAGCTGTCCCTGCAGAATAGAGAACCTGCAAAAACTTGTGAGAGTCAAGTCTTTCAGGGTTCAAATACTTTATGAAGGCTCATTTAGCTTTGAAACAGGGGGGACGTTTTAATGTGAAAACTCCCCAAACTGCCTCATGCGAGCTTAGATGGGAAGAAGCCGATAAAAGGGATGGAGACGCGTGCGCTCGTCTGCATCACAGTCGATGGAGACAGGTGACCTATTAAAGGCAGAACCTGAATAAATGAGTAGTTTGATGGTATGAAAATTATTCATACGACCTTCACAGTCAACTCAGATCAACACCTATGGGAGATTCGAACCGGCGTGTTACACGGTATCGTTTTCAAGAGACCAAATGACGAAATATCTTCGGAGGAGACTTTTAGAATTCACGCCAAGGTTCCCTGACCTTAACCCACTAAGTCACTAACAAGGAAGCACGTTTACGGTGAATACTAAACAAAATCCTCTTGTCTGGGTTGTTTTAGTGTAGATTTCATGTTTGGATTTGTGCAGCTTTGGATCAGCTTATTCCCAAGTAGTGCAACTGGCTGCTCAAAGATATTATGGTTTCATTTTGGCAGGAACACTGACATGTAAATCTAGACTCGAAAGTGCATGCGCGTTACATCCTCGGGCATGGACTGAGCACTAAACCTTGGCTTACGGAAAACTAGAAAGCAACATTGTTACTCTATTGTGTTCCTTTGGAAAAGATGCCGTTCTGGGAAGGTTTGCATTTTTACAGAGACATTAACACAGTACTGCGGCCTACGTGACAAAACGATCATCTGGACATGTGCTCTAGTTTCGTAAACACCAGCATGGACACCAGCATTCACATCTTCTTATTGTGATGGCAAACTCATCGTAATCTTTGAATTGTACTGGTACACAAGCGTCACCTCAAAGCCGTTTGTTACTCCAAGTCGTATTGCTCACACTGTTACCCTAGGTGTATATATAACACCACACACACACATTTCACACTGAGTGACTGCATTAGAGAACCCCTCACTGGTTACAATCCTCCTTACAATCCTTTGTAAATTAATTTGCTGTTCACTCAGGATAAAATCCACATCTTACCGGAGAAACCTTCTGGAAAAGTACAAAGATAATTAAGGGCCTGGGTGTAAATTCCCTCACACATGCAGACACACACATGCACTGAGTACAGAGGTGTCTGCAGGGAGGAGATAGAGCCACCCCAATCAGCCTCCCCGCCTACCCACATGGCCTAATCAATCAGGGGACGCAGCTGAAATGGAGGCTGTCGTTCTCCTCCAGCCCAAAAGACTTCCTGCCAACGCCGTTTCCCAAGGGAGCAAAAAAGATAGATCCTCCCTACGCTCTTTCTGGACTCACAACCCATATCATATTTTCCCAACCTTTGTGCATGTGCATGAGTCCTGTTTGTGAAGAACTACACTGCACACTTCTTCTCTTCCTAGCTGCATTTTCTGCTTAGTATTTCAGCTCAATCTGTGATTAATGCTCCTAAGTGTTGAAACAGTCTCTCCTCTGCAGCTCTTCTACCTTTTCGTGTGCCAGATAAAGATAGAAATCAGGGTAATGGAACACCACCGTGACCCTGGCTCTGCTTCCGGGTCACAGCCATTTGTCATGGCAATGACCTGGCACTCAGAAGCAAGGCAGTACATAATTGTTCAACAGGGATCTGCACATGGCCTATTGTAAATGTACTGTACGACATGTACTGCTGTTACTATGAGGTTTATTTGACCTTTTTTAGTCTGATTGTTTGGGTTAATATTACAAAAATCCTTCAGATAAAGCTCAAAACTAGAGCTGCAACAATTAATCAGTTAATTGATGATTAATCAAAAGAAATTATTTGATTAATCTTTTTTTAATGCAAATATCCTCAGATACCAGCCTCTCAAATGTAATTTAAAAAAATTCCTTAGTCATCCATGTAAGCAGACATATTGTGTGAATGCTCCAGCATTCACACATATAATATTCTGGACCACTTTTCATCTATTTATTATTATTTTTATTCCACCCTTTTTTGTCCGCTAACTAGTCTAGTTATCTCATCAGCTTTGGCTTTGGAAAACAGTGATGAATATGTTTGCCTCTTCTCTGATATGTTGTAGACCATACCACCTACTTTTTGTGTTTGGTTTATTTTGATTGGCTCCATCTAGAGTCTAACCGAATACTCAATTGATCAAAACTGAAGAAAAAACATCCATTGATGTAATAACCTGCTCATTCAGTATATTCAGGCAGACCAGCCGACCACATTCTTTGAGCACATAGCGTTGCTGAACCCAGACCTGACCTTGTGTTCTGATCTGACAAATCTTAAGTAAGTTTGATCAAGTGGAGAATCACAACCGCAGGTTCTGCCTGGACTGCGGCAGCTGCTGAAAACATCTTACTCAACGGGTAATGTTGGGAACACCGAGTGTAGGTAGGATTGTAAGGCTTACAGTGTGTCTTTCTGTGTAAAGATCACATGTTACAACATGGGCACCTGCAGCTAACAAACGAGTGTGGCCTATATATGAATAAATGTATCCAGCTGCGCTCTATAGTCCGGAATTTGGGTAATGTTGGGAACACCGAGTGTAGGTAGGATTGTAAGGCTTACAGTGTGTCTTTCTGTGTAAAGATCACATGTTACAACATGGGCACCTGCAGCTAACAAACGAGTGTGGCCTATATATGAATAAATGTATCCAGCTGCGCTCTATAGTCCGGAATTTACGGTAACCTGCAGAGAGACTTTCAGATGAAACATCAAAACGTTGATGTCTGTCTGGACTGTACAGTAGTTTCTCTTTCGGTTATGCCGACAACCGCTTATGTCGACATCAAGCAGCCGAGGGGCAACCAGATAAACGGGTTCCACTCTAGTCTCAATCTGGCGGTTCCTACGAGAATGAAGGACATGTTTGTGTTGTTGTTTTATGATGGGGTCGGTTCGCCACTTCGCCCTTCTTTATGAGCAAGCAGTGTGGTCACTGTGGAACTGCAGTGCGATGCAAGTGTGTCTGTGGGCCATTGGGTGTGTCTGAGCTGTGGCGAGGACTGACAGGACCATAAAGAAGAAATAGACGCTAGGAGAGGTAGTAAAAAGAAAAGATGGGGGCTGTCGAGTGGCGAAAAAAGTAAAGGGTGTGAAAACGGTGAGGATGTGCTACGGTGGGACACACTGTCAAAAAGTGATTTTTGAAATAGAAGGTATTTATTCAATTAGGGCGTGGAAACAAAGTCAGGATATTGACTGCTATATTCATCTGTTTTCTATACATTATAATTGTTTTGGTTGAAAAAGATATCTGCAGTATAGTCTTCAAATATGTTTTATTTGAATGCTATCAGAGTTGTAACAACATCCTGGTTCGCAGAGGAGGGAGCAAGTCTTCAATCTCAAGTCTTGAATTAGCTGCCAAGTAAGAATACTTTAAACGGGGTGCGTGCGTGGGTTCTTTTCCGGATACCCCGGTTTCCTCCCACATTCCAAAAACATGCACATTCCTGATGAACAAGAGTCAGCTGGGATAGGTTCCAGCATACCCCTGCGACCTTAATGAGGATAAGCGGCATAGAAAACGGATGGATGGACATAAACAATTATTGCATAATTAAAGCCGCACATCTCAGTTATGGTGGCTGACGGAGGCACAGTCGCACAGTCTGGAACTTTATTTGGAATGCACGGGGAGAACATGCCACAAACTCCACACAGATGAAGATTCAGCTGGGATAGGCTCCAGCATAGCCGCGACCCTAATGAGGATAAGCGGCATAGAAAATGGATGGATGTTTTTCTACTCATCCAAACATTCCATCTCAATGAGATGCAGAATTCCAATGCAGTGGGAACTCTAGTTCAACTTTTAATGGATCCGTTTTTTTCTTTTGTGAGGGTCTAAATACTTTGGCCCTTGTAGTGTAGCTAAGAACCTTTGGAGTTGCAAGGTTAATGCAGCAGCATTACACAGAAATAACCTCATTGATCTGCTCAGAAGGTGGCCGTTACACACATATTTTAATTTGTTGACCTCTTAATTGCAGCAGAAAAGACTTGTGTGTTAGCAAATAACATACTAGCACGTCTGTGGGTCACGCAGGAAATGCAAAGCTCTCTATCGGTGCACCAATGCACGGTGCGTCAAACACAAACATATCCTGTGTTACATGAAATATTAAGTCATCGCTTTACATAACCCATGCATTAAAAATGCTCACATGTAAGGCCATTATTGCCACTTTAGTGATGATGGAATACTTCTGCTCCATCAGAGCCATGCAGGTGGTAAAATGAACAGTTATTTTGTGTTCCACCTGCATGCATTAATCTGTGTTTGGACCGTATACATGTACTATTTCTACAACATTTCTGTCTGATTGTGTCCCAAACACAATGACATCCTTTAAAGGTTCTGAAGCACCGGTGTCCTTGGGAGTGCCAAACAGCACAACTTTAAATGATATTAAAAAAGGATTAAAGAGTCCTGTGACACTCCTAATACCTTCAAAGGGCATCCAGAACTATCAAAGCATGTTTAAATATGAGGAGACACATGGCGCTTCATGTGTGCCGCTTCATATAGACGTCACGGGGAGATTAGTCGCTTTACTTATCCTTGTATACCACAGTGGTGGCGAAGGAAGAAGAACAACGTGAGACGAAAGGGCAACCGACAGGAGAAATACTTGAATAGAGAACCGTCTGCACGTTGGGGGGTCAGGAATTGAAGCTACGAAAGGCACAAAGAGAGCGAGGACAGAATTAGCCCGCCGTTTTCCCGACTGGGGGTTTCCCTTTTAATAGCGGCAAGGTGTGACTCAATTTGAGCGATTCTTGGAAGGCTGAGTTCAAAGCATGTCGGCGGTCGGGTGGGTGGGTGTTGGTGTGGGAGAACAGCAGACAGTTAGATGGGATTTCTCATTAGTTGTGTGGCGCTTTGTGTTCTGGCTATCGCCACTGCACAACGCTCGCTTGCCGTCTGCCCTATCATGCCTCGGCCCCCTCCTTTTTCCTCACTAAGACTCAGACTGAATCCATAATATTGCTCTCCACACCCCCACCTTCTGAAGAGTCCGTGTGCTTTTCCATGATATCAGGCTGTGCACACAAGCTAAACCAGCCCAAAGTGGCTACGTGACAAAGCACAATAGGCCTGCACGGTTCTCCCAAAAGAACAAAAAAAGGTGAATCCCAATTTTGTGTAGATTTGAGGTCGCAATACCTGCACACGAGCATGCACGCTCACATGTTCAGTGCAAAAATCAGTCGTTTTGAAGTATTATCATTATTTTCCAGTGGCCTTTCTGCCGTGGGAGATCCCGCAAACTGGACTTTCTTGATGTAAACAAATAGAAAGACTGAAAATAATCCATCACTTCATAAACATTGCATGCTCACTCACTTGACAGTACTTTCATGCACGCTTTAAAAAAAAGGTCCAAAAGTCCATTCAATGGAGGCTTGCTGGGGATAAGGAGGAAGTTTCAGCCGTCATGCCAACAACAATCCCACAGGAGAGTAAAATGGCAGCGTTTAAAAGAAAAAAAGAAAAACCTTGTTATTGAGAAATTAGAGGTTGAGATTTTTTTTTTTTTTTAGTGCACCCCCAAAACGCTACAAGGGGTGCGAGGGACATTTCAACTTCCATTCAGATTTTGAGGCCACGGAATTAAAAAGAGCTATTTGCCGCTAGTAATTGTGATCAAATTAGGCAGAGTAAACATCTTAGATTAGCGGTATTAAAGGATTAGAGGTGGTAAATGAAGATCCCTTACTCTCCCCGTGCATGACCACAGCTTTCATTGCAAACTGCCTATTTACAGTCCAAAGAATTCCACACCATCGACACTACGCCAATATTACTATGGGCAGAAAAGCGAAGCAGATACCTCCATAACTCCATGTTTAAGCAAATGTTTCGTATCCCTGGCATAAAATAAGAATTTAAAGCATAAAATGAATTAAAATACAAATAACGGTTTAAGGCAATACGAGACGCTGATAAACTGTAGTCTACGTTGGCCACTAGATGTCACTAGCAACACTTCCCTCACAAAGTCACAATAATACGGTAGTCGTTGTCATCATCATAACATGGGCCACTGTTGTGTCCATACTCCGGCTAAAAGTCAACTCCAAATCCCTGACGTTTCTTCCAGTTTACAAGCACGAGGCACAGTTAAGACTATTTTCTCTGGCTATATTGGGTAATATGAATGTAAAGGTGACTATAGTGGTGTTATTTCATGTCCGGAGGGCTCTAATAACGGAAAAACAAATCATCATCAAGTCATAAACGGGTTTCTATGCTATAACTACAAAAATATGACATTTATTAATATTGAATCCTACTATGTGAATTTATGGCGGCCGAGACTGGAACCAATTAACTGTGATGAATGAGCGATTACTGTAGTATGATAACGACGGCCAATATTATCGGGCATATCTACATTTAAGCCTTTGTATATTGTAATTGCAGTATTTTGCATAAAAGTATCATCTTTTGAAAATGTGATTTTGTGAAAGACGAGTAATGAGTAGGGTGGCTCCAAACAATATCGGCCGAATTCAGTGAAAAAGCATATGCCAATCACATGCCTTTCAAAGCTGACCACAAAAAACAACACAGCCTGAGTGCAGTGTAGCGCCCCCTCCCTTTCCCTTCACACCGTGACAAGTCCAAAGACTAAACAAACAACCCATAAAAATAACGGAATTAATCAGACGAGATGAGGGGCCATTCACAGTAATCCTGCAACATGCTTCCTGGATTTAAATATTTCCAATAATGGAAAAAATGTTAATTTAATCCCCGATCGGTGTCAAAATCGGCCAAATAAAACCCTGTTGCTAACCCCTCGTAATAATAAACTTGCTGCACATGTAAGTGTTATTTACTGGTTATTGTGACTTTAGGAATCTACCCAGCGACGCACTGTTTACATTTCTTTACATTTGAAGTGCACACTTTATTCTTTATTCGACGTGTTTTACTTGAGTTGCGAAAGAAGTTTGTACTTCCAGCTTTAGCGGTGTATGCTTACACTAGGGATATCCAAAGTGCAGCTCGGGGGCCATTTGCGGCCCGTGGCTGTGTTTCTATTGGCCCGCAGCACATTCTCAAAATATATTTTAGCAAGAAAACTAATAAAAACAAAAAAAATAAATAATTAAAAAATCAGCAGTAGGTTCACAAAATTAAGGTCATTAGTAGCATGTACTTGCAATATTGCAATACTAAGGACATGTATTTGTAATGCCATAAGATAACGAGAAACAAAAGTTAGAATGTTACCAGAATAAGAGAAAATAATAATTAAATGTGTGTGTGTGTGTGTTGGGTGGTGGGGTGATTACGGGAAGAAAGTAGAAATTCTAAAATTTTACGAGAAAGAACGTTTAATATTAGGAGCAAAAGGTTGAAATAATAAAGACAAAATATGTTTTTTATAAAGTTGTAATATGAGAAACATGCAAAACAAAATGAAGTTGTCATTTCTGGAAATTAGGATGGGAAAAAGGTTTGAATAGGTTGGGACTAAAGTCAGAATATTTCAAAAAGCAAATGTACCAAGATGATTTCAGAAGAATGTTGAAACATTTGGAAAAGTTCCAGACAGCAAAAATGGGAAAAAAAAGACCAAATACTAAAGCTCATGCAAATAATATGCTTTTTCATCTCCACCACAAAGCTGAGGAGCATTTTTTCTCAAAATATTTTCATCAATATCAAAATGGCCCTAGCATCGTTTAATTTTTCAATATGTGGCCCTCGGTGGAAAAAGTTCGGACACCCCAGTCTTCACGCGACGCAGTGCAACTCACGACAGCCCATCACTAGAATGTCAGTTCTGCAATACGCAGTTTTTATCATGTCAGTAACTACATCGGTATTATCATTCCGCGTAAATACTAAACATTTCTTTAAAACTACTGACTATGAATGTTTCATGTAAAAAAAAGTGAATCTGAGTACGACCATGAGCACATCTATGGCGAGCAGGATCTTGTGGAGGTGTGGGAACAATGACAGCAATCAATCCCTGATACTACTCTGCTATTTGCCAGATATGCTCTTTGCCACGCAAGCCATCCGTGACTTGTTCGGTCATTGCATCAGAGAGGTCACGCCCACGCCACACATCATTCCTGGGTCTGATGGCGGCCTAATGGCCTGCACTGTAATTAACCTTTTTTTTTTTACAGGCCACCTGCCAACCAGCTGCAGATACATCAGCAGTCACGTACATGTGAATCTAAAACCACAAGTGTGTGTGTGTCCACATGGATGAATCAAGCTTATACACTCATGAATGCACATGTGAGCAGTGTGTGTGTGCTTCTCCACTCCTCAAGTAGAATTGCATGCAAGGTCCAATCATAGTCGCATTATATTCCCATGAGCCTTGTGAAAGTTCATCTTGTGTCGGTTGTGGACACCTAAAACTGCAAAGGCAAGCCATTTTAGAGATAGATATTGTTCAAACATACAAGAAAAACAGCATGCTGACCAGATCATTGTTCAATGGTAACATCTCTTTTCTAGCCTGCAGCAAGTGCTGATGCTATCAAAGAGGAATCTCCAATCCCCTAAACCTATTAGTTGTGGTTGTATGGACTAAACAGAATGTCAGGCAACGGCCAGCACTTTATAGCAAACGAGTTCATACTGTATGCCTCTCTCGAGTCTCTTTAAACCTGCCAGCGGTGTACCGAGGGCAAAGCACACAGTAAACACATCGCAAGGCTGCAAATTGAATTTCGGGGCACGACTTGACTCAAAACACCTACTAATCCCGTGTCACTCACTGTTCTGGAAGAGGAAGGTGACATTGCAGTAGGAAGAATAGAAAATACAAATCAGATTTCCTTTCATGCAGCTATTCAGAATGCCATTGTATTGTATGTCACCGTCAACCCATTCAAGGACAGGACGGACACAAACACGCACACAGAAAGCAACAAACAACCTTTTTCATTCAACAAGGGAGCACCCATCAGCAGCACGGGAGTGGCTACTACTTTACAGCAGGGGTGCCCAATGTGCGGCCCTGCAGCTGAAAATATAATTGAACAAGAATAGCAAATACAGAAAATTCAGCAGGAATGCCACAACAAAACTTTTACGAACAAAAAGTAAGAAATATATTTTTCTTAGATTTTTTATTAATTTATTTTTTTATATAGTCTTGCCCATATTTTTTAATAATAAACTTTTGTTACAAACACAGATTAGTGGATTTGGACGTGGTTATTAAAATAGCTCTTCATCCATCCATCCTCTATACCGCTTATCCTCATTAGGGTCGCGGGTATGCTGGGGCCTATCCCAGCTGACTTTGGGCGGGAGGCGGGGTACACCCTGGACTGGTTGCCAGTCAATCGCAGGGCAGACAAACAACCATTCACACGCTAATGGACAATTTAGAGTCACCAATTAGCCTAGCATGCATGTTTTTTGAATGTGAGAGGAAACGGGAGTACCCGGAGAAAACCCACACACGAAGCATTAGAAATAAGGCAACAAAGTTCAAATGTACTTTTTGTGGTGTTCAGCACGCGGATTAAAGCAAGCGGTTGGGGTCAAGAACGTGGAATAAATAAAGACAGAAAAGTAGGGAATGTGGTTGCACTGCATGTGGTGAGGAACGTCTCCTTGAGTGATCTGTGTTGACATGCAAATAAATGGCCAACTGAATTACAGCCATCCTGATGTCAAATTATTCAGCCACCAGTAAAATACGTTTAGGGTAGACTAATCATTTGACATGGTTATACATCAATTTGTAGTGTGATTTAGAATATGTGATTTTCTTTAATAATAAATTAAAGGTTACAAAAGCCAAACAATACTGTTGATCATGCTGTGTAATAAGAAAGTAAATTCAGCAATACTTTTGGTTGTGTTATTCGTAAAGAGCTGTTTTTATAACCATATTCAATTCCACAAATTCATGTTTTGTAATTTTTTTAAATAATATTAATAATATCTTATTATTATATAAAAGTATAATATTATACCATAATGTAATATTACTATTATTCTAAATATATTATTATAGTCCATTATATAATTTTTATAATAATGATATATTATTATAACAAATCATTAAATTCATCAAATTGAACCAGAAGCCAAAAAAAAAAAAAATGTGGATCAGGGCATCCCAATTTGCAACATGGTGCTCCCTGTTGATACGTGTATAGCCCAGCACAGTGTTTTTCAACAACTGTGCCGTGGCGTAGTGTCTGGTGTGCCGTAGGAAATCCTGCACTTTCACATAATTGGTGTATAAATATTTTTGGAAAATGAGTTCGCCATTAATGTGCCATTGCTGAGTGTCTGTGCTGTCCAATGATGGGCAGAGTAATCATGTAATAAGCTAAATAGCAGTAGGTGGCAACACTTTATACTGACTTTATATTGTGTCTACAGGCTACAGAGATTCATATTTACGTTTTCTGCTTGTGCTGTACCTTGGGATTTTTGGAATGAACAAAGTGTGCCTTGGCATTTACACACATATTGAACATAGGTTAAAATCTAATTAAAATATAATAAAAATGTTTCAATACGCGCGATTTTACACGCTGGACTGGATTAAAAAAGGTTTAGCTCAATAATTCCAATATGCATCCAAAAAGTGTTATGTTTATGGACAAAAATATGGCAGGAGGCTGCAAGTGCTGAAGTTGCAAAGAATAGTATGAAAATGGAGTACAGTCACCATACCTGCAACAAAGAGGCGTGCCGTACGACTAGAAATGGATCCCAGGTTTTCGATGGTGGCGACACACTGGTAGGTCCCCTCATCAGGTTTGTTGTGCTTGGAGTGAACCACGTGGGTAAAGAGCAGGGAGCCGTCGGGAAGGATGCGCCGTCTCTCATCTGAAACTAGACTCATGAAGGTGCCGTCTTTCTTCCACTCTACGCGTGCTGGTGCGGCTGCATCGCTGTGCACCGAGCAGTTGAGCAGTGCGGTGTTGCCCCGAACTGCCACTGTGTCTCGGGGCTCCACCGTGAACCAGAAGGGGTTGAAAGGCTGCGATGCCGATACTGGAAGAAAAAGAAAAAGTACATTAACCTTTAAAACCGGAACACTGTGGTATGGATGCCAACATCCTTTAAAATTCTGTTCTCTAGACTTCTGACCCATATGCTCAGATTCATGCAGCTTTATGTACAGTACGCTGGCTGACCCAGACAGAGGCCAATACATTGGATATTCACATATTGCATTGATTTCGATACCGTACAGTGCGTGTGCTGCGGTTACAGCGTCTGTTTCACTTGGTATTTTTGCTTGCACCATGAGTGAGGGTTGACAACCTCCTGTTAGTTTGCGTTGGAATGACACCAGTTTGCCACATGCGGGTGGTCCCACAATGTAACCCATGCAGAGGATCTACTCTACGGTCAGTACAATTGCGTTGTTGTTGTTTTTTTAATATAAACTACGTCCTGTTGTTTAAACGTCATCACCTTAAAATAACATCTTCAAATCTTTTCTTTTTTAGGGAAATGCAGAGATGTCTTGTCAGGATGTATATAAATATATATATATTTATATATTACAAGAAAAAATGCATCTCAACTTTGTGATGTAGATGAAAAAGTGTATTATTTACAGGAACTTTGGTATTTGTGTGTTTTGTTTTTTTTTACTTTTCCAAATATTTCAACATTCTTCTTAAACAATCTTTGTAATTATGACTTTAATCCCATAATAATCACACAAATTTTGTCTGTTTCTCATATTATGACTTAAACAAATAACATATTTTTTCTTTAATATTTCAACTTTTTTTTTTTTTAATGACAGCAGTTTTTGTCCATTTCTCACATTTCTTGTTTTGTTTTTTTTACAATGTACTACTTCTTGTAACCTCCCCCAAATTTTTAATTATCTTTAATCCCATAACATTTGAACTTATTTTGGTAACATAACTTTTTTCCGGAACCCACTTTGGACACCCCTGTCCAAGACCATAACACCTCCATGTGTATTGATAAGAAAATCACTGCTTGCCTAAATCAAAAAGCAACGTCAGGACCCCATGATGAGTCAAAACATTGAAAATAAAGTTCTCAAAGAACGTCTCATCTTGTCCATTCAGAGGCTTTTCATTATGAAACCACAAGCCCCACTGAAATTGGCAAGGGGGAAGTGACAAATATAATCCAGACTTGCTTCCCCTGGCAAGTTAATATCACGTCAAGAAGACGCAGCAACGTAGGAGTAGAGACTTTGGAGCAAAATTGCAATTCCCTTTCCTCAAATATAAACGTTATCATCATAGCAAGATGGATAGTGCCAAAGTCAGATTAAGTGCAATTGTTTTGCGTTTGTACTCATCCATTATTCAAGCCCCACCACCTAAAGAGCCGCACCAAGCATAGTGGTATCGCTTAGACAAATAACGGCAATTGCCAGTTCTGCAGGGAGGCAGGAGAGCCGGAAAATAATTAAGGGGCTATGACGGTATTTTAATAATGCAGTGAATAGATTGAAATAAGAGGTGGGATGTTAAATGCAGTTTAAACAATGACGTTTCGTTTCCAAAGAAAAGGCACGTCTCCAAGGCCGGGGTGTGGAGAGAAGCAGGAAAGAGAGACGTAGCGATGTCAGTGACTGAGCAATTCCACTTCTCGGAGGTAATTCCTCTACCTTGCGGCATCACGTCCCTTGTGAGATCCAAAGAAAAACGCTTGTAATGTGGGCTCCATTATGGTAGCAATATCAATGCCTGTCCTCAATTCACTTTGTTATCTTGAAAGCACAAACAATTACAGAAAATGACTGAGGTGAATTGCAATTTTCCACTTGCACATTAGGGAATACATGCCAACCACTGCACTAAGCCGTGCAATCATTTCTACGCTCATTTATCAAACCAAGAAAGGATAGAAGTAGCTCCGTTCTTTCTCAGTGGTCGATTACTTTACACACACCTCCTGGAAAGAAAAAAAAAGTTCCAGCATCATAGTGTGTATTTTCAACTGGTAACACGTCACACTTCTACAGAATATGATTTAGGTGCAGCATTTGCGAAATTGCCAAGCAGAGGACATTGGGTAGCAGTTAATATTAGTAGTTGTTTATTATTTTCCACTATAGTTATCTTGTATATTTCTTACCTAGCTGTTAAGTTGCTGTGTGATGATTTTAACTTGTTCGTTCATGACACCCTGGGTCTGACTGTTAGGTTGAGTAATGACCCGGTTGACAAGCTCATTGTGAGTTCTCTTGTAGCTCCTGATTGGTGACCCAAGCAATGTGACACAAGTGAACGGGTCATTTTTGTTCTCAACTTATTGCTGAATTACCAGATCCGTAATCCGTGGGAGGACCTCGCCACATCTTCAAGTTCATGTGACACCGTGGCGTTCTCAGTCATCTCTACTGCGCGCCTCTAAATCCATGTATGCATGTGCGTACGTGTTGAAAGATTATCCTCACCCACTCTCCGTCTCGGGAGGAAACTAGATAGTCCCGCAGCATCCAATCAGACCCAAAACAGATGCTTTTGGCAGGGTTCTAACCCCGTCGTAGGAACAGTAGGCGACAACTTCACAAAATGGCAAACCATCTGCTTTCAGCGGTAGACACAACACCCGCCATAAGCTGAGTAGCATGTAGAAAAGAAAAAGAGACTTGTGATTGGGGTGTTGATGAGGGGGTGGCAGCTGGACCGGAATGAGCTGCACCAACCTTTGTTTTTCAACCGTTTTATTCTCATCTCCGATAATAATACACGAAACTCAAAGTGCAGCCAATACTGACGACCATGCTGCAAAAAGATAGATAACACTCAAGGTGTCCATGTACAATTGTTTATTTGTTATATCAGAACTTGCCGCACGGTGGATGAGTGGGTAGCACATTGGCCTCACAAGTCAGGAGATCTGGGTTTGAATCTCCATTGGGCGTGCATGCGTGGGCTTTTTCCAGGTACTCCGGTTCCCTCCCACATTCCAAAAACACGCATGTTGGGTTAATTGGCGACTCTAAATTGTCCATAAATACAAATGGTATGTCTGCCCTGCGATTGGCTGGCGACCAGTCCAGGTTGTACCCTGCCTCCCGCCCAAAGCCAGCTGGGATAGGCTCCAGCATACCCGCGACCCTAATGAGGATAAGCGGCATAAAAAATTTAATGGATTGATATCAGAACTTCACAAGGTTCATCCTAATGAGTAGTTACTGTAGAATCCGGATTATTGAGTTGCACCCACTCAACAAAAAAACAAAAAAACCCCACTAACTTTTAATTAAATACATTTTCCAAACATTGCGTGAAACAGTAACCTACCAGAAATGTCATTCATTACTGTCTTCCTCCTTCTACACTAAAGCCACTTAAGTGATCTTCTTCTGTGTCTGAATTGAACAACTTCATTATTCCTTCGTCACACAGTTTGTCAATCTCTCGCTTACATTGTTGGTCTCAGTGTCACTTTTGTTTTGATGCAAATTAGACATTGAGCTTGTGCTTTCCTCTTCATTACACAGTAGTCCAGCCTTTGGAAACCCGCTGGTGATAGCGGATTTTGGACACGGCTCCACACTGTCAAGACCCACTGGCAGTCTCCAGCAAACGTTTTCATGTTTTCCATGTTCAGGGTGTGGGAAGCATACGGAATGTTGCGAAATTAGAACGTGTATATAACAACCATAAATTATCCACGTGACTGTATAAGCTAAGGGTTCAACGCTCGAGAAAAAAGTAGCGATAAATAAAGGGAATTATTACAGCATACGGTTTGTGTATAACAAGTTTGTTAGTGCGGCGGAAACAACATAGAACACTTCCAGATGATAGCAGTTGAAAGTATGTGTTGGCAGAATTAGAGAAAACATGTATAAATACATACAGATTATCCTTGGGTTATGAAAGTCTTCCATTCCTTGAGTGTGATTTTGTGTAAGTGGGAACTTGCACCTGAATTTAGTCCTAAATCACTCGCACTGTACATAGCTTCTCAGAAAACAAAGTCAGCATTCATGATATCTCGATCATGATCATGATATTTACGATCTTAAGGCTGTGCAACTGGGCAATTAGTTGAAAAAGGTGTGTTCAAAAAATAGCAGTGTGGCATTCAATCAGTGATCAGTGATTGATTTTGTGAAAAAAACTGGCCTGAATCAGGTGGCCCGTATTTAATGATGAAACCAGCACTTATTGAACATGCTTTTTGAAAGCCTGAGGAAAATAGGTCGTTCAAAACATTGTTCAGAAGAACAGCGTATTTAGTTTAAAAAGTTGATTGGAGAGGGGAACAAAAAATTTTTGGCTGTTCAGATAAAATAATCTTTGAAGCCTTAAAATGGAGAGCAAAACCAGAGACACGTGGCAGAAAACGGAAGAAAACTATCAAAATAGAAAAAAGAAAAAAAAACAGAATGGCAAAGGCTCCAGGATGGTCGAAGACAGTTTAGAGTTACCTGTAAGTTCTGTGACAGAAAACGTCGGTGTGACACTAAACTATTTACAAGAATCCCCCGTAAAGTCCCAGTATAGAAGGTGTTAGAATTTGCCTAAGAACACAACTACTGGCCTAAAGAGAAATGGAGGAACAATTTGTGGACTGATAAGAATAAAATTCTTCTTTTTAGGTCCAAGGGCTGCAGACAGGTTGTGAAACGACCCCTAAACTTCAAGCCACGGTACACAGTGAAGACAGCGAAGCATCGTGATATGGGCATGTTTTTCCTACTATGGTGATGGGCCTATTTATCCCATGGCAGGGATCATGAATTAATTTGCATATGTTGCCTTATACTGAAAAGGACATGCCCTTGAAATGGCCTTTTCAACATGACAATGACCCCAAACGCACTAGTAAACCAGCAAAATCTTGGTTCCAAAACAACAGAATTCATGTTATGGAGTGGCCATCCCAATCCCCGGAGCTCAATCCAATGGAGAACTTGTGGGGTGACATCGAAAATGCTGTTTCTGAAGCAAAACCGAGAAAAGTTGATGGATTGTGGAATGTTGTTAAAGAATGTTGGAGTGGAATAACAGCTGAAAGGTGCCGCAAGTTGGTTGTCTCCATGCCACACAGATGTGAAGCTGTTATAAAAAACAGTGCTCAAACAACTAAAGTACAAAAAAAATAGTTTATTGATTGACAGGATTGTGAAATCCTAGAAACTAAAAAGTTTGCACAAAATAGTTTTGAGTTCATGAAGTCAATGGCAGACACTGCTATTATTTGCAACTAATTGCCATGTAATACAAATATACTAATAACAGTACTTAATCTAGTTACTCACATTGGGCTGCTATTATTTTGAACACCACAGTATTTCTCAAGCAAAAAAGCAAAAATAATTGCATTTTTTATTAATTTATGCGGACGCATTCATATCCATGAAGCATCATAACACAGAGCTTCACAAAGGGAGGACCACCTATATTCAAAACAGGAGAAATAAGACAATTCAGATTGTATTTTTTGTTGGACACCCTCCATCCATCCATTTCTATGCCGCTTATCCTCCCTAGGGTCATGGGGCATGCTGGACCCTATCCCAGCTGACTCCGAGCAGAAAGCGGGGTACATCCTGAACTGGCCAGCCAATCGCAGGGCAGACAAACAACCATTCACAATCACATTCACACCCCTGGACAACTTAGTCGCAATTAACCTAACATGTATGTTTTTTTGGAATGTGGGAGGAAACCGAAGAAAAACCACACATGCACGGGGAGAACATGCAAACTCCACACAGAGATGCCCAACGGAGATTGAACCCAGACCTTCCAGATGTCCTGACTGTGTGGCCAACATGCCATCGTGCTGCCCAATTTGTAAATGATGTCTAAAAATCTAAATATTCAATAAAGGTTTTCTACAAGCAGAAATGAAGAAAGGCAGAAAGACTGGAAGCTTTTAAGCACACAAAGGACATGCTGAAGCAATATTACATTGAGCGAAAGTGCAATCTGCACAGATCCAGCTGTGTGGGAGCAACGCGCCCACATGCCTTACAAAATTAGGAAACACCACGACAGGCCACCAGTGAAAATGAGGGAGCAGAGAGCATGAGGCTAGAAAATGAGGTTGTCTACTTGATAAGTATGGGCTGTTACCTCTGTCCCAAATCCACTTTGCTCAGTGTCATAGAAGGTTTGGGAGCTCAGCTTAAAGTGATGCCATGATATTTGCTCATTGTGCTCTCAAACCGAGGCTGTATTACGCAACAAAATCCCATGTAGGGAAATATTGCAAAAGTAAATTAGTGCATAACTCATCCAAGTGCCTGGTTAGCAATGAAACAGGCGGCTCGTGCAGAAGAATAAACTGTGAAGATGAAGGCGATAAAGAGGAGGGTCTGCTCACACAAAGACCTGTTTTCTTCCATCGGTGGCTCAGCAGGAAACCTCTTTCCTCAGTGAGCCTCCATCTGAGAGGAGCTGTATTGACTACCATCGTTTATTGAGCCTCTCTTGAGGAAGAGCAAACCACTCTTAAAACCAGAGGATTTTTCTACAACAAAGCCCCCTCTGTGGTTTGGGCTGGAAAACAAGGGCAAGCTGAGCAGAGGCACACTTTATACACACTTACCACCAAAAAATAATTAGGATTATGAGTCAAAAGGATTCCGGCCAACATTGGGCTTTGGTTGTTTTTCTGCAGATTGGGGTTTCTGCTGAATGCCGACACATTAGGATTTATTGGGGGGGATCCAGCAAACACATAAAGCAAAAAAAAATACTGTGTGAATGTCCATCCATTTTCTATACCGCTTATCCTCATTAGGGTCGCGAGTATGCTGGAGCCTATCCCAGTTGACTTTGGGCAGGTGGCGGGGTACACCCTGGACTGGTTGCCAGTCCATTCACACTCACATTCATACCCATGCACAATTTAAAGTCGCCAATTAACCTAACATGCATGTTTTTGGAATGTGGGAGGAAACCGGAGTATCCGGAGAAAACCCACGCACACACGGGGAGAACATGCAAACGCCACACAGAGATGCCCAATGGAGATTTGAACCCTGAACCTCCTGACTGTGAGGCCAACATGCTACCCACTCATCCACCGTGCGTCCAAGATATTAAATTACAGGACGGAAAAGAACCCTACAAGAACACTGACATATTTTCAGTTGTTCAGTCCAATTTAGGTGAGTCAAACCTAAAGGATTGTGATTGTTCCATGTATTACCATAGGGGGAAAAAGTGTCCAGTACTGGTTGCGTCACTGGAAATGTTCCAAAGCGCTGTTACATCTCTGTATATAAACCTTTTAGTCCTGAGGACTTTATAAAGAACCTAAGCACTTCAGCCGTGCCTCGGCTGTTTGTCCTCTAGCGGAAGGGCCATTTTAGTGACTTGTGGGAAAGGTCAACTCTTCCTAAGTCCTTCATATTTACAGCCACGTTGTCTCAGGTTCTGCTAAATCTTCCATCTCACCAAGTTGGGAATCTGTGTTTGACTGGGAGATATTGTGTAAGTTTGCTCACAAGTTAAGGAAGAAAATGCATGTGCCAGTTTGATGACCAACAACAGAGGCCAGTGCAATGGACAGACAGTTCATTTCGTTGAAAAGACGAAGCTAATAAGAAACGGGAATCATCTGCTTTCAGTACTCAGCCTTGCTGATTGTACCAGACAAAATCATACGCTGATGTGTTGTGGAGGGTGAGTGGTTGGCTGAAACCACTTACTTTTCCCAATAAAAACATTTTTTGCCTTTGGAAAGCAAACGCGCTTTTCAAAAAACGCCAACATTAGCATATTTTCTAAACCGGAGAAGTAAGTCACGTTCCTACATGAAGAGCAGAGCACAAGGCGGCAGCGGCGTGTGTGCTGCTCAAGATAATGAGCTTGATAACACTTTTCCAGTCAAGTGTATATTCACTGGCACCAGCGAAGACACTTTACCCCAAATATAAACTGAGTGGAGTTTCAAAAATACATATTTGGATAAGACTGGGAGCGCATGCACTGTCTGAATAGCACACTTTCAAAAATGTTGTCTTCTGTATGTTTCGAAAAAGTTTTTTGCCCCAATTGTCCTCATGTCCGGCCGCACGGTGGATGAGTGGGTAGCATGTTGGCCTCACAGTCAGGAGATCAGGGTTCGAATCTCCTTAACTGGCAACTCTAAATTGTCCACAGGTATGAATGTGAGTGTGTATGTCTGCCCTGCGATTGACTGGCGACCAGTCCAGGGTGTACCCCGCCTCCCAAAGTCAGCTGGGATAGGCTCCAGCATACCCGCGACCCTATCAAGGATAAGCGGTATACAAAATGGATGGATGCTCTTACGTCCTTTGTCGTTTACCTAACAGTGACATATACAGCAATGACAATATTGTCCAAACAATCCAAACCATTTGGACTTGAAACGGTGGCGTGTGCAGCTTTTGAACACCCTTTAAAATGTGGATTTTGACGAGAAAAAGTTATAAATGTCATTATCTTGACATGTGGTGCTGAAAATGTAGTACGCCTGTGCATAGCCTGCATTTTTTGCATACAGAAAACAACTCATTTTGATATAAAATACTTTTTGCGCTTAATTACACACCTAATGGATGACACAACTAAGACACAGCAGATGAAAAATTGCATAAAAGACGACAGTGCTTGTATGTGAGCTGGAAAGAGAGATGCTGAAGGGATTGCTTTGTGTGGAATCCTCTCACCTACCATGGATGCGATAATTAAACAGCACTGATTGAGGCGTGACCTCCCGTCCGAAGTCAACTGGGATAGGCTCCAGCATACCCGCGACCCTAATGAGGATAAGCGGTATAGAAAATGAATGAATGAATGAATGATTGAGGCGTAAAAGTGTCCTCTTATCAGCTTCCCTGTAGGCCCACAATGAAGGATCGTCCCACAGAGATGGCATTGCCGGAGCACACTACTCTGCTGTAATTTGAGAAAACCTACTAAAAATTCTGATTTACATGATAATGCTCTTTCAGGAAAAGAAAAAAGTAGCAAAAAGAGCGCTGGGTTTCCCCTTCAGCCCTGTGATTATCCAGGTCTTAATGAGTTCATCCATCTGGGGACACGTTATCTGCAGTGGGGGAGCATGTTCAGGAAGTAGTCGACATACTGGGCAGATTGAGCCGAGTTCCTCTGCTCTCTGTGAACAACACCCGATGAGATAGTCATCTGAGACAGGAACTCACATTCATCTTGGCCCCCGACCAGCAACACCAGCTCCACCATGATACTCAAGAAAATGGTCTGGCTGTAAAAATATATTTTATGGATTTTGAAATGAAACTCAAGACAGGTTTTTTTCTGCAAGTCTGTTCACTCCAATCAATAAAATTCAGAATTCCTGCAAAGTCACAGAATTTTACAAGCAATGGATTTTAAAATCAGCAGTCAGGAAAAGTTCTTCTGTCATGTATTAAACACTGTGCCACTGATAAGCTTACCAGTCAGACACTACAACAAAACAAACCATCTTTTGTTAGGATCATTTGCATTGGAACGATGAATCGATTATTAATCGATTATCCAAATAATCTACAACTATTTTGGTAATTGATTAATCGTTTAATTTAAAAAAGGACTATAAATATCCTGGTTTTAGCCACTCTAATGTAACTATTTTTTCATTTCCTTAGTGATCTATGAAAGCAGACATATTATCTTTTGTGTTTCAGGAAAAACAAGAAACTTCACATACATCACCTTTGACTTTGGAAAAGAGCTATTAACATTTTTTCCTATTTTTGATATCTTGCAAAGCAAACCACTGCAGAGACGTGTGCGTAGAGCATGTGTAGAACCATTCCCATGCAAAGTAAATCCCATACTTGTACTTGTGCTTAGGAAAATGTCTACATTTCTGCACTCTCTCCATTATCTCTTACCATGCACACACACAAAACCTACTGGTAGAACAGGGAAGCTGCAGTAGAGTGTTTGTGACGTTTCTCAACTGATGGTTTATACTTTGCTACTTCAATTTCGGTGACTGAGATCTTCCTCTTCGCTATGATTTTTGGAGGGAAAAAGTTCATTCATGCATTCTTAAAGGGATTACTTTGGGAAAATTAAAAAGGTCTTTTAAAAAAATCTGATTAATCGGAAAAATAATGGATTGATTAATCGATTATAAAAATAATCATTAGTTGCAGCTGTAGTTTGCATGCAAATTGCAGAAACAGTCCAAATGTCTTACCGCTCAAACATTTTTTATTCAATAATCTTATTAATCGGGCCGCACGGTGGCTGAGTGGTTAGCACATTGGCCACACAGTCAGGAGATCTGGAAGACCTGGGTTCAAATCTCCGTTGGGCATCTCTGTGTGGAGTTTGCATGTTCTCCCCGTGCGTGAGTGGGTTTTCTCCGGGTACTCCGGTTTCCTCCCACATTCCAAAAACATGCATGTTAGGTTAATTGGCGACTCTAAATTGTCCATAGGTATGAATGTGAGTGTGAATGGTTGTTTGTCTATATGTGCCCTGCGATTGACTGGCGACCAGTCCAGGGTGTACCCCGCCTCTCGCCCAAAGTCAGCTGGGATAGGCTCCAGCATCCCCGTGACCCTAATGAGGATAAGCGGTATAGAAAATGGATGGATGCTCTTACGTCCTTTGTCGTTTACCTAACAGTGACATATACAGCAATGACAATATTGTCCAAACAATCCAAACCATTTGGACTTGAAACGGTGGCGTGTGCAGCTTTTGAACACCCTTTAAAATGTGGATTTTGACGAGAAAAAGTTATGTCATTATCTTGACATGTGGTGCTGAAAATGTAGTACGCCTGTGCATAGCCTGCAATTTGTTAATTGGCAACTCTAAATTGTCCATCGGTATGAATGTGAGTGTGACTGGTTGCTTGTTTATATGTGTCCTGCGATTGACTGGCGACCAGTCCAGGGTGTACCCCGCCTCTCGCACAAAGTCTGCTGGGATAGGCTCCAGCATCCCTGTGACCCTAATGAGGATAAGCGGTATAGAAAATGGATGGATGGATAGTGTTTGTAATGACATTCCGCCACGATTGAGCCGACTCCCCACGATGACGCCATTTTATTAACTTCATGTCAATTTCCATGAGATTGAATTTTCTTTATTGGCTAATTCCACGATTCTGAAAGTCACCTAATCTGCTTCTGGTCAACAATACAGGATTGTCCAGTGTTGAGGATGAATTAACACATAATCCCATTTGACAAAGTCTGCACAGAGATGGAATACAGTTTCTGCTGGTAGAGCATCATGGATGTAAAGGTAAATGAATCCACTGAGGGAGCATTTTGACTATGTTGATGAACTCTTTGAAAAATAATGCAAAGTCAAACTCAAGTTACAGTGATGTTTTCCATCTCGTACTGTAATTAGGACGTCTTCTTCAATGCTCGTTTTAGTTCTTTGAAGACAGCAGAGGGTTTCCAAGTGCTGGATAAGAAGGTGTTGATAAACGGAATCAAGTCCCTACATGTTGACGGTGTTTCGGATGATATCATTTAACCTATCCCAGTAAGCGAGATCTAAGCCTGCAATACCTTTCTGGGAGGGATACTCAAAACTTGAAACCTGGTTGCTACTTAACTTAAAACAACTGTGCTTAGATACTTAAAATAACAGAATAAAGTATCCAATGAAATATAGATGCATGGGCTCGCTTTCTAAATGCACTGTGGGACCTCGGTTTTCCTCAAGGATCCGTCAGACAAAAACTGAAACGTATGAAAACCATTTTTCCCCGTGAGAAATAAATGTCAACACAATTAATCCATTCCATACAGCCAGAAATATGAAAAAAATATATTTTAGAGAATAAAGATAGTTTTGCATGAAGAAATCAATGTAAACTATCTATGAAGGGGAAGAGCCACAAAGTTCTAAAGATAACTTGAAAAAATTGTTCGGTTGGAGTGGTATACGTGCTGACTTTGCGTAGGTGTGTGTGTTTTCTCCGGGTACTCCGGGTTCCTCCCATATTCCAAAAAAAAACCATGCATGTTAGATTGATTGGCGACTCTAAATTGTTCATTAGAGTGCGAAAGTTTGTTTGTCTGCCCTGCGATTGACTGGCGGCCAGGCCAGTCCAGGGTGTACCCCACCTCCCGCCCAAAGTCAGCTGGGATAGGCTCCAGCAAACCCGCGACCCTAATGAGGATAAGCGGTATAGAAAATGGATGCATGGATGGAAAACTACAGTTGTATTCACCCAATCAAGGCTTTAGAAGAAGCATTAAATAAAGGATGTGGCCTTTATCCAACCACAACTAAATCGACTACATGTACAATAACATCCAGAGGGATCAATGCAAATGGTGGTGATGCTAAAATGTCCAGTTTTCTTGGTGAATGGGTATCATTGAGCCATGGCCGTGTGACCGTGCACAGTGTTACACCTTCCTTCCTCCCTCTGGGCCTACTTTTTCATTCTGCAGATCTGGTTTGTTTATAGAGCTTGCCCACATCTGTTCAGCCATTACACCTCTTTATGTGCACCTTTGCAGCATGCAGCTTTTTTCTTGTTCACGCTCCACCGGTGTAAGGCCTGTGCCAGTCTCTGAGGGTGCAGCTACACAAACAAAGGACGCAGAAGACCCGGTGACACAAATGGAAGGTAAAGTGCCCCAAAAAATGTGAAATCTGTGAATGTTCCGCTTTTTTCTTGGCAAGAAGCTCGCCAAGACACCATTGGCGGCAGTCCTGAAGAAAGCAGAAAATGGTAGCACGCAGATATTCAAAGTACGCCAAGTTTGTTTGGCTAAATCTGATCGTCTCCCAACAAAATGTGCACTCGCTCATGGCCCAGCGTCCACCCTGTGAGTCTGGGGGTTTGAACACAAATACTTGACTTGTGTCAGAGAACCAGCAAGGACTAGACTCGGCTCCTGCCATGAATCAAAGCTTCAAATTACTTTTCGACTTTAAAAGAGTGTTCAGTCATACAACCATACATGGTAAAATATCATGTTTTAGATGTTGTTTTTGGATGCTTAAACACCAAATGACGCTTTTACTACAAAAACACTTTCTTGGAATGCAGTCTGACACTAGAAAAGCACCACGGCCCCCACCCCCATATTGTGATTCACACCAAAGTAATAATCATACATATTTTGGATCAGTCTTTGCTATTTTTTAGAACCTGTTGGAAACTTCCAGGACTTTCCCCC
>QODF01000004.1:1655796-1706156 GCA_024372805.1 Oostethus manadensis | reverse complement strand
CCCCCCCCCCCCCCCCCAAGAGCGCTGACCATTTTTTGTGGAGTTATATGCACAAATGCAAATGACAATAGTCCTATCTTACTGTGTTTAAGAATTTTTGTCCTGCTACCATAGTGTTGATGTTCTCCTCCGATTTGGGATCAAAATCTGCAATAAGAGTGACTGTTATAAGTATTAGATTAGGTTTAGCTTCAGAACCCTCCCCAGTCTCTCTTCAATATGCACTTATGAAATACACTGTGAAAGTAGACAATGCATAGGAACTCACCACTTATGAATGATAGTGTAAGATAATCAATGAGCAGACGGAATCAGAGCCAGGGAGAACATAAAGATTCACTTTGGTGTCACACAGCATTAAAAAGTGCAAAATCTTAACGCTTGACAAAAAACATTATCACGGAAGCACAAAGACATAAACATGTAAAAATTGTGGGCTTTTAACAGTGGTACACTACTGCTGTACATTTTTTGTATTATGTACTTTTTTTGTATTATCACATATTTGTAAATTGTCACATACAGGGTGAATGAGATTTGTTATTTTGCCACCAAAACAGCCGGATAAAAAAAAAAAAACTAAACTCTCTCTATATATATATACACAGTACATATATAGCATGTGTATGTATAATGTACTGTACATATACACATACAGTGGTACCTTGGTTAAAGTTACTTATCCCTTCCAGAAGATCTGATTCAAACCAAAATGGACTCTAACCAAAGCAATGATGTAAATCGAATTAATCCTTTCCAGACACTCATAAATGTTAACATAAAATGCAAAACACATTTAATAGACAATAATTATAATTGACATGCGGAAAAAATAATTACAACTGACAAATTATTCATTCATTCATTCATTTTCTATACCGCTTATCCTCATTAGGGTCGCGGGGGTGCTGGAGCCTATCCCAGCAGACTTTGGGTGAAAGGCGGGGTACACCCTGGACTGGTCGCCAGTCAATCACAGGGCACATATGGACAAACAAACATTCACACTCACATTCATACCTATGGACAGTTTAGAGTGGCAAATTAATGGACAACTAAACATTTCAACATCCCTTTTACCTAGTTTTGTTGGGAAAAAAACACAAAAACAACACAATAACACATTTTACTGCACCCACAATATTTTGGATGCTCAACAAGCAAGGCCATGAATTCAGAATCACAAATGTGCGAGCATCCACAGTAGAGGTTCTACTAGTTTGTTTTAATGGTTAGTCATAACTTCCAAAATATGCAAAACTACTTGCTGCAGTATAAGGGACTAAAGCTATCCTACCTAGTTTGACTGGTGCGTCCCGCCTAGTCTTTGAGCATAAACTGATAAAGCCTGCTCGGATGAGAGGCGCAGCATCTTCCAAAACAACACGAAGAGGCATATTTGCTGGATTTTATTGGACAATTTCAACGAAATGAACAGAAAGCGATCATGCCGTAATATGACAATCACTCCGGCGGTGCTCAGACAACACAACATTCATATCTGAGCAATTACGCTTCACGGTCATTGAGTTAGATAAACCCTACTTCCTGAACACCGACGTGTATCTTTGCCAAACGGTGTGATGCAATCGTGCACGCAATTACAAAGAAACAGCCATCATGGGGAGTCCCCTCTCTTTCTTGCACCATTGGATGTGCACGTGTCCCTCTCACAATGGAAATACTGGTATAAGAGAACACCAGCACTTGACACGGACTTGTTCTGTGGCAGATTTGATCAGAGTGCAGCTGGTCCGCCGTCTTATCAGTCGGCCAAGGTGTGTAAACAGTCTGTCTCTGAGCATAACAGCCTGTAAATGTTTACTGTATTTCAAGAGCAGACGGGACCTCCTCAGAGCAATCTGGTCCAAGTTATCCGCCAAACCCGAAAGGCTTGGGAGAAGGTTTCATCAGTACGGGCTTAAATAAGGCGGTAAAGCATGCTTACAGGTCTAAATACAAAGCTCCTGTCAATCATAACAGTGAAGCCTATATTAGGAAAGCATCAATAAAAGATGAGAGGATTATGTATTTTATATGCTGTGTACACCTTTTGTGGTATAGTCGCCATCAATTATTCACTGTAGGGCTGTCCGATTGGCCTGCGTTTTGCCGAATCAACACTTTTGTGTCATGTTGAAGCTCTATCACAAATAGGAGCAAAACATTTTATGAAGGACGGTTTTTGAAATGATTAGCTGTTTGCATTTTTATTCGTTTGCCCCCACCCCCCAACAAAGCAACAGTGCTGCTTTGTTCCTGCCTCCAACGTTGATGCATAATGAGGGATGTTTCCCTAAATGTGTGTCTGCGGATCCACGCCTGAGCAGAGCCAAGCTGCTGAGCAAATAAATGGCTGACTGGCAGCAGCTGATGAGCAGTAATGATTTGTGCGCAGTTCAGTCTTTTCCCCCTGAGGGTTTCATGCACACCCCACCAGCCCACCCCTAACACTACACCAACCCAGGGGGCCAAGATGGCCCCAAACGTGCCTAATCCTTAACACAAAAAAATGACCCAGTATGGATGTGTGTGTTTTCCAAGAGTCATGGAGCAGAACATAATGCATGCATGAATATACGGCTGTGTGTGGTCCCGGAGATGCTTGTTTCAACAACCGTTAAGGACAAGGACTAACAGAAATGACTCAAATCCACTGGAACTAAAGTTAAGCAAGTGCATTGCACCTTCAGGAAGTGCTTTGACGTTATTGCTGTTCTGTTCAGAATTTGGCCTTCGATGCCCTTGCGTGAAGAAAACAAATTGAACTGAATAAAAATATTCTTAAACACATAACGTGTGTCTCAGCCTTCAGTCAACTGCCGTGGTTTGGAATAAAAGGTCATGCAGACCCACACCTGATGGAACCACGTCTTAGCAGAAAATGCAAACAGAGGAAGTCCATTTACATCTCTCTTGCAGTCGCTGGGCCTAATCCTTGCTTCCTTGATCAAACAATTTACCTTTTTCGTTGGGAGAGGCGATACCGCAGTACTGGGGACTTTAAGCTCTTGGAAAACAAAAACACGATTAGCCACCACAAATAGTTTCCATATTTAATAGGCTCTCTCAGCTAGAGTGCTTCTCGTGGGTCGCCCTTGTCCGCTCCATCACGTCTGAGTGTTTGCTTAAATTATTAATGCTGCCCTTGAAGGTTGTTGCGCCAAAAGGGAAGGAGGTAGTACAAAGTACTCGGCGGCGACGTCGGTCCTTGTTTACATCGTTGCGAGGATTATGATTGAGCGCTCGCCACCTCATCACCCACACCGCTGTCAGCTGTGTTGACATGGTTGCTATGGATTTACCTGAGATTTAATATGCATAGGTCTCCTGGTTATGAACACAACCGTCATGAATTCACACATGGCATCTACGCGGGCCCATTGGAAATTCATGGCCGAGGCTTGCAAAGGTTCTTTGAAAGCTGAAGTACGCGTGGTGAGACCGGCTGTGGTGCAGCGATATGAGGAACAACGTGCACACTGGAATTAACTCGGAACAGAGAGCATAATTATCTTCCAAAACGGGTACAATGTCCACACCGCCCAAAACGAAACAAGGAAGTTGAATGCGAACTATAGTAGGGAACTCTCTTCAGTAGTGTCTCAGCACATTAAGTCATATTTGTGTGGGCAGCATTTTTCATAATTACAACACACAATAAGAAAATAAAATTATAGCAAAGAGGGAGGTATTGGCAACTACTACATTACCGAGGACATTATGAAAGCCTAGGCTTGCGGGGGTACGCTGAAGCCTATCCCAGCTGACTTTGGGCGGGAGGCGGGGTACACCCTGGACTGGTCACCAGCCAATCGCAGGGCTGGTATACAACCAGTCACACTCACATTCACACCTATGGACAATTTAGAGATGCCAATTAACCTAACATACATGTTTTTGAAATGTGGGAGGAAACCGGAGTACACGGAGAACATGCGAACTCCACACAGAGATTCAAACCCAGATCTCCTGACTGTGAGGCCAGCATGCCAACCACTCAACCACCGTGCGGCAGAAATGGAACCATTTTTCTGAAACATTGAGGAAGACCCCTTAGTCCTGAAGTGGAGACATTGCTCCCTTAGCTATATTAAAACACCTTGTTAGGTCGACAAGTGACTAAATTCTAAGCCATCCGAGTTCAGGTTGATCTGCGCAGGTGGAAATTTGATGACAAACACAGCGCTCTGAATTTCAAGCCAGTGAGAAAAGCTTTTTTGATGGCTTTATTTGACTCCCGACATGACACCGAGTCGACTCCAACTCTTCCGCTCCTTTAGAAGCACTTCCGCTTTAAGAAGAAAAATAAAACAATGAGAGCGATCTGTCAAAAATGGCGTGTGTGTGCAAGCAGTGGGAGATGTGGTGGGTGGAGGTTTTACTTATGGATACATCCATTTGTTTTGCTGTCGTGAGCACAGGTAACACAAAAGGGTAATGGAAGAGGGATTATGGTAATAGGCACCTAAGCAAAATGGAGCAAAGCTCACACTGCTGTTGTTACCCTGCATAAAAACTCTATTACACCACAAGTCCCCAAATTGAAAAGCAGCAAAACAATACAAAGACAAATATCTGCAAACATCACCTTGAGGCACGGAGATTGAGTTTTTACTTCCCATTCGTTTTCATTTTCTGTCATATGAACCTGTTAAAACACGCCATTGGGAACGGAATAATTAGAATAGAATAGAATAAAATCTATTTTGGGGGTCTGCTACAGCAACCGTGTGGTAACTACGCAGCGTCACCACTAAATGTTATACACGGGGCCTGAACAAATGCTAAATACATACTGGAGGGTAAGCACACACCCGTGCAGGCTCTTTTTTCTCCTTGGCTTTCTGCGTTTAGGAGGAGGAGGAGCATCTGCTGTGTTGAAAGGCAGAGGTGATAATTGGTCTTGGCTCTTTTGATGTGCAGACAACACCATAATCCGCTCTAATCATATTAACGGGGCCCTGCCTGGCCAGCACGGGCCATCCAGGCACAACCAAGATATAGGTAATATCAGTCTGGGGCTGCATTAAGAAGCTACAAAAAGCCCTAATTTGGCAGTAATTAAGTAAAGGTACCCTCCATATTCAATCGTTACGTCTAAGACATCCCTCAGCGGCGGGAGCATCATGCATGGCTGACATCTCCGCATGTCAACTTTAATACAGGCGAGCATAGCCAGACAAAGGAAAGGCCATGTGGTCCATCTTAAAAGTGAAAAGCTTGATGAAAGGTTTAGTACATGTTCTTACAAGTGACCAGCTTGCCGTGTCAGCAGGGGGACAAAGGAATAGGGCTGTTCGGGACCATGCACCCACACCCTATGGGCCAGCCAAAATTCTCACTCTCCTAGACAGCCAACATGGTATTTCCTACAAAAAGCAGGACGCAGAGCACAGGACACACCGCATGATGTATTTTGGGCATACTGCTGTAGTCTTTTCTGGTTACCCGTCTTGGGATTTTGGGTTTGGCTTTCACAGTAGCTAATCTTTCAAAGTAGATATCCCTATTTTTTGGAATTAAAAATACATTCTCAAACGCGGGTGTTGACATGAACATGCATGTTCTGCCAGTTGTTGGAAAAAGTTAAATTAATAAGTTAATAGTCCATCCTAACATGCAGCCTACCACCACAGCTTCAAAAAAACCACAACCCTGCATTACGAGCATGTGTTGTCAAAAATAAATGCTTGAATGTCGGCTTGTCACCTTGACATTGTCACTTGACTTTTCATTTCCAAAGCAAGTTATCCATCAATTTGTTAGTAAAAATATAATAACCAAATGCACTGGCGATTATGTTCATATCTTCAATATTGACATCTACAGAGGGCAGCCATAGCTGCAATGTGGCGCTCAATGAAAACTAGTGACACAATTCTTCCCATGCCATCTGATGACCACATCTTCTACCTAAGCAGGCAGACATTTGCGGTTGCTCCCATGACATCCATACTATCATGTCTTTTTTATCCCTATTTTTCACCACAAAAAAGAAGGAAGGACTTGACAAATGATGCACTCCCCCACCCTCTCTCTTCTGAGGCGGGCTAACATGTTACTACTCGTATGTTGTTGCTGTAGAAGGGCTTGATGTGTGATTGAGCACCTGGCCTGAGACTCCACGCAAAAATATGTATTGTTTATCCAAAGAGGGAAGAAACAACAAAGTGCAACTGAAGATTATCCACCACGGAACAATAAGTACATGAAACTTGACAAGAATTATTATATGAATATTTTTTAATCATAAATGCACAGTGTTGTCCATTGCATGGTACTAGACATAAAATTAAGGGTAAATTGTATTGCCAGACCTCAAGATGGCAACCACAGCACTAATTCCAATGTTATTGTAAAGGAACGCTCCGATATTATAACGCGTCTGGCTGACGTGAACCAGGCAGAACAAACGGCACGTTAACAACTTGCACTGGCAGATGATTGCAGGTGCCTGGCCCACTAGCAAAACACCAGTGATCAAGTCCAGCCGCCCGTGCAGTGACAGCAGAGACACATTAGCAGGATGCAGCAGATGCAATTGATAAGCGTACAGTGTGGGCAGTCTGAAGGGAAATAGGCTTCATCTGTTTTCCCCCTGGTCCTAGTGCTCGACCTGTCTCTAACATAGTATAACATTTTTTTGGATGGTTAAAAAAATGCAGGGGACCAAATTATGCAAATTATGAGTGACTGACAGCTATAAATTGCTGAATGAACAGTTTTTATGCAGTTTAATTTGATTTTCTATTCTGTTCTATTAGCCAACAGCAACCACTTGGTGGTTATCACCAGCCTGATTGTCCAATCACACAGGTCTTGATTGCAAATGTGTGCGGTTCAGAGTGGGTGGGGGAGGGGGGACCGGCAACCTTGCATTGTTGTAGGAATCAAATAGCGTTGCCATGGCGACCTTCGAGTAGCGGCAGCTTCAATGCAGTAACCAGAGAGTAAAGACCCCTTGGGACGCCCCTCACCTCCTTCCCCTCTTGCCTCCAGCACGTTTGTGGGGTGGGGGGTCGGTGGGGGGGTGGGGTCACGGGGGATCAAACTGTGGGTGTCTGGCATTGGTCAAAAAGTTGCCCTTTAAAAACACACATTCTGTTTGTCAGCCGTTGTCATCTCAAGAACACATTTCAGTGCATGCATTGAAATACCAAGAGCCAGAAGAGGAGCCAGAGCATGTTTGCAAAACGTAGCTTACATGTGTGAACATGGGAATATATGTGCGTCACCCCCTCCTCCGGCTAACACAGGTAGGTATTGTCTGCAGCGTGGGGCGCTGCTGGCAGCTAGCCAGCCTGACCGAATCACTGTGCTAGTCCTGCTCCAGTCCACTGGCCGCACCAGGCCAGACTAAACGGTTTTAACCCCTTCCCATCCATCACAGCTGCACTGGCCGACTACCTGATCCCACAAGATGACTTAACAGTGCAAAGCATACTGTAGTACATACAGTATATTCACACATGACAGTGCATAACTGGATTTTGATGTTTTTTTTAAATAGACTGCTGATTCTACAGACCCCAGCCAAGACTGATGGTTAACAACCATCCTCAGGGAGTCGCGCTGCGGCTTTTTGATTCCTAAGACCACCAAGGTATCTCTAAGCCTGTAAGGAGCACCTTCAAAGCCCCTTTGGACCTTTGTGGCAACGTTAGGTCTGTTAAAAGATAATTCCCCATCATTTCCCCGGGAAGTGTAAAGATGCGGAGACAAAAACCAACAAGAGAAAACAGCCGCCTGATTAAGCCATTAGAAAAATGCAAATCACTTTAGGCCACTTAATTGGAAAAAAACATATCTGGAACGTGAAAAATGGTGTACTGTACAGTATAACGAGCAAAACAAAGTCGTTGCAAAAACAGAAGCTTCAAGGGTCCATGGACTGTGTAAAGCTCGAGGTACACTTCATTTGAGCTGGTAAAGCAGGACGCAAGCTGGAGAACTTTGTTTGACAAAGATTTCCCACTTATAAATATGTTCTACTTCATAATCTCTGTTTAAAAAGGATCTTGCTCAATTTCTGAATCATTTCTGCTCGACAAACACATCTTGAACCAAAAATGCTTCTGTGGGTTGAGGTAAAAAAAAAAAAAAAAAAGCAAGACATTATTACTGTTGATTAGAGTCTTGTAAGTTGTGGCTCATCAGAACAAATAAGATTATTGATGGTAACATTGATTAGCTATCAAATTCTAATGTCAAGCTTTTGACATTTGAATGAGTTAGCCTTTGACAAAGTTCATATCAAAGGCTAACTCATTCACCAAGTCTCCATGTCTAAATACTGCAGCCTATATCATTTAGTGATACTGTATGCACAAATAATTACCTTTTAAATAATCTTGGTTACTTTTTCCTGCAATATGACTTTAATATTTTTGACAATATTACCAGAATAATAAAACTTTTTTCACTACCAAATTTTCCCCAAACTTGGTTTGATTTCATAATGATCATTTTTTTAAATGTGCATTTTCTTTAATATTTCAACTTTATGATACTAAGGTGCCATTTTTTAAATTCATATTATTATGGGTTTATTCTAGCAAAACAATTTCTCAAGATTCCGATTTTTTTTCTTAATATATTGACTTTGTTCTCATTATAACAAACCTAAACCTAATTTTCCAAAAATTTTAAATGTATTCTTTGTTGTTTCTTTACGATTACATTCTAACTTTATGCTTCCAAAATGACGTTACTTTTTTCTCTGATACAACATTACTCTTGTAAAATTTCCATTTGTTTTTTATTGTTAAATTACAACTCTTTTCTCTTAATATTTACATTTCTTCCTGTTGTTTTTTTGTTTCCTTGTTAAATTATATTTCTAGCAGGTGCAACAGGCCACAAATGGGCTCCGGGTCACACTTTAGACACCCATGGATTCTTTCCAGGTACAGTAAATTCCAACATATAAGCCACTACTTTTTTTTTTCTTTGAACCCTGCAGCGTATACAGCAATGTGACTAAATTACAAATTGTGGGACGTGATTATTCAAAATAACGGACTCACGGCATCATACAAGAAAGAAAGCTAAAAATCATCGCACAGCCACTTAACACGCAACAGAAGGTGAAAAACAGGCAAGACAACTACCGCTACTGGCAGGAAATAATAAGCAACATCTATGTTTACTATGTAACTAGCAGAGCATCATGGGAAACAAGTCTTTAAGAGTTCTAGCCCTCAGTACCAGCAGGTGGTGTCCAAGAGCAGCACGCCCAATCGTGTAAAGGACACTTCCTGTTTCCCATGATGCTTTGCTAGTTACATACTTAACATAGTTGTTTATTATTCTCGATGTTTAGGTATTCTTAGTGTTTATTATTACAGTATTTAATGTTGCTGTAACTTGGTGTATATACACAAGTAATGTAAATAGAACATTGTTGGTGTTTTGGGAGGGGTTTGGTTTAGGGCTTTATAGTCAAAATTGATGCATTATTTGCTCCCACATGCTAGCTCTTTAGAACATGCAGGAAAGAGAAAGACGGGTGGTCATGTTTCACATAAGGATTGTGGGTAACGAGCAATATTCCAATTCAAGAGCCATTACATTCCCATTCCATTTTTCTCCGCTTATCCGGGTCTGGGTCACAGGGGCAGCAATTTCAGTCTCCGGCGACCTCTTCCAGCTCCACCAAGACGTTCCTAGGCCAGCTGTGAAACATGGTCCCACAAGTGTGTCCTAGGTCTTCCCTGGGGCCTTCTCCCGGCAGGGCATGCCCGGGAGGCATCCGGACTAGATGCCCGAGCCACCTCAACTGGCTCCTCTCGATGTGAAGGAGCAGCTGCTCTACTCTGAGCTCCTCCCGGATGGCCGAGCTCCTCACCCTATCCTTTCCAATTCCAATGCCGTTTTCTTTCAATCAAAAAATCATGACATATAAACACCCATGCCGCATTCGCCAACAGCACTTGAAGTGCTCTGTCCCCATAAAGCTGCAGAAGGAAAAGGACAGACTGCGTGCATGGATTTATAGCAGCGCAATATCATCACAATGAGTGTTAAACTTTCAATTATACCGTACAGGTAAAATTGAAAGTTTACCGGGTTACGCAACGGGTACGGGTTACGCAACCACATTCATCAATTGACTCCTCACCACACATACCTTCTGTGAGCTGAAGGTCAATATGCAGAAGCAGCTTTGACAGGATATAAATCTCATAAGAGTGGCTCGTTCTTTCAACAAGAACAAGTCACAAATCACAATTTGGTGCCTGAGGTGAAAGCAACATTTTATACAGCAACTCTAAAGTCACCTGTATTGATAGTTTGGGAGTTATGAATTATTATTATTAATAATATGAAATATTGCTCAATGACAAAACCTACCTCTGCTGAACAGACTACTTTATCCCTTGTCAAATTCAGCCAACGTGTAAATGAAAAACAAAGCGATTAAATGGGTTGCTGGATTGGATTAGTTTTGGCTTAACATCTTGACATTTACTGACACCCACCTTGAGCCCATAAGAGTTCCAGTAGAGTTAAGTAGATGACTGTTAATTACAAGTTATAACATGCAAAACTTAGTTTGTCTTTGCAACAGTATTTATACTCTTTTACATTTAATTCTCTCATTGTCAGAACATTTCAAAACATAGAACAAAGAGGTGAAGAATTGTGTGCAGGCAGGCTGGAATGGGTGGAGAAAAGTGTCGGGTGTGATAGAAGAGTTTCAGCTAAAATGAAAGGAAAGGTGTACAAAACTGTGGTGAGACCAGCGATGTTGTTTGGTTTAGAGACAGTGCCGCTGAGGAAAAGACAGGAGGCAGAGCTGGAGGTAGCAGAGATGAAGATGCTGAGGTTCTCTTTGGGTGTGACCAGGATGGACAGGATCAGGAATGAGCACATCAGAGGGACAGCACATGTTAGAGGTTTTGGAGATAAAGTCAGAGAGGCCAGACTGAGATGGTTCGGACATGTCCAGAGGAGAGATAGTGAATATATTGGTAGAAGGATGCTGAGTTTTGAATTGCCAGGCAGGAGGCCTAGAGGAAGACCAAAGAGGAGGTTTATGGATGTAGTGAAAGAGGACATGAAGGTAGTTGGCGGAAGAGAAGAGGATACAGAAGACAGAGTTAGATGGAGGCAATTGATCCGCTGTGGCGACCCCTGAAGGGATAAGCCGAAAGGAAAAGAAGATTATAAGAACATTTCCAAATATTCATTCATTCATTTTCTATGCCGCTTACCCTCATTAGGGTCGCGGGTATGCTGGAGCCTATCCCAGCTGGTTTTGGGCGAGAGGCGCGGTACACCCTGGACTGGTCGCCAATCAATTCCAAATAGTTTTTGACAAAGCAAGTGTAAGGGGAAAGTATTTATAAACAATGAACCTGCAGCTAATGGTAGAATTCAGCATTGAATGACTTTTTGTTCAACTTCGGGCAGCAGTTAGAGGTGGGAAATGAAAATAAGTATGAAGTTAACGCCAATCTAATCAATGGATTACAATAAAATGTCAACACGTACACAACACTACAATTTTTTTGGTGTAATTTCGGCCCATCAATATGTATGGCAAAAATCCAAGAGTAATTGAGACGGCTAAAAATGTCTATTTTGACACCGACACAAATCAACAGGTCATCAACCCAAATGCCTCATTCACTCACAGTGCACGCAAAAATTATCTAAAAAAAAATTTAAATGTGGAACACACAATGTACCTGCACCGCAAAGACTATGCAAGTATCAACATGCTAAACAATGCTATTTATATCAACTTGTAACCGCTTGTTACTTTATTATTAGGTTATTTTTGCTTGCACACGAATGAGGGTTGTGACGTGTAAGAATGTGCAGTAAATATCAAATATCAAACACCTCCTCAAGGCTGAAGTTTGCCTCATACTACTTCCTGTGTAACTCAAAGCCTCAAGCTTTGCCAGTGTAGAGCAAGAGATGTGTTTTCTACCAATAAAAAAAACTAATTATGGAGATTAGAAGAGCAAAATGGCAGGGTTTTCCGCAAATATTTTGATTAGAAAAATCCGTGAATTACTTGTGCGAATCATTATGGAGTATAAGACCACAAATTATGAGGAGAATGTGGAATGAGGTGATCATATGAACTATTCACATACATATATCAGTAACTGTAATATACAAGATATTATGCTATGCTCACTTCTGGTCACGTGACGGCGACGAGGCGGCGGTGGGTCGGTGACGTTATCATAATGCATGTCCACACGGCAACTACACGCCGCCTATTAAAGATTTTCCCCCTATAAGGATAAGAAAATGGAGCATAGAAAATGGATGGAAGTCGTTTTGAAAAAATACTGTTTCCGCTCACTCAGAATGCCGTTCTCGTGTGGATGAGAGGCTGAAACGACTGACCTGACAACGTTTTCGTGTGGATAGCCCCTATGAAAGCACCCCAACCCCCATTGCACCAGCATCGGATTGGTGTGTTACGCTGCTTGGCGTTGACACCTCAAACACCCCCATGTCGCTCCCTGCCGTGAAATCTGCTTGTCGGCTCGGTTTGCGGGCCAAGAATATCCCACCGTGCAAGCACATGTGTCACTTCCCTTCCCCCTCCTGTTGCTGAGGATGCCCAATTCCCCATGCATGATCATTTGCATCTCATTATCCAGGGAAAACACTTTATGTGTCTGCGTGTCTCCTTTACAAGACTCAATTCTGTCCTGAAAAGCACCATGTACGGGCGCAAATTGCTCATGGATGTGTGTGGGGGGTCCCTTGCGGTGTCAATGGGGGTTAAATCATCTGCTGCACCTTTAATTACAATGCTCGGTTGCTGCTCGGCAGGGTGTATTCCAGGCAGTGGTGGATGGGTGCCCTATTCCCGCTTTCAAATACTGTATGTCTTTCATTAGGGCGTGCTCTTTGTTTTTGCAGGGGGTGCATGATATCTCTGATTGCAACTGTGAGGAAGTATTGCACATAGAAATAGACAAAAACCAAATGATCAAGTGAAGAATAGCACAAAAATGGGTGCCGGTGTTTAAGTGCTGTGTGTATTATCCAGTTTCACCAGTCCAGATTGGAAAGTATGGCAAGCTTTGTGGGCTCCGCAAGAGAGCCATCCTGGCAGCAACATGTTGCACGCCAGGTTTACCGCTAGACAATGAAGAAAAAAATCAGTATAGCGTAATGGAGATAATCCACCCAACCCTTCCAACTTCCTAGTGCCTTTCTTTTGTTGACAGAGGCCGTGGTGTCATTCAGAATTCAACCTGACAAGCACAGCAAATCACCGCAACATAGCGGAGTGTCGAGAGGAAGTGTGGTATGTTTGCCTATTACGGAGCTGGAGCAAGGTGGGAGGGAGAGTCCAAGGATTCGAGTTGGATATCCGGAGCAAGCGACCGGCAGGACGACATATAAAGAGAGCAATGCCGTTACCTGACAAAACAACGAGGATTCTACGCTTCCCTGGTATTTTGAAAAAGAATCACTCTGCTGTGAGATGGAGATGATCTGAAGAAGTGAGAAAGCCCTGCTAATACCATGGGAGATGCCCGAGACTGTTTGCCTTGGCGTCAGTGGGTGGATATGTGCTTAAGACCAGGGTCCATGGGTTTCTTTGTCACTGTGCAGTCAGGAGCTCCGCCTTTCATTTCCTGTCATGTAAGAAACACAGAGCTCCTCAAATATTCACCTGAAAAGGAGGGGCTACCAACAACAACAAAAAAACGTAGTGCATGAGAGCATCTGCTTCTGTTGAAGTTGTCAGCGTCTCCAGCATCACACTAACAGCACAGACCGCAGTGGAAGCCTCTGGGGGTGGAGTGGAGGAGCGGTACAAAGCCCACCGGGACTGTTCTGCACTCTCAGCAGAGAGGCTAATCACTTTACAAGAGTCTCGAAATGCCCCTGATAGAGCAGTAATGGCAACAATGATGGTCATAATCCTCATCAGCGCTAAAAAAGGTTGTTTGTGTCATGATTTGAAGAGACGTAAGCGCACGGTGACGCAATCACAGACGAGCAGGGCGGATTCTGCCGCCGCCTTAACTGTTATGGCACCCCTTTGCACAGTCAATTAACTAGATTTATTAACCGGCTGATAAGTCTTGCTCGCAATCAATTTGGTCCTCATCTCTCTCAGCCTGTGTGAAGGCAAATAAAACCAGCACATGAAAAGCTGACACTAATCACACACAAATAAATGGAAAGCATTAGGTGGACATTTCACGGTCGAAGGAAAACTCTTCATTTTCTTATTTCCCACCAGTGTTTTTTTGGTCAGAATTCTGGCAGAAAGGGCGGTTGGCAGAAGTTTTCCTTCATAAGAAGCATCAAAGACCTGCACCCGATCGGAAAATCAACTGCAACTCAATCTACTGTACATGCAAAAACTTGACAAGAAAAAAGCGGCACTGTCCTTAGTACTGTACTATTGCGCACACTTTCTCCTCGCTCTCCCCGGCCAGGGTGAGTTGGCTCCACAGACGTGGTCATGCTCGCTGGCATGAAGTTATTCATAACATTAACATAAATGATTAGTAGAAGCAGCTACAACTGCCGTCATTGTTTTTACTTGGATTTTTTTGTTTTTGTTTCAAGTTGTGAAAAGAAGTTCACCACTTAAAAGGGTCATGCACTTGCAGTGTTCGTGACTCGGTCAAATAAAAATATGTATTTTTAATATGTTGGCGTTGTTTTCTTAAAATGTTTAAATATTGTCCGGTATCATTCTTGTGAACCCAATATGGATAAGTGTATCGTGACACCCCTAACAACAATGAATATTTGAATTAGTGCTCCAAAAAGTAGCACAAACTGCACTAGTGCCTTGTCTGTGTAATTACCAAGACAATGCCAGAACACGGATTGGTAGAGTCACATGACAGCAATTACGGACCGGGCACCAGTGCAATCTGTTTAGGTCATATTACCTTGTCAGGGCTTAGAACAATCCTTTTTGAGGATTAAGTCAAGGCCAAATAGCATTAATCCGGCCTATGTGAGCTGAGCTTCTTACTACAGACACATCAGTGAGGTCACATTTGAAACGGGAGCAGACAATGACAGAAGGACAATTTCCCCCAAAACTCTTTGTTTGATCATTCGGGTGCACTCCGACCTCAGCAAAAGAAACATCAAACGATCCTGTCCCGTGACCCATATTTTCATGCAAAAAGACTGATGGACCATTTCATTACAAGACAGGTCAGCTGTAAGCAGGTCTGCTGCACCAACGCTCAGAGTCTTGTTTCCCCTAGTAGCAAGGGTACTTGGATATATTTAACCTGCAGTGCGCTGGTGGCAAATAACGTACAATAACTCTGTTGAAAGCTTTGATTTGCTTAGTTGTTCAACTGATCCTCTGAGGGGTGGTAGCTTTTCAGGAGACACCGATGAGATTCACTGGTGCTCAGCGCTGTTGAATTCTGGAGTCAAACTGAACTTGTTGGGGAGGCGCAACCATCCATTTTAAAAACACCATGTGCATAGCTTGGACATTGAAAGTGGAAGAAGAAGCAAAACACGACATTAGGGCTGCAATTAACGATTATCTTCTTAAATCGATCGATTATTTTTTCCATTAATCGGATCTTTAAAAAGACATTTTTAATTTTCCCTTCTTTGCAGTAATCCCTTTAAGAATGCATACATGGACATTTTCCCTCCAAAAATCATAGCGAAGAGGAAGATCTCAGTCACCAAAATTAAAGTAGCAAAGTATAAACCATCAGTTGAGAAACGTCACAAACACTCTACTGCAGCTTCCCTGTTCTACCAGTAGGTTTTGTGTGTGTGCTTGGTAAGAGATAATGGTGCAGAAATGTAGACATTTTCCTAAGCACAAGTACAAGTATGGGATGTACTTTGCATGGGAATGCTTTTACACTTTTACAATTTTAGGTTAATTGGTGATTCTAAAATTGTCCATAGGTATGAATGTGAGTGTGAATGTTTGTTTGTCTATATGTGCCCTGCGATTGACTGGCGACCAGTCCAGGGTGTACCCCGCCTCTCGCCCAAAGCCAGCTGGGATAGGCTCCAGCATCCCCGTGACCCTAATGAGGATAAGCGGTACAGAAAATGAATGAAAAATGAATGAATGCTTTTACACACGCTCTACGCACACATCTCTGCAGTGGTTTGCTTTGCAAGATATCAAAAAGAGGCAAAAATGTTGATAGCTCTTTTCCAAAGTCAAAGGTGATGGGTGTGTAGTATCTTGTTTTTCCTGAAACACAAAAGATAATATGTCTGCTTTTATGGATCACTAAGGAAAAGGGAAATAGTTACATCAGAGTGGCTAAAATCAGGACATTTAAAGTAAACTTTTTAGTGAAACGATTAATCGATTACCACAAATAGTTGTCAATTATTTAGATAATTAATTATTATTAATTAATTTAATAATACTTTTTATTATTATTAATTAATAATTAATAATCGATTCATCGTTGCAGCTCTACACAACATACACTTTAAGTACAACGTGATAAATCAACACACAACCTCTTCCAACACACACACACTGACATCCTAACAAGAGTAATTTCAGCCTTATTTATAGCTGCAAACGTCAACCTACATCAAGCAAAGGGAACACCACGCCCATTACTGCGTCCGTGACAGACAATAGTACACAGGAGAGGAGTAACCACTGAGCATCCAATTTTCTGGCAGCGTGTTACGGGGGACTGTTTGGTGCTTAATGATGAATAAATCATTTCAATATGGCTTTGTTGGAAGGGGCAATTAGACTTTGCGCAGCTTGAGGTTAATCAAATCTAAGACTGTCTTCTCTTCATTCCATTAGAATGAACACGAAGCGGCCGAGATGCCGAGCGTTAGCGGTTGCATTGCTCGGCGCGTCTTATTGCCACATTTGTTTAAGCCTGCTTCATGGCGAGGACGCCGGAATGTCTTTGTATGTGCAATTCGTTTTGTGCGGGTGGTGAGCAAGCAGAAAGTGCAGCAAAAGGTCATGAATACATTCAAGCATAAAAAGCGTTACTGTACTTCACTTAATAATTTAGGTTATCTGCAAAGACTGTATACTAACATGCATGACAAAGTCCTTTTTTCCTTTCTGGGAAATGAAAGAGTGATGGCTGTCTATCAATATAATACAATATTAAGGCTGTCAAATTAATTCTAATTAATTACTCCATTTTTAAAGTAATTCATCCTATTAATCGCCATTTGCATTTATGTCTGAAATATGTCCATTTTGACTGGATTTTATTTTTAATCATTAGGAAAAGTTGGCCAAACGGTCAGGAGATCTGGAAGACCTGGGTTTGACTCTCTATCTGTGTGGGGTTTGCTTGTTCTCCCAGTGCATTCCAAGTGTCAGACTGTGCGACTGTGCCTCCGCCAGCCACCATAACTGAGACGTGCGGCTTTAATTATGCAATAATTGTTTATGTCCATCCATCCGTTTTCTATGCCGATTATCCTCATTATGGTCGCAGGGGTATGCTGGAGCCTATCCCAGCTGACTGTGGGCGAGAGGCGGGGTGCACCCACCACCACCTTCCACCAATGTTTATTTACGTCTTTCATTCATCATTTTTATGCATTTCAAATTGTTTTGTGCGTGTGAAATTATAACTGTAGAAACTACACAATTTGAAATATTGGATTTTTGGCACAAATGGTTTGGATTTACATGATTTCAACTGGGAAAATCTGATTTGGTTAGGATCCGTTTCCCTGTGAGTCAAATCTTAAATGAATGACTAAAGTTCCACTGTACAAATAAAAATGTTGTTTTGCATCATTCCACAGCATTTAGGAACCACCACACCATAAGACCGGGTGGAGCATACATGGTTACGGTTTCAATAAAATACACACATAAAATCCCACATCTTGGCGTGCCAGTAGACATTCAACGTGCACCAGTGTCCTTCACGACAAACTTAGACTGGTGACTCATTCGTCATTTGTCTCCATTTCTAAACCGAATGGGAAGAGGGGTGGGGTTTTTGCATAAATAATAACGGTCATCAAAAAAATCAGAGGGCCACTACTTTATGATAAACGATGTGCTGCGTCCGAGCGCAAACAACTCAGCATGGAATACATAGCCATGCTGGTGAAAAGGCAGACGTGGACACGGGATGATATTTTTAAGGGCCGTGGTGGGCCCAATTGGTGGGTTGCGGGGTTTACGGCTGTCAAGACTGTCACAGTGTTTTCTGAGGCAATATAAAATTCAGTGTGAGCAGACATTTTTGTTGTCTTGACCGCGGACTTGTGGGAAAACAACGTTGAATGGATCTGCCGCAGTGTCAATTCTTTTCATTTAATTATCTGTATCACAGGGTGCAGTCAGTGTCCATGTGTATTACCACCACCAGTCAAAATTCCACCAACAAACCCCTCCACCCTGACATACACACACTCATGTTGAATTCCTAAGCAGGGGGAGTCCGTCTGCCCTGCACCAAAGGAGTGAATTATTTATCGTAGACCCTTTGCAGCGTGTCAGCGGCTCCACAGGATGAAATGATATTTATGGAGCCCCCTGGGTAATGATGGGTAGGACAGAGGTAGCGAGAGAATTAGGGGTAAAGATGGTGGAAGGAGGGGTGAAGGGAATAAAACCCACATGTATATACAGTATTGTACCTGCGGCACACATCATTTGTGTCTCATTGTGAAAGGGAATGGTTGATATGGAATGAAAAGAAGCACAGCAGTGATTCAGACAACAGGCAGACTTCAATATAAATGCCTGCAAGGAAGCATCACCCATCAAAGTATAGGGTTTGTGCATATATACCATCAGGAGGGACGTCGTCAGGTGACGGGATGTAACTTTACCTTTAAGATGAGAAGGCTGCTCTGCTGCTGATTTTAGTTTTAGATTAGAGTTTTGCCATTTGGCACAGAGCGAGGGGGTGTACCATGTCCAATTGACACGCCAGGTTGGGTAGCAATAGTACCGCATTTTCCGGTACTTTCCGGGTAGTGTCACACACTTGCATATCAAAATATATACAGTATATTAAAGGGTTTTTTTGGTGACACCTACTGGCCGCTATTACACACTAAGTTGAGCTTGAGACGCAGTTAGGCACACAATTTGAATGATACACACACACACACACACACACACACACACACACACACACACACACATACATATACATACAAACATATATACACATACATACATATATATACATACACATACATATATATATATACATACATATACATACACATACATATACATACATACATATACATATATATATATATATATATATATACATACGTTAAATTATATACGTGTGTATATATGGGGAGATAGACAGATAGATTACACCTCTGTCCTCCAACCTGCTATGCAGTCATTCTGGCGAGAGGGAGCACAACAAGAGACAAACACGGCTGAGCTAACAGGAGGAGTATGTGTATCAGGCGCGAGAGGAGATTGCCTCTGAAGGAAATGGGCTGATGAGACTGGTTAACAGCATCATTGTTGTGTAGCCTGCAGGCCACGGGAACACGCCACACAGGCACGAGCCAACACCAGAAAAAGAAAAGCAAACCATGCCAAAATGAGACGTAAGGGTTGGAGCTTATTACTCACACTTAGCCGTCTAATATTGATTATTGACAATAATTTGTGGGACAATTATTGTCTGGCAAAATGTGTTTTAATGACAGTCCCACTCACACCTGATATCTCTTTGGCATGCACTTCCTTATCTGCTCCTCCCCTAGACCTCTTCACTATGCCTCCTTGCATTCCTCTCTTTCCTTTCCAGAAGCAGACATGTATACTCAAATGAAAGGGGATTTGTCTCCATTATTAGGATGTGAATGAACGACCGTGGGAGAAGACGGCCTCTATGTGTGGTGGGTATGAGCGTGGCGTGATGGCATTGCAACAGCAGTGGGAGTAATGGGATTTGGTTAATGACAAAACTAATTGATGGACTGGTGCCGGCAGGCGCCGATAAGGCCGTTCCCTGTGTGTGCATATAATACATGTATGTTTTAATGTTGTAATCATGAGAGAGAGACTGATTAAATGAGAGGGGCATAGCGTGAACATGTCTGTTGGTGAGGGGGATGAGTAATCGGATGACATAGGATACTAGAAGTTCCCTGCTGCACCACTGAGGATATTGCATCGCACGGCAATAAGGCAAGCGATCCGGAAGATGCAGTTCAGTTCTCACTCACGACCACCGATTGTTCTGTGTTCTGATTGTGAGCATGAGCTGGGTTTTTGTCTACATACATTTGTATGCTCAGACACGGGCATCTGCGTGGCATCCTTTTGCTTTTTTGATTTGCCCACAGAAGGGCTTTTTATGTCTGAGTGTATGCACGTTTTGCCATGCAAGATGGAGAGGATTTGTCTGCTTGAGTAGGGAGAGGGGAGAGTGGTTCGGTCTGCCGGTGCTTCAAAGCGGCTGTGACTGCATGAATGGTTGGCAGACTGAAAATCCCTTATGGGTGAACAGACCTCAGATTCGATTACCAACCCAATAATACGAGCTGCATAGCTGCAATGTGAACAGTGTTTATGACTTGATTAGACATGTGATTATGTCTTGCACAGCCAAAAAGACACCAGTCAAGGTGTCAAACCAGTGCTGGACTGTATACAGGAATGCATGCGTGTGCACATTAAGCCAGGGCAAGTAAAAACCATTTGGTCTTTTGTCCCAGACACGCGTTAAATCGTAGCTTTACAAGCCTTTTCCAACCAAAAGAAAACTCAGTTCCACTCCTTGTACTTCTTGCCATTGCAACACTCGCTCTCAGAGAGTGTCTGTCTGCCTTTCTCAAGACCCTGATTTCCAGCCAGTAGGACCATCATTAATTACAACAAAATAGGCTGCTAATGGTTGCCAGTGCCACTTTCCAACCCCTAACCCCCGCCGCACACTCCCTGTCCAGGGTCTCCATGACGACCTGTGGCTGAGTGTCGAGGGGCCTTTTACCAGGATGAGGCATGGTAATTGGAAGGCGGGTCTGACCCCTGCGCTTCCTGCGTCACTTGACTAGGCACGGTGCTGGTTAATGGACAATATTTCTGACATTACTGACAATTTCAGGCAGGCATGGATGGCCACATCCTGCCAGACCACTCTAGATTGAAAGGAAAGCTCAAGAGTATCGGGGCGTGTCGTGTAAACACGCTGTAAATTACCACCGACAGTACGTGTGGTCTCCCATTTACTGTGCATACGTGCAAGATGGGGCAGGGCTACACTCCAATGGTGTTTAATTTGATATGCAGAAGTATTGTTACATTGCATGCATACATATTGGATTCGGGTCATCTCACACTCTCCTAATACAGAGGCAGACTAGATAGGAGCTGATGATTAAAAACAGTCGCCCCGTATGGCTTCAGTTGCTCACACAACATCGGTGAATAAATATCACCGCAACATGACGCCAAAAAACATTTGCGCTGTCAAAAAAAAAAAAGAAACACCAGACAAAGGACAATGTTCACGTCGCCGTTTTATCAAACATTTACGCAGGAGAGGGGCTTCTTATCTCATCACTTAAAACAAACAGTTGAATGTGCTCGCCTGTCCCCGGAAAAGAAATAAGTCTGGTCGGTATCCCATGACAACGTCTGGGAGCATATGGCATGCAAGACATTCAATGTGAATGTAAATGAAGCTCAAATTGAAAAGCGCGGAATGGGTGGAGAAATAAAGAACAGCTTATTCTCCCGAGTATTTTTGACACATTTGCTTTAAGCCAATTCCAAACAAATACATCCCAATAGATATCCGTCATTGCTCTTCAGGCGAAACGCAGGTGAGCATCTTAGATGGTCGCGAGTCTAAATGATGGCAGGATCGCATTTCTATCCTGAATGCGTTTTCTTTACTGTGCACGGTCGAACATCACCAACGCTTCTCCTCAATGCAGTTATTATACACCATCTTAACTTATTGCTTCCCCGTCTTCTTTCAGCAAAAGCCTTCTGGAACTTTTGTACTGGATGTGATTGAAAACATACATGTGTGATATAAAGCTGCGTGGCAGAATCTACGAGTTTGATCATTTCCTGTATTCCACTTAAGCACTTTCTCAATGTCTGCCACCAGCCGCTCGCGTCCCTCCTGAAGCTCAATGCCCTTTTCTCCATATTAATGAGCGTTGGATAGATCAATTGGATGACAGAAAGACAGATAGCCTCGGGTAAGGGGGGAGGACATTCCCATAAAGAATACAAAAACAAATTCCACTGGATGCTGCGACTAATGTCTAAAGCCCAAAACCCCCAACGACCATGTCATCTATTTTCTAACCACATCCTTTGCATGAAGTTCACAAACTTAAGCATTCTTCTTATAGACCACACATTCACTTACCTATGCTTGTGGCAGCCGGCTACAAACAAATTTGGATCGCAAGAGATAGATTTTGGGCTATTTATTTGCCCTCCCCAAAAACCCATTATAATGGGATAGTCTTAGGATAGCCTACAGTGGGTGGCATAGTAACTCATAACACACCCAAACTGTCTTGGTCGCACGTTAAAATGTATTTGTTCATCAATAAAGTGGGATATTACTTTTGATATCACACAGTTCAGCCGCACGGTGGATGAGTGGGTAGCATGTTGGCCTCACAGTGTTCGAATCTCCGTTGGACATCTCTGTGTGGACCTGGGTTTTCTCTGGGTATTCCGGTTTCCTCCCACATTCAAAAAACATGAATGTTATGTTAACTGGCGACTCTAAATTGTCCATAGGTATGAATGTGAAGGTAAATGTTGGTGCTCTGAGATTGGCTGGCGACCAGTCCAGGGTGTACCCTGCCTCTCGCACAAAGTCAGCTGGGATAGGCTTTAGCAACCCCCGCAGCCCTAATGAGGACAAGCGGCACAGAAAAGGGATGGATGGATGGATTACACGGTTTAAAAAAAACTTTTAACATCTCCAGTATCCTAAACTAGACATCCCACCTTTTCCCGGAACCAAACGCCTTGAATTCCTTCATATTATCCATTCATCTATTTTCTATGCCGCTTGTCCTCATTAGGGTCGCGAGTATGCTGGAGCCTATCCCAGCTGACTTTGGGCGGGAGGCGGGGTACCCACTGGACTGGTCGCCAGTCAATTGGAGGGCTGATATACAAACATTCACACTCACATTGATACCTATAGACAATTTAGAGTCTATAGGTATGGGTAACCTAACATGCATGTTTTTGGAATGTGGGAGGAAACCCGAGTACCCGGAGAAAACCCACACACGCATGGGGAGAACAAACTCCACACAGTTATGCCCAACGGAGATTCGAACCATGAACCTCCTGACGGTGAGGCCAACATGCTTCCTTCATATCGGCCATAATTAAATAACGGTTGATTCATTTGTCATCGTGATAGACACGTTGAGGTTACACCGTAAGGGTGGCAAGCCCTTGACCTGAACATTAAGTTATATTCTTTGCTATAATGCCTGCCCTCAAGTCAATGGAAATGGTGTCATACCACTCAGCAGCAGCTTTAAACTAGATTAATGAGCACATAATTGCAGCAGATGACATGGAGAGTTAAGTGTAGATAAGGATAATCCCACTGAAATGGACAGAAAATATCACATCTCCTCCTAAGCGTGTGGCAAACCTGTCCTTAATCTGTCAACTGGGAGTCACACCAGCTCCCAAACCACCACTTGGATTTTTTTCTACTTCTAATTTTGCAGTTGACAAGGAGATGCAACCTATCCTATCTGCAGGTCCGATTATTTTGCTGGAGCTATACTACAAGCCACACCCATGTTTGATTACATTTACGCATTCTTTTTCAGTAGCCTGGCATGTGACACGGTGACTCGCCACTATGAGGTCACATTATTGACATAGCTGACACGTCATCACCTACACACCCCGCAGTGGAAACCCTAGTCAGGTCGCTGTTTATCGTTACAAACCATAGCACGGCACAGTAGACATGCGGTCTTTCATGCTCATCCCTCATGCACTTTTTTCTATATGTTTGACTTACAGGCAAGGATTAGTACTATGTTAGTGCATTTGAAATGTACAAGTTTATGAGAACATTATCCACAACCATCCCATACACGTGTTTGGCAATGTCACATGTATAGCTTCTCATCACACGGCATCGTTGTCATGTGCAAACGAATGACTCAACATGTCTCTCCCGCACCTCTCATTAGAAGAACTCGGCGACCAGAGAGTTATCTTTTGATGGGAACTTCAGTGCTGACAGTGTCCTTGTTCCGACACATCCTCAGACTAGAGATGCAACGATTAATCGATTATCCAAATAATTGACAGCTATTATCGTTTCATTTAAAAATGTACTATAAATATCCTGATTTTAGCCACTTTAATGTAACTATTTTTTTTCATTTCCTTAGTGATCCATGAAAGCAGACATATTATCTTTTGTGTTTCAATCAAAACAAAATACTTCACACCCATCACCTTTGACTTTGGAAAAGAGCCATCAACATTTTTACCTCTTTTTCATATCTTGCGAAGCAAACCACTGCAGAGATGTGTGCGTAGAGCATGTGTAAAAGCATTCCCATGCAAAGTAAATCCCATACTTGTACTTGTGCTTAGGAAAATGTCTACATTTCTGCACCATTATCTCTTACCATGCACACACACAAAACCTACTGGTAGAACAGGGAAGCTGCAGTAGAGTGTTTGTGACGTTTCTCAACTGATGGTTTATACTTTGCTACTTCATTTTCGGTGACTGAGATCTTCCTCTTCGCTATGATTTTTGGAGGGAAAATGTCCATGTATGCATTCTTAAAGGGATTACTTTGGGAAAATTAAAAAGGTCTTTTAAAAAATCAGATTAATCGAAAAAATTATCGACCGATTCATCAATAAGAAAATAATCGTTGCAGCCCTACCTCAGACTTATAAGAAGACATCCAGTAATCAATATAGTTAGACTCCATGAAACTGATGTTTGGCAGGTTGTGCACAAAGTAAGATGTTTTTCCTTACGCATGTGGATTCTTGGAGTTCAAATTTATTAAGTGTATTTATTAAGTGGACAGAGAGTGATTCATTACCCATATAACCCGGTATTTTAGAACTGGACAGAAATTTAATTTATGTATGTTTCTTTGAATAAAATACTCAGTGAAGCTCAAGGTTGCAGACAGGGAAAGTTTGCACTCTTCTACTCCAAAACACTCAGATTCAGCAGCCTCCTCCTTCGAAAATACACCAACCACACAAAAAATATGGGCCATTCTTTGCAATTATCTCTTTAAGAATGCATCAATGGATGTTTTCCCGCCAAAAATCATAGCGAAGAGGAAGATTTCAGTCACCAAAAATGAAGTAGCAAAGTATAAACCATCAGTTGAGAAACGTCACAAACACTCTATTGCAGTTTCCCTGTTCTACCAGTAGGTTTTGTGTGTATGCATGGTGATAAATAATGGTGCAGAAATGTAGACGTTTTCCTAAGCACAAGTACAAGTATGGGATTTACTTTGTGTGGGAATGGATTGCAATGGTTTGTTTTGCAAGATATCAAAAAGAGGCAAAAATCTTGATAGCTCTTTTCCAAAGTCAAAGGTGATGGGTGTGAAGTATCTTGTTTTGCCTGAAACTCAAAAGATAATATGTCTGCTTTCATGGATCACTAAGGAAATTAAAAAATAGTTACACTAGATTGGCTGAAATCAGGATATTTATAGTACATTTATAATGAAATGATTAATTGATTACTAAAATAGTTGTTGATTATTTGGATAATCGATTAATGATCGATTCATTGATTAATCGTTGCAGCTCTAAAATCATGGTTTCATTGCTGAATACGGTCAGTCAAACATATACATATTTAAATTTTTGCCTTAACAATGCATTTTCACGCATGAAAATAGTTGAATTAACTAAAATACAAATATAAGGCATTCTATGCCATTTTAGCACCATATTGTATTCTTTAACGACTATTATCATCATATAGGACAAAATGTCATAATGCCATGTAATCAGAGACTGGGAGTTGGTTTCCGATCAAAACAGAGGCGTGATATTAAAAACAAGGCTTTTTCCGCTGTGTACGCAGCTTGTAGACATCCTTTTATTCTCACAAGCCCTTCCGAACTTGTCATTCATTTGTCACCGCGTGCAAGGTTGTGTCAGGGGAGACAAAACAAGCCCGTGTCTTCATCCAAACACTGATAACTGCAACAAAACAGAGGAGCAAACGCTTTAAACTATTCAACAAGGCTCCTTTTCCCGGCAGGTGCGTCCGCATGTGGGATGATGACTATTTGGGCGCGAGTGGATGCCGCCATGATGATATACGCACACCTGCCATGGCTCCTGGCGAGCAGTCGCTCAGCTGAAAGTCTGCATGTGTGTGAGGGGGAGGAGCAACCACTACTACAGGATGATGGTACAGTAGGTGACGGGGGATAGGACGCCTAGAGGGGCAATGCTGGGGGGATGGGAAAAGGGGGAGCAAAAGAGCGATAGGGCTGTATACATTATTAATGGTAGTTTGGTGTATGGAGAAAGAGATCTAATGTGGCCGTCAAGGTTGTAGCGCGTGTGTAATCGACAAAGACAGATTCTCTCGCTGTGCCTCTTAAGTCTTCCCATTTGCAGGTCCCTCCTCTCTCAGGCCCAAGCTCAGAATGCTTCTCAAGAACAAGAAGACGCAGTGACCAGAGATTATCCACTCCATAGTTTGTACCCAAGATAAACAAACACAAAGCAGTGCTCATTAGCCGGCGAGGGGATTATAACACAGGGATTATTCCACCGGATCAAATTCTTCCTGGTTTTTGTTTAGCTTTTTTAGTGAAAAGTCCAGTATTGTAGCAATTTGCTCACTTTGTTTGCATTATTCTCATAATTACACACATACATGCACACAAGAACCGATGCCCATTAGATGAGATTCATCACTTTATCTAAGGATGCACCAATCCACATTTTCCAATTTATCCAAATCTGATACCTCAATTTGGATACCAGCAGATAACTATTCCGATCCCAGAGCTGTGTTTGCTTCAAAATGACTACAAACGCTATCAATTAAGAATGGAGAGGAGATCCACAATCGTTTTATTGTTGATATCAGCAAATGCAGCTGGAAGAATTTTAACGTAGTTGTCTCCACACAAACACAAACACGCCCTCTGCCTGACGCTCCGCCAGCTTCACAAACAGAACTTTGCTGGCTCAATAAATTGACATGTGCACGCATGCGAGTGTTTTTAAACACGCAGGCTGCATGACAAGAAGGTCCACTCTGCCTCTGTCTGTGCACGTTGGCAGAATTTCATTGCAAACACTAAAACGGACCCTCTCTCGAACTAAACATGGCGATAAAACGGCCAAAGGTGGCAAAAAACTTCCTCTTTTTACAAAGTGTGAATGGAAGCTAGCGGGGGGTACTTTAGTTTAGCATGTTGGTGCAGCTGTGTGTGTGTGTGTGCGTGCGTGAGTGTGTGTGTGAAGAACACACAGCCCTTCGCCCAATGCAGTTTAAATGAGTGAACAAAATAAGCATGTCATTAAAAAATAGATAATCAATATATAGTTGGAATTGCATCTACGACTACATCATCCTTAATCACAAACACGGGAAAAACTGCTTGTTTTTTGGGGCAGAGCCTTTCCAAATATTTCAACATTCTTCTTAAATCATCTTGGTACATTTGCTTTTTGAAATATTATGACTTTAGTCCTGTCATATTCACACTTTTTCCCCGAACTAATTTCCGGAAATGATCATCATATTACAACTTAAAAACATATGACAAAAAAAACATATTTTTTCTTTAATATTTTAATCCTTTGCTCCTAATATTAAACGTTCTTTCTCGTAAAATTGCAACTGTTTTTCTCATCAGAATACGACTTTTTGGTCTTAAAATTCTGACATTATTCTTACAGCAGTTTTGTCAATTTCTAACATTTTTTTTTACAATTTCTACTTTTTCCCGGTAAATTTCCCCTCACATATTTAATTATTACTTTATTCCCATAATACCTGACCTTATTCTGGTAACATTCTAACTTTTGTTTCTCGGTATCTAATGGCATTACAAATTAATGCAATATAGCAAGTACATGCTACTAAAATTATGTTTGTCACAACTTTTTTCTCTTAATGCCCTTATTTTTGTGAACCTACTGCTGCTTTTATTGTGTTTTTTTAAGCATTTTGTTGTTTTTCATTAGTTTTCTTGCTAAAATATATTTTGAGAATGTGCTGCGGGCCAATAAAAACACAGCCGCGGGCCGCAAATAGCCCGCGGGCCGCACTTTGGCTACCACTGCTGTAGGGCATGTGAGGAGACAGCTACGTTTGCATATCCGTCAGCAACAAGATGCCAACAATAAAGCAAAGACATCCGCGTGAGATATTGCCAAGTTCCTATTTCCGTGAATGGTGCTGATATCAAAGCCGTATAAGATACTGGATTGGATCAGCCTCATCCTGTATCATCAAACATTTCTGACTTCACCCTCCAAACTCGGACCATCTACAGGCACAAGTGCAAAAATGTACTTGTGGTGGCTTTGAGGTATGCATGCAGTATAAGTATGTTTATAACAAACAGAGTAAATAGTATTAATAAAGAATCTATGGAGGAGAGACGGGATAGGAAACACTTAAACTAATACCTGCGGAATCAGACAGGAAGAGAAAAGTTCTGGGCCGACAGCAGCGACGGTGCTCCAGATAACTACGCCACCATGACGAATCTAACACAATTACACACAGCGGCGTTGGCGGGGTTGGCAGAGAATGATGAAGCCAACATCAAACAGTGTTGATAAATGGAAAGCAGGGAGTGGCTGACCAGAGGAGTAGCGGCAAGGAAGGGAGGGCGTTATTGATTGCCTGGCCAGTGTTCTTGTTGCAAAAAGAGAAGGGAGCTTTAAGTCTAGAACCCCATGAGAAAACGCCAACCGGCCTCCGACGAGCTACTGATTGGTCACGCTAGATTTTTGAGTGACACCTACAAGTAGCTACTACAACCAACACCCCCCCACCCCCCTACATTAACACAACAATGCATCCGAGGCTGATTGAAATTCAAAAGCAAGCAGCAACGCCACAGGCAGGGAAGGCGATGGGCAAGGGGGAGGGCTCTTGTGGTCCGCTAGGGTCCCATAAAAAAAAAAAAAAAAAGATGCTAAATCACTTAACAACCACTAAATTAGTTGTCTGTGAATCTGCTGGGACAAGGGGAACGTCACAGTGTGAATCCGTGCCGCCTTGTTGCTATGAAATGCAATATATCACTGGAGGCCAACGGAATGCCACAAAGGGGACGTTCTCCATGCAAGAGACATGCCCAAATGCAAATAGGTAAAGGCAGGAGTGTATCACATACCATTAGAGACAAGAATGCCGACATGGACAATTATGGTCACAGCGCCAAAGCACGTGTTCGTAGGACTACTCCACCTCTCAACAACCAAAGTCAATCTGAAGGGAGAACGTGAGCGTCTGATGACGGAGACAGTGTTCTATGTGCATGTCGTTTTATTGAACTGAGGCTTTCCAGCAGGATTTATCACCGCCTCTGATCTCATTTCCTCCTCATATCCCAGGAAAAGCAGACGCTCCAGCTCAGACAGGGAGGCCGGCCAGCTCACTTAGATTGGACTCCTGGAATTAATCTGGGAAAATCCACAGCGCTAACCTGATTAGTTTATGCTTAATCTAGGAGTTAACCACAGATCAATTACAATAGGGACAACATTTGGGCCCGCGCCCCATGAGCCCAACAATAAAAGCAATTCCAAAACTGGCACCAGTGATCACAGTTGGCTCATGTCAGGAAAAGGTGAAGGGGTGTGATTTTCGTGAACCTCGCTTCGACCCACACACTGATGACACGACACATAACCTAAATCCCAACTACGTTACCAATCAGCACAGAATGCAGGCCACCTCAAATACGCTTACGGTCTGTTCTGGAGGACAAAAGAACTTTCCCCGGAGGGCTTCTCGGGTGACAGCTTAAGTAACGCTGTCTGGCTGTGAGTCACGCATGCATTCCTCACAGAGAAATGAGGATGTTGCTGGCGAGAGGGGTTAGTTGGAAGTAAACAAGAAGGAAATGGATTCTCTATTTCAGAGTCCTCGACCGAAGATACGGGAAGTAAGGAAGTTGCAAAGACTTTCCCCAACAAGCTCAGTTGTTTTGGGATCGGTCATTTTTGGACTGAAGTCAGAGAAATCACCCAAAGCGGTCAAGGCGATTAGGAGAACAATGGCGAGTCTGCACGCATGCACTTCCTGTCTTTATCGCACAAAGTACTAGGCTCATTCAGGAGTGGAAGCGGTGAGGGGAGGCCCAAGCACTATTTACTCGGCGGGGAGAGACGGGAGTCCCAGGCTTCCTAATGGCTTCCTGCATTTTGCTCAATTGTTTCCTTTCAGGAAACCATATTGTTAGAGACGGTCGTGGCATTGACAAAAAAAGACTCCAAAACACACATACTATGATTCATTTAATTATGTTTGAATTGGAAACCTACTTCCTTCGACCAGTCCAGGGTGTACCCCGCCTTCCGCCCCAACTCAGCTGTGATAGGCTCCAGCATACCCGCCACCCTAATGAGGATAAGTGGCATAGAAAATGGATGGATGGATGGGAAACCTACTTATTTTGTTCTCTTGTGGAGAAATATTCCTTTAAGTGCTGCTAGGAAGACTAAGGTGATCAATATTAATTATATTTGTGTGTCCTTAACACAGACGTCGTTCATGCAAACGAAACAAGCGTGAGCTCTTACAGATATGATGACACGGCAGTCAAAAGTTCTGCCTGCAACTTTTAAGTTACAGCAGTAGAAGTGCATGATACCTTCTGCAGCACGCACACGCACCGCAGGTATGCGAGGCACGAGCAGAAACACAGTCCATAAATTCCACACTCAAGCTTTGTCTAGCACGCAATTTGTGTTCCCCGAGCACTCCACTATCTGGCTTGCACCGGGAGGAGCCATTCGCACCTCTGCTTTGAAGTCCAGAAGGGACGAAGACAGACAGCTCAATTTTGTAGCCAAGAGGTTGGCTACTGTGAGGTCAGCCAAATTCTGTCAGTGAAAACGAGTAATCATCTTGAACAGAGTCAGAGCGAGGGTTGAGAGGTGGCATCGCGCGCATCCCCGACGTTGCCCTGCGGAGAATACTTGGACCCCCGTCGTCCCCCCGCCACCGTGGCCGTTTGGGGCCAAGAGGGGTGCGTGACATAGCACTGGCCCAGAAACACTGCCCTGCCTGGCTGGGAATGCAGTGGCACTGTGGGGGGAGATGGTGAGGGACAAAGAAGGGGGCAAGTGGGGCTCCACTGATTCCAGCACTCATTGGGTTCATTATTAAGTCCCCTGTCAGTCTGCAACAAAAAGCACCCCACGGGCCAACAGTGGCTAATAAAACCAGAGCCCTTTACAACTCCCAGAAACTCCTGACATCTTCTTCTCAAAGGACATGAAAGTATTTACATTCTTGACCTGAATTAACCGCCGTCCGTGACGTTAACACGAGCGGCTGAACCAACCCGAAATCTGTTGTTTTTCACACCTGCCTAATTAGATCATGTCGAACTTGTTTTTATTTAGATGAGCACTTCGTGACAATATTGCATGGCATATGGCATAAACAGAATGCAGTACATATTTTAGGAGCCTGTTTGGTTGCAATGTGTTTACGTGCGTCTGCGTGTGTGTGTGTGTGTGTGTGTGTGTGTGTGTGTGTGCTCTTTATTCAGCAGGTGTCCTGAAATCTAAAATGGCATGGCATGTGAAACGCAGGTGCTCAATTTAGAGTACCACAAATAAATAAAGGTTTTAAAAAGGAAGGAGGAAGGGAACATGATCTGGAACATACCAGTATGCAGAGCAGCAGACATTTCCACATTCCCAAACAAAGTTATACACAATGCTTATGTACTTGCTGATTGTTGTATTTTAGGGCCGCAAACTAACCATTATTTTCATAATCGATGAATCGGTCGATTATTTTTTTGATTCATCGGATTTTTTAAAAGACACTTTTAATATTCCCTTATTTGCAGTAATCCCTTTAAGAATGCATGAATGGACGTTTTCCCTCCAAAAATCATAGCGAAGAGGAAGATTTCAGTCACCGAAATTCCAGTAGCAAATTGAAAACCATAAGTTGATAAATGTCACAAACACTCTACTGCAGTTTCCCTGTTCTACCAGTAGGTTTTGTGTGTACGCATGGTAAGAGATAATGGTGCAGACGTTTTCCTAAACACAAGTACAAGCATGGGATTTACTTTGCATGGGAATGCTTTTACACACGCTCTACGCACACATCTCTGAAAGATATCAAAAAGAGGCAAAAATGTGGATAACTCTTTTCCAAAGTCAAATCTGATGTATGTGAGGTGTCTTGTTTTGCCTGAAATACAAAAGATAATATGTCTGCTTTCATGGATCTTTCATGAAAATTAAAAAATAGTTACACCAGAGTGGCTAAAATCAGAATATTTATAGTACATTTCTAAATTAAACTATTAATCGATTACCAAAATAGTTTTCGATTATTTGGATAATCGATTAGTAATCGATTCATCCATTAATTGTTGCAGCACTACTGTATTTTCATTGTGACGCTAAGGCGGTGTGGGGTTTAGAACTACTGTCATCTCTTGTTTATAGCAGCTACTTAGACTCAGACCCGACCATTAGTGAATAGCTACAAAAGTAAGATTCCTTTTTATAGATCAAATAGCTCGGGCATCTACAGTAGTCCGGATGCCTCCCTGGTGACGTGTTCAGGGCATGCCCAGCCAGGAGAAGGTCCCAGGGAAGATTTAGGACATGGTGGAGGGATTATGTCTCACAGCTGGCCTGGGAACGCCTTGGTCTCCTCCCGGCGGAACTGGTAAAGGTGGCCGGAGACCGGGAAGTCTGGACATCACTACTAAGACTGCTGCGCCCGCGAACCAGTTAAGCGGAGAAAAATGGAATGGAATGAAATAAATCAAATATTTTCTAGTTAATAGTAAATAAACCTTTTTACAACCAAAATATGGATTGAATAACATTATTAGAGCCCTCTAGACAAAAGAGTCACCTTTGCACTTGTATTCCCCAATGTAGTAGACATAAAAAGAGCAAATAAGCCATTTAAGACATAAACAAGAGGCATGCCTTTGTGTGTTGCTATAAATCTACTCCATTGGGAAGCTGAGTGGCAAGCGAGAACATTTGTGCTCATCAAAGAGACAGTTCTGCCTATAGCACTACCAATTTAAATTAGCTATAAGATATAAACAAAATTCAAAATTCGATTCAGATAACCTTCAGAAATGTTTTTACAAATAATGTTGAAAATGTAAATGTGTGCGTAAAATATTGACATAATTTAATCCAGGGGTCTCAAACCTGCGGCCCGAAATGATTTTTTGTGGCCCTACCTTAATATGAAAGTTTAAAGTTAGTGTGTCGAGTTTTATATGAATGGCACTTTTTTCAGTGTTGTGTGCGCAGCTGACGAACCTACCGATCACGGTGGGGTATATGGCTCTGAGGGGCGTGACATCGACCAGGCTTGATGCAAGCAGAGAAACATTTTTCAATGACTGAAAAAACGATCATTATTACTTGTTTTGCACACAACTTCTTTACGCCAGTGTCCTTGTTTGTTTAAATAGACGTTTGAGAAGATTGGTTTTTTAAAATGTTTTAATTTAAATTGCACGCGCGCGCATGTGCGTCGAGGCAGCGGCCCTGCCTCGGCGGCCAAACTCTGCCTCCAGCGGACCCAAAGTAAGTTGTGTTTGAGACCCATGATTTAATCCATCCTCTGCTGCAGGCTTTGTTGTAATTTTACCCAACCCTTGAACCTTACTTGACTACATCAAGCATATCTGAATATTTTTCCTAGCAAAAAAGAACATCAACACAATTTGATTATGATGGTAATGCACATTTAATATATTCTGCACTGCCCCATATGTACTGTAGACGGGAGACCTGCAGTGAGTTTCTAATTAAATAAAACCTGCTCTTCACAGCAACGGGAAATAAAGAAGATGCATAATTAATGAAATCGCTTATCAATACATTCATAGTGAAAACAAAATCAAAAGGGCCAATGGCTAGGAGCCCAAAGTAAATTAGGAGAGAGTAAATGAAGAGACAAGTTAAACTGCAGTCATCAATGTTCATCTCCCCGTGTTCGTGATGGGACACCTCATTAAGAATCAGTTGGTAGCAGCTGGCTCTATCCCACTCCATTACTACCCACCATGCCAAAACCTCTGCCACTGGCCCTTCTGCCCATCCCCCACAACAAACACGTCCCTAGAGTCTCATATGACATCTGTGTCTCGGGGTCCTGTGATGGAATGCTGCTCGCCTGCTATTCCTCCGCAGGTGCTCCCTGCTGGCTGCCATCCATTTTGCAGCCATGCTGATGGTGTGTGTGACCCGTCACAGGCTGAGAGCATGCAAGAGGGAGAGCAGGGCAGGCGCAAGCGAGGTCTGCGCGGTAGAGGAAATCGAGGGAACTGCTTTCCATCACCCTCTATTTTGTGGACCTCCAGCAAGGTGAAAATCCTCACCTCCAGGAGCTTACTGCTCTGGCTCCATCTGCTTATCCCTCGCCCTGCGCTTTCTCTTCCATATCAGTTAGAGGAAGGTCACGGCAGACACAGCGAACGAGAGTGTGTCGCCCCAGATGTTGCTTCTCAATAGCTTTATCAAACAAAGACTTACGAGTGGTTGGAGAGTGATTCCGGCACTGGACCAAGAAATACTGTAGTAGTCATGGTCAAATCTAATGTCCAGAATTCAAATGCAGTGTTTTCCATTCATGTATTTTTTTATTTGTGGCAGCCTGCCATTAATAAAAGCAGACCACCACACATATACTCCATCCATCCATTTTCTATGCCGCTTATCCTCATTAGGGTCGCGGGTAGGCTGGAGCCTACCCCAGCTGACTTTGGGCGGCAGGCGGGCTTCACCCTGGACTGGTCGCCAGCCAATCCCAGGGCAGACATACAACCATTCACCCTCTAATGGACAATTTAGAGTGGCCAATTAAGCTAACATGCATGTTTTTGGAATGTGGGAGGAAACCGGAGTACGAGAAAACCCGCGCACGCACGGGGAGAACATGCAAACTCCACACAGAGATGCCCACGCATACACTGCAGAAATCAAATAAAAATAAAAAAAGATCAAACATGTTGATATACATGGCCAGTTGTGCAAATTAGACAATAACATCTTTAAGACCCCGTTCCGCCCACTGCAACCCACCACCACAAATAGATTGCGGCCCTGTGGGGAAATGAAATGTCTGAAACTGAAACTGAAACTGAAATGTCACAGAATGTACTCTGCCAGTGATAAGTTCTAAAACTTAGCTCTGACAACACTGCTCAAAAATTGCCTCTTATCGCACTCATTAAAAACTCGTCATCCAGATTATCATCTCTCCAAAAGGTCAGCGACTAACAGCCACATTAAAAGCATCCTGTTGAATGATGTTCCATTTTCAATGCTGGCATGGCTCAAGGTTTGCTTCACACCAACATTTGAACACAAAAGAAATGCCATCGCCTGTTGGAGTGCTGCTGAGGGACTCATTTGTCCAACTGGAAAGAACCACGAAAGCAGAATAAAAGGAGTCGGCCAATTCCGTGACATCATGGCACTGTAATAAAAAGAAGTACTGCACTAATTTCAACATTTTCAGCTGCCTGTCGACCTCTGTCAGCTTTAGATGAGCTCAGAGTCGAGCTCTAATAACATGGCGAGAAGTCACTGAAGTCAGCGGAGCAAGAGCCAAAGGGGTGCTCCCAACAGCACAAAGAAGCCTCTATACAAGCCTGCACTGCTCAAAGAGCCGTTTCAGCACCACTATAACAGCATGGGGGAGCTAAATGAAACCGGACAGGCCTATGAGAGTATCTGAGAAACAAGTTGATGCACACATCACCTGTTCAGAGCCACTCTCGGGGTAAATGAAACAATCCAAACTGTTAAAAGTTGAACACTGAGGTCCAACTAAACCCAGGATGTTGCTCTGCACACTCAGGCACGGAAAGGACACAAAAGAAAGACATTTTCATCCTTGCTGAAGCCTCCACACATGCAATATATGAACTGATATTTCAGAGCGTGTCCATACGGGAACCATCCTGAGATTTTTTTTTGTTTTTTGGCAGGTTGGAAAAAAGGCACTGTGACGGATGAGTACACAAGGCGCAACTGTCTCATAAGACAAAGGGTTTTATCCTACGTTTTTGCCGATCATCCACACGTGTCCGCGGATACACGGCACCAAAAACGAAGGTTTTCAAAGTGGATGTGGAGAACACTCCGGTTATATAAGTTTGAGTATGGACGCAAATTTGCGTTTCCAAACATCACTTCCTGCGGAACGTATTCACCTCCGGGCGCCATGTTTCCGGAAGTGACGGGATGACAAAGGATGTTTCTGATTGGATAGAATTGTACTAACTGTTGCCGCCTACAAGTTTTTTTCCATAAACGAAGTGGGAGAAATATGCGTTTTTAAAAATACCCTGCTACGTGTGGACAAAGCATGAGTGTGGCGCGTTGACCAAACAGGCGGGCGGATCCACGTGACACACCAAACCATAGAAGAAGAAAGAATGCATGCGCATAAGTCTGTGGTCTTCCGCTTTTCAAGACTTACAAAACGTAGAATTACTTCTGCCAGTCGTTTAGGAGTATAAAACAACAAAATATGAGGGGAAGTCGACTGGGTCGAGTAACTATTCAGATATGATTGTCATCAAAGCTCACATCCGGTCGCGTGTGCAGAGGCTGACATCCCATTAGAAATGTTTGCCAAGCTACATCCTTTTCTCAATGACTGGGCTAAATTGTCCATTGATGTATTCCTTCATTCATTTTCTATACCGCTTATCCTCATTAGGGTTGCAGGTATGCTGGAGCCTATCCCAGCTGACTTTGGGCAGGAGGCTGGATCCTGGACCCTAATGGACAATTTAGAGTCACCAATCAACCTAACATGCATGTTTTTGGAATGTGGGAGGAGACCAGAGTACCCGGAGAACACACACGCATGGGGAGAACATGCAAACTCCACACAGAGATGCCCAACGGAGTTTCGAACCTTGAACCTCCTGACTGGAGGCCAATGTGCTACCCACTCAGCCACCGTGCGGCCCCATTGATATATTGCATTAGTACATTTAAGGTTATTTGGCATTTAACTGACAAACTTTCTATTCACTAAAAAATAAAAAAAAATCCAACACACAATGCTGGTAAAAAAACAAAGTGTAAAATGTAAAAAAAATAAAATAAAATAACTGAAGTAAAAAAAAAATTAAAAAGGCAAAGCGAAAAACGGACGTTGGGGGAAAAAAGAAAACAGAATTCATGGGGCCCTAATGGAGCTGGGGTACGGTGGCTTTCGATTCCGATTTCCATGTTAAAGTGCTAACAGAAAAACTTTGTGATAAGAATACTGTACGTTGCAGTGTACTAATAACAAGACAAAACGCTGTATTGTACACTAATTACTCAAAACAACAAGATTGTGCAGGGAAAAAACTCAAAACAGAATGGAAAGTATAACACTGACAGCTTAGTTCTGACTCTTGATAAGCAGCCACCGATACTAACGGTAATTAAAGAGACAAACACTTGAACAAAGTGGAAATGTTCCACAGTAGTATGTTCTATGCACGGATTTAGAAATCAAAGTTCTTGACAAACCAACCCCAAACCACATGACCGTCAAATTATTCCCAAACTCTAATCTGTAATTTAGCCTGCGTCTAAATAAAGACATTCATAATAAAATGCAGTAGGACGCTCATCAAGATATTTCAACCATGTTTTCCCCCCAAATAAAAGATAAGCACGGAAACCTAAGGACATGGGGTTGGCTACATGCACACAGACGACACCGCAGATGAAAATAGTCCTGAATTAAAACCAAAAAGTGTGGAATTTGTTGATAGTACAGCTGTTCATTCCCAGATGTGGGACATGTGCTTGTGTAAAACAGTCACGAACAGCCAGCCACGTCTGAAGCTGCCAGGAGCCACAGGCCGGGCACAAGACGGTGGCAGCCGGCTGGATGAAGCAGAGCTCACAATCGCCCCTCTGTGACTGAGAGCCTCCACACCCATCCAGCATATGAAGAGCTCCTTTGACTGACTGAAGCCTGAAAAGTGCTCTGTGTGACGCAGTCCAAAGATACTGTGCCGTATGATTGTGTGCAATCTCCACCCCACACGCACACGCTTTGCAACCCAGACGAGCCCGAGTGGATCTTTTCAATGAGTTCGCTCTACTGAAAATGCCGTTTGAATCTTGCACAACACCTTGAAGCACAAGCTAATTAACAACTGCACTACATCATGAGCTGCACCATTGAGAAGTCTTTCAGGTGGATTCATCACATCCTGGACGTCCTCCAAAAAGACAGTGGAGAATAAATTCATGTCCGAGAGCTACAGGATGCTGGCGCTCCGGCAAATGAAAGTTATTAATCAGTTAGGCTCCTATAATTTGTGACCTCAGCGGTTGCCAACGCAGGATCTCACCACCACGCTATTACATTAACTATAAATTACTTTAATTGCATTTTCAGCTCCCAATAGAAAGAAGAGAAGATGAAGTGAAGTACAGTACTGCGTTTTGAGATTCTAAAAAGATAAGACATCCGGAGCAATAGGAGGAGGAGAATAATGTAAGAAAAATATGTTTATTTCTTTGCGTTTCACATAAGAAAAGACAGACAAGCAGAGTCCTGTTGGTGTTCAGATGGGAATGACAAACATGTGCCGTTAATCACTTCTTGTTGACAAATATGCACAAGTCAAAATGAATGGAGTCACACAGGCGCCAAAATGTGGAAATGTAAAGAGAATCAAGAATGCAAAAATATATAAATGTTCCATTCCATTTTCTTCCGCTTATCTGGGCCAGGGTCGCGGGGGCAGCAGTCTCAGTAGGAAAGTCCAGACTTCCCAGTCTCCGGTGGCCTCTTCCAGCGCCACTGGAACACCAAGGCGTTCCCAGGCCAGCTGTGAGGCATAGTCTCTCCAGCGGCTCTACTCTGAGTTCCTCACCCTATCTCTTAGGGTGAGTCCAGCCACCCTACGGACGAAACTCATTTCCGCCGCTTGTATCCGCAATCTCGTTCTTTCAGTCATGATCCATAACTCATGACCATAGGTGAGGGTGGGAACGTAGATAGATCGGTAAACAGAGAGCTTTGCCTCCCGACTCAGCTCTCCCTTCACCGCATTACTGCGGACGCTGTACCGATCCGTCTGTCGACCTCACGCTCCAACCGTCCCTCACTCGTGAACAAGACCCCAACATACTTGAACTCCTCCACCTGAGGCAAGACCTCACTCCCAACGTGGAGGGTACAGTCCACCCGTTTCCGACTGAGAACCATGGCCATATATAAATGTACTCATTTTTATTCATTTTCCATTTTGTCATTGATTTTTCCGTATTATCTTTGTTTTCCCCCCATTTTGTAATTGCTTTTTCTGTATTATTTGGATTTTTTCCCATTTTGTTATTGCTTTTTCTGTATTATGTTTGTTTTTTCCCCATTTTGTTATTGCTTTTTCTGTATTATCTTTGTTGTTTTCCCATTTTGTAATTGCTTTTTCTGTATTGTTTGTTTTTTCCCATTTTGTTATTGCTTTATCTGTATTATCTTTGTTGTTTTCCCATTTTGTAATTGCTTTTTCGGTATTATTTGGATTTTTTCCCCATTTTGTTATTGCTTTTTCTGTATTATCTTTGTTGTTTTCCCATTTTGTCATTGCTTTTTCTGTATTATTTGGATTTTTTCCATATTGTTATTGCTTTTTCTGTATTATGTTTGTTTTTTCCCATTTTGTAATTGCTTTTTCTGTATTATTTGGATTTTTTCTATTTTGTAATTGCTTTTTCTGTATTATTTGGATTTTTTTCCCATTTTGTTATTGCTTTTTCTGTATTATCTTTGTTTTTTCCCATTTTGTCATTTATTTTTCTGTATTATCTTTGGTTTTTTTCCATTTTGTCATTAACTTTTTTTTGTGTGTTTTTTTTCCATTTGCTTTTTCTCACTGCTTTTAACGGATGGCTCAAGCTAGTGAGCAAAGACAAAGAAGTAACAATCATTGTCATTGCATGCTTCTGCCAGGGACTCTAGTCCCATCCAGCCGGTTAGCTGCTACCTCAGCAGGTATGGGCAGGGTCTTCTTTGCATTGTCTTTGCTTTTTCTCGCTAGCTTGAGCCATCAATAAATGCAATGAGAAAAACAGAAAAATCAACAACAAAAACAGACAAAAGGAAATGAATAGGACGACCATTTGTATATTCTTTTTTTATTTGTTCTCTGTATTTTTCCACATGTATTTCCTTTTAATTTTGGCGCTCCTATGATTCCGTAGTCAGCAGATGTAAACACAGTTAAAGACATACTGACATGCAAATATTGCTGGCCTGCATGCTGTCTGCAAGAACCAAAATGCAGCATTCCCAATAATTAAACCAACTAAACTGTTATTCTGCTACACCTAATACACACTAATTCTACAACAAATCTCAGCAGACATGGCATAAAAAAATTGAACCTTACCCAACACGAGCCACCCACTGGATAGTGATGTATAGTGGGGTTTCATGACAAAAGTGTGCCATACTGTGCTCATAAAAGAACCCCAAGAGCTAAAAGAGACAGTCGGAAAGAGCGAGAAAAACCATAGAGACTGTTACTGACATATACTGTAGAGTTGCTGTTAAACTGCAAACATCCTTGCAGAGCATACACATCAGCTCCAAGGACGTCTCGTCTCCCCCACAAGTCATTAAGCGCTCCCAGTACCAACATGCAGCAGGGCTGATTCAAATAAGACATTTTATGAAGAAAAAAACTAAAAGAAAAAGAGTGAGGCTTCCTAATATATTATATATAAAAAAAGAATGTGAAAAATGTGGCATCCCACAAGTTACAATTCAATCCATAAGAAGTAGACATACAGGGGAAGCTCTGACAGATTCATAAAAATTTGACAGTCCTCAACTCCCTCCCCCACAAAGTGCCAGCTTTTCTGTTTGGACTTAAAAGAGCAAAAACATAAAGAAGACTTCTTTCACAAACTACTAGCCAAGGGTGCACTAAATCATCGACGCGAAGCAGTAGGAAATTTACTGTCTGAGTGTCTTGAGTCTCATCCTGTGTCCCATGTGTACCAATGTCCCTTTAGTAGCTTAACTGATGGGACTGCTGGACCAATAAATGGCAAACATTTTAAAGTGACAATAGGCCAGCTGGGAATCCATCCATCCATCAATATCCCATGCCGCTTATCCTCATTAGGGTCGCGGGTATGCTGGAGCCTACCCCAACTGACTTCGGGCGGGAGGCAGGGAACTGGTCGCCAGCCAATCGCCAGGGCAGACAAACAAACATTCACATTCTCATTCATACCTATGGACAATTTATGGACAATGCATGTTTCTGGAATGAGGGAGGAAACCGGAATACCCGGGAAAACCCACACACACACGGGGAGAACATGCAAACTCCACACAGAGACACCCAACAGAGATTCGAACCCTGATCTCCTGGCTTTGAGGCCACCAGCAAAACACCTGAAACATGACACGAATGGAATTTGTTTTACTGCATGATAGTATAACCAGCGGCTCCGAAAAAGACTATTTGACTTAAACAAAGGGGCGGCAAAAGTCGAAGATTTGTCCACGACTATCTCTGGACCTCTTTATGTGTACTACAGCGGCCGCTACTCTGCAATCTCAAATACACCGGGGGCTATTACACGGTTTCTTTTAAACAGCAAGCAGTAAAACAATCAATAAACAAGGGGAAAAATGAGGAGTTGAAACTGTGGCAAGAGAGTTCATGTGGCGTCAAATGAGTGTGCAAGCACTCAAAAACTCCACGCACAGCCTAACAGCTGAGGCACGCAAATTGTGCTATGCAGATAAATGGGACCATGTGAAATTGTGAAAGGTCTATTATTTTTTACTGTGCAAATAATGGAGGCCTTGGTTGAAGCTGACTGCACAACATGTACATAAAGCCCGCAGTGCAATGTTTTTAACAAGATTCATTTAGGACAAATGAGCCAACAGTAGAGCCTTGTTAGATCAGCTGAAGGCCAATGGCGAATTCGGGTGAAAGCAAAGCCCCAACTTACCCCCAGATGGAAGCACCAGCCATCTATTCAGGACATATTGATCCATGTTTGCCCTTGCCAATTACACGTGATAAACTGTGACAGTTAGTGCAGACGATTTCAATAAATGCTGCCGTTTTGATCCCGCAAAGAACCCCTGCACACACTTTCTAGCTCCAATAGTGGCAGCCCCATCAAGTTCTCACTATGTTAATAAAGTGGCAACATCATTACTCCCCCTTACATCAATAGCACTGAGCCGGATCGTACTAGGCCTCCACTTGCTTGTAGCAAACCAAAAGAACTTCCTTTGGGTGGTGGGTGGAGGGGGGGGGGGTGTCATTAGTGAGGGAGATGAATCAAACACTTGGCCAAGTGCACAGTTATCCAACTCTCTAGCTGGAGGTCATTAGGACTTTATGCCCACTCTCAGCCCATAAATAAATAATCACTAACCTATACCGTCAATATGGTAGACAGCAGGTGTCTCTGCATGACACCCTTTTTTCACCCGGAGATAATTCTGCTATTTTAGCTGATAGATATAAAGTGGCAACTAAGGAAACACGCTCTTATTGTGTGTCAAATTACATAGATCCAAAAAAACCCAGCCTCTAAGGCCATCTAAGACTAAGACCGCATTACGGGGCTATCCAATTGCCTAAGCTTTATTTACATAGACCTTCCAAACAACCCAAATGATGTAAACCCTTCAGTCTAAACCAGTGCTCGTTCTTGCAGTGCTTCCCCCGCTCTGCAGGGGGCAACAGTGAGACACACGCATCCCAATGGAGCAGCAGCAGAAGACGGCGCCTAACAATAAATGGTGCTATGGAACCAAAATAAAATACACTGAAAATTTGACTTGCAGTTTAAGAGCAATGGACTCCAATTTTGTAAAACAATATTAAAATAAATATGCATTTACCAAAAATGCAGCGTGGAAGGCGATGTGTTTACTGTCATCATTTCTGGACTACAAGCCTCTACTTTCTCCACACGATTTGAACCCGGTTTATGGTCTCCACATACGGGAGGCGACGTCTCCTCTGAAAATGTGGTTGCTCTGTCAGGTAATCATAACGGGACAGTGCATGTCTCCGTGGGCCCTTGCATTTTTGAAACCGCCAGACTTCATTATGTAGTTGAGTAGCCATATTAGCTCTGCCATATTAGTAACTGTCTATGCGGGAAGATGATCCAATTGAGCTATACAATGTGCATACAAATTAGAGCGCTAAAACAAGGCTTCTTTCTTCAGGCTGAAGTTCTTGCTGTCTTCCATCGAACCTGCTGCAAAGCGGTGGCAGTCCACTGAGAAGACCTGAACGTTTTAAACTCAAGACCCAAATCCGGTATGTGGTTCTTCAGGGCTGCAGACTACTTTTTTTTTTTTTTTTGTGCAAGCACAGGGGCCCCTGACTTAAAAATTTTGCGGCACAAACAGAAATCGGGCCGCACGGTGGATGAGTGGTTAGCACATTGGCCACACAGTCAGGAGATCTTGGAAAACCTGGGTTCAAATCTCCGTTGGGCATCTCTGTGTGGAGTTTGCATGTTCTCCCCGTGCGTGTGTGGGTTTTCTCCGGGTACTCCGGTTTCCTCCCACATTCCAAAAACATGCATGTTAGGTTAATTGGTGACTCTAAATTGTCCATAGGTATGAAGGTGAGTGTGAATGGTTGTTTGTCTGCCCTGCGATTGGCTGGCGACCAGTCCAGGGTGTACCCCGCCTCTCGCCCAAAGTCTGCTGGGATAGGCTCCAGCATCCCCGTGACCCTAATGAGGATAAGCCGCATAGAAAATGAATTAATGAATGAAACAGAAATAGACTAGCAATGTAAATATTCACATTTCACTCCATTCTTGATAAATACTTGAACAATAAATGGCAACGGTCTTATCTAACCCCCCTGTTTCTTTCCGCAGCTTCTAGAAGGCCTCATTGGTGGCATCATATACATTAAAACGCCAATACCTCCCTCAAAATATTCAATAATAATAAAATACATTCTGCAAATTAACTGGTAGGGTTGCTCACTTCTGAAAAAATTTTATATTTTATAAGTGTTGCCTGTTTTTCTTTCTTTTTGCCTCCACTAGATGTATTATTTTGATGCCTGATTTGGAGTAATACGAATACATGGGAAATGAATTGTTCAATAATACTGTATATTGAATAGTATCCATTCCGTGTCCAGGTTTATCGGGTCTGAAATTAGGGATGTCCTGATCCACATTTTTGGCATTTAGTCTTCCACATTTAGTCTAGCCAAAAAAAGAAACTTTCGTTACAAACACAAGTTTGTGGAATTGAATAAGGTTATTAAAATAGCTCTTCAAAGGATTCTTTTTTTTTTATTATTACACAGAATGACCAACTATATTGTTCAGCTTTTGAAACAAATCTATGCGAGTCAGGTCCCTACAGTAGAATAGAACAACTAGCGGCACTTCCCGTGCAAGCTCCCGGCACCATGACAGAGGAGTCGGGGCACAGCGAGGGAGCTGCGAAGGTACAATGCCGAATATCCAGCGTCCACCGTCAAAGTAACTTCGCCACGGTACCCTGTAGACATGTCTGCACCGTGGTGTTTTCTGGCTAAGGAAATCTAGCTGCTGTCAGCGAGACATTGAGAAGCAGGCAAAATGTGTAAACAAAGATGGCAGAAAAGTTAAACAACAAAGAGCGTCAAACAGGAGCGATAACACACACTCGCAATATAAATATATAATATTCTCAACACAGATAACACATTTTGTAGCAATGTGTGCAGAGGCTGGCGGCTCATTAAAAAACCGAGACACCTCCACATCCATTTTTCAATTGGTGGGCAAAATTGTCCATTGATCTACCGCATCAATAAATGCAAGGATTTTTGCATTTAATTAACGGACTTTTTATTCACTAACCCAAAAACGCATACTCTTTGCTGGTAAAAATAAGAGTAAAACGTAAAGAAGAGAAGTCTGTAAAATTAAAACAAGGAACTTAGGAAAAAATACGGGATTTCATAGTAACCGTGATTAACATACGCTGCCCATAATTAGAAAAACACAGCAGGACACAAGCATAATTGTAATCCAACAAACTTTCCCTTCATGGGACATACCAAAAAAATCTTTACCAAAAATGTGTGCATGCTTGATCAGTAGAAGAGCTTAGTGACCAAAAAACGGATTAGGGAGTTTTGGAAAGACCGTGGAAGACTATCGGTATGTCAATGAAAACAAGAGTTGTCTTAGCAGCCGGGGCAGTGTTACATCTAAGGTGGTCTGTGAGGATAAATCCTTGTGCAGAATGCTTGCGTAAAAGCAGAGACTGTGACCAAATGTTTACACATTTCAGCAAGTTATTTGCATTGTCCTCAGGGAGACAATCAGCACACAAGTCAGTCCCAGCAGGATTACAGAGATAAGATAGTGGATTTTACACTGCCAGCGGCAACTTGTTTACAAAAGGCAAACTTTTAGTGGAATTTGACAACAACTTTTAGGGTGTTGCAGACGGACAAGTTGGGAGAATTGCAGCTAAAGTTCAACAAATACGCAAAACCTCAATCAAAGAGCAATGCCATCTGTTGGGACTGTCCAAGGCCCAAACGGGACTTGGCCAACTTTGACTTGGGAATTGCTGGTCATGGTAAGAACCACAAATAAATGTGTTTTGAATAAACAGATCTTTTCAAGGGGGGCACCCCATAATTAGTAATTTGAGACTGCCTTTCTGCGTGTGGGTCTCAGCCCAATTCTCTGGAATCAATCAAACCTCCCCAAGCAACTCCCTCGTCCCCTTAATCTCCTGGTTTTATTACTTTCCAGACAGTCAGCCTGTTTCACCCTACCCCCAACTCCCTCTTTTGTAAGGATCTCCAGCACAACCGAGGAGGAGCTTTTTTTTCCCCACACACCCTCTACGTCCCGTTTGCACCAAGGCAGCCATCAGGCTCCATGCACAAGCAGACCCCTGCCTAATCTTCTTTATGAAGCAAAAACAAGCATTGGGGACCTCTTTCTCAAACACACACACCTAGAAAATTGGCCAGGATGAATGGACTGCCCCTTTTTCCCCCAAACACATGCTTGGACGACTGAGATAACACAGTCAAGATGAGGTGTGTGATAAACTCCAAGCCTTTTCCGTCCTTACACTTAAAATGGCAACAGATTGCCAACTGGGACTTGAGCTGAGACTGCAATCAATACCTCCCTGATGCCTTGCAATGGGCAGAAGGGGGCAGTGACATTTCCCACAACAGAACACCACCAGTTGGACTGACGGTCCAACACTAATGAATTGGGAATCTGTTTATCCATCAGCTGAACATGTATTGACACCCAGGTAATGAGATGTCTGCTGGACTGATGGTGCTGTTGGCCTCCTGATAGTGAACACTTGTGGGTGTTTGCTTTGCATTCCACCATCAAAGGGGTGCATTTGGAGGACAAAGCGTCCAAATGTAGCTTCTACTTTGAAATGAAGGGAAACCCATCAGCTATGTCTTGTGCGAGGGTTCAAGTTTCCCCACTTTTGGGGGTCCCCGCTGCAGCAAGGTGAGAGAATGCGCGTGTGCGGCGTACCTTTGTCGACGTGCTTCGCGGCCGCGCACAGAAAGGTGAGCCCGGAGAGCAGAGAGAGGAGCCCCAGAGCTCCTCGCTCAGCCATCACTTTTCACAAACGAATCTTTGCAGGCGTCACAAATCCCGGCGTGTGAACGGAATCCTTACGCACGCAAAAACGGCCAAATGCGCACTGGAGGAAAAAAGTTCAAAGCGCCAACCCGCGAAGACTCATCCGGTGCCAGGTACTTCACACGCAGTCCGGAGGAAACATGTAGCTGGGAGATTAAATTCACTCTTTTCTCAACTTGGTCGAGGCAGAGGTCGAAGGGAAAAAACGCCAATCAATCCATGGCCGCGGAGGCGCAGCGTAAAAGCCAGGCTTGTGGGCGAGGAGGCCCCAACGGTGCCGCTGTTCCTCTCCGGCGTCCGCCACCAGCACAAACCCACCAGCTGCTACTTGAGACAACAAAATGTCATCCGGGGGAAGAGACGGATCTCGGCCGGGGCGAGCTCACCGCTCTCGCTGTAGACTTGAGCGAGCAGCGTGGTGCTTGGAGGGCTGGAGCTTTCAGCGGCTCCCTGGAAAACCGGGCGTGGAATACCACTGACGTTTGGATCCAGGCTGCTTGGTCAGGCGAACACTAAAATGTGGGCCGGGATCTCAAAGCCGGACACCTTATTATTGCATTATTGTCTCCTAAATGCTATAGTTCTGCTTTTGGGGCTAAATGGGGCGGGGGTGTATTATAATATCAATACAGTAACAGCATCTCTGCAAAGTGTATTGCATTTCCACCAGGGTTCTGCAGCTTTCACCGGTCTAGGAGCTACTTTGACGAAAAGAAAGAAGAAGAGAGCTAATAGTTGTATGTATATGACTGCCAGCATTTAAAATGGTATGTCATAGTGTATTGTATGTACAAAGCGCACGTGCATTCACGCTATTTCGTACCTTTTTAGGCGAGCTACTCCAAATCAGCTGGTGTGCTCCACTGTTGGAGTTGGACACCCCTCCACCACACACAATATTCCAAGAATGCATTTCTTACTTTTGTAATAATCTTGCTGGTAAACCTTGCCATGAATGTGATTGTGAATGTTTGTTTGTCTGCCCTGCGATTTACTGGCGACCAGTCCAGGGTGCACCCCGCCTCTCGCCCAAAGTCAGCTGGGGTAGGCTCCAGCAAACCCTAACGAGGATAAGCGGTCTAGAAAATGAATGAATGAAAAAAAAACAATTTCCTCTTTCACAGTTCCATACACACATGAACCATGGCCAAGTCACTGTGACGCAATTGTTCTTCATGACACATTCTCAAATAGCAACAAAACAAACTGCATATGTGTGCCAATAAAGATGTGTCATTTAATGAATACGATTTCTCCTCTCGCAAAGAATTATTGGCAGCTGCCAACTTGCACAATAGAAAGACTTGAAATAAGACTGGAAATCATCTACAAGGGCATTTGCGATAATACAACATTGCAGAAGTAATGGAACAGTCACAAATGCCCAGCAGCGGCTAACTGGAGGGCGAATCGTGATGGTACAAATAACCTAGTGCAAGTACACCATTAAGGCTGGATTCTTTTTGGGGGTATTCACTATACCATCCCCTCTAACGCTGACTTGAGTTTTGTGTCGAGGTTGAGCGTGTGACCTGCAATTCTCTGCTGTAATGCTAAGGGAGGTGTTTTTTGGAGAGTCAACTCAGCGAACTATCTAGACACTCATCGACCAATTAGCAAACAATGGCAATTAAAGAGAGACGGGAGGGGTACTAAAGCTGGAACTAATCAACTGTCACGTCTATCGTATGCGTTGATCTTCAATTGCAGAAGACATTCTCTTTTTCGTGGGCCTCTGGGGCAGTTGTGACTGAGCCCTAAAACTCTGCCTAGAAACAAGGTGCCCGGCAAACATGTGACGTGAGCAATTCCGTTCTGAACTATTATGCATCGACTCGCCCAATGATTGGGAAGTTTTAAAGAATAAAATATGATTTGGGATTTTTTTTTTTTAATCAAAACCACTACAGTCTAGGTGTAGCCTACCCTAAGTGTTGGTGCCCCACCAGAATAATGTGAGGTCATCCTTTATACAACCCACGGGGGGAATAGTTTATGGTATATCTCATGATATCAAGCAGCATTTCAAGTTAGATAATTTGGCATTACGTCTTGGCAATACAACTCTCAGCAATCATACAAGTGAAAGGGGATTTCAACTCGTATTTGTTACCATTGTTATTGTAAACACTGTTAATAACAAAAGGCTCAGTGCATACTCTCCTGACATGATTGCAGTGAACGAGCCACACAAATTAGGTGCCTAATTGCTGTGTTTTTAGCTCGGAATGATCTATGGATACATACTAATTTGAAGTGGTGATTAGATTGCTAATTCAAATGAAATGTCATCATTAACTTGGTGGAAGCGAAGTAATAATCAGAGTATAGATCATTTCTACCCTACAAAAATGTCCAAAGATCTTCAATCAGTAATTGCCTTTCACGTCATCTTTGTGGGTATAAACCAGGTTTGTTATGATATACATGTCCGTGGCGGCTGTCATCATAATTGCAATATGGTCTGCTTTAGAAATGTAAAATACAGAGGCCTGTGTCTGTAACTTAACTCAACAAATGACGTCACATGGTGGCTGGATAACAGAAGAAAGGCTTAAGTAGAAAAAATAGTCCCCTAAGCTTCATATGAAGTTGCCTAACGTGATCCCCGGGGCGGTGTGTGTTGCATTTTGGCAGGAGATGAAAAGAACGATAAAAATCACAGAGACTATAATTCTAAGGAGAAGCATAATTTGTGGCTTTTTATAGCAAACATTTTTATCTCCAGCAAATATTTTCAAGTTTCGTGTTTGTAGTCACACAAAATGACTGGTCTTCAGAGGGAAGGGGATGAAGCAGCAAAGCCTGTTCCATGTCAAGCCAAATCACCTTACTGCTGCATCAGAGTGGAACAAAGCTTTCCACTTAGAATCATAGAACAGCTCCCCCCACTGGTGTCACAACCCCACCACACATTCATCACACGCACGAACGTCTTTAGCTTTGCTGGACCATGGTGTGCCCCAGGGCTCACATTTGGGGTCAGTTATGTATTTGGCATGGTGTTTGTCATTCAGATGTTTATGTCCTTGGAACGGGCAACATGACACAATTTATGCAGGAGAACAATATACAGTTTTGGTTGTTTTTTTGCAAGTCTCTGATGTACAATATTCAATGCATTTAAACTTAAGAAAAGACACATTTTTAGCAGCAGAGCTAAACAAAACCATGAATGATTCAGTGTGTCATCTGCAAGCTTTCTGGCTGCACAAAAGGCTGATGTGAGTAGAAAACACAAATGCAACAACAAGATGTGCTTACTGTACGTGCTGTGAGTAAACAGTTATTGATTGTTTGAAGCACATCAAATCCCCGAGGGCCGAGAGAATGCCTAGGAATGGTGGTGCATAATATCTGAAACATTCCCTCATGAACCCTGATATATTTCACACTGTAATCCTGGTGAGATTGCTATGCACGGTCAGCTGCGTGCTAGATAACAGGATATACTATATATATATACTACACAACATACTGTATATATATATATATATATATATATATATAT
>QODF01000004.1:1602757-1655749 GCA_024372805.1 Oostethus manadensis | reverse complement strand
CACAGTATGTATATATATATATATATATATATATATATATACACACAAACACACACACATATATATATATGTATATACTCTATCAGGGGTCTCAAAGTTTTTGCTGCCCGTGATACGATATTTTGTGGCCTCCACCTTAACATGAAAGTGCAGCCCTCAAGTTTAATATGAATGGTGCTTTTTACAGTGTAGTGTGAGGAGCTGATGGACCTACCACGGTGGGGTATATGGCTATCAGGGGCGTGACCATTGACTGGGCTTGATGCAAGCAGAGACACATTTTTCAATGAGTGAAAAATTTATCATTTTGAGAATATTATTAGTAGTTTTGCACACAACTTCTTTACAGCAGTGTCCTTGTTTATCTTACTTTGCGTATACAGTATATACTATATGCATACATATATACTACAGTATATGCAAGCCCAGATTCACATTTGAAAGGGGTAGGAATAAAGTTATTATTTTTTAGAAAAATCATAATACTGAAAGGTATTATTCAAAACAAGTACAAAAGATCCAGGCTTTTCACAAATGTTACGACCAGAACCACAAGCAAAGAAGAGAAAAAAGTAATTGGTATGCCCTTAAATATTTTTGAGGCACATCCCATCCCTATCCCTAAACCCGCCTGCTAGCTTGACGTTGGTGTTCTCTGATTTTGGATCGACATTTGCAATAAAAATTGATTGATTGATTGATTGATTGATTATGACTAATTATTAGATTTGACAGGTCAAAACCCATTGTTTACTTGCAACACTATCCAGATTTGTCTCAAAAATGTATAGGTATTCAGCACTAATTAAAGGCTTATGTAAGGACTTTCATGGTCAAATCTAATTTGTTACATATTGTCCATTGATGTTTTTTTAGAGCACTACTAATGGGTATCCCTACAAATAAACAGACCCCATTTGTGGATTTTTCAACTTCAAAGAATGAGGCCAAAACACTCAGATAAACAAATAAACATGGTAGTTGCCTTTTTTATTTATTTAATGACACAGAAATCAAGATGAACAAAACCAAAACACGGTCGCTGTCGGCCAGTGGGCATATGACAACCTAATTTCTTGTATTAAAATTTGTAGGTATATAAGATGAAGTTGGCATAAGAGCCTTACCCGTTTTACATGATATGTAATGTTGGTTGTTGTCAGGTGATATCTAAATCCACCTTGACATTTGCATGAATTTTGGCCACGCAATTTTACAATTTTACTGGGTAATTTCCTTGTAAACCGGTGTGAAGTACATCCCGCCCTCGTTTATTGGTTCCAGACATGACCGCGATAAGTGAATTTCCACAAAGCAGGAAACAGTTAGGAAGTGAGTTTAAAATGATCTTTTTACAAATAAAGCACTACACGGTCAGGCACCAGTATATTTCAAAGAGCTCCTAGAACCCTATCAACCCAGTAGAACACTGCGCTCACAGAATGTACAATTACTTGTCACTCCTAGAATTTTTAGAAGTAGAATGGGAGGTAGATCTTTTAGTTACCCCTCATATGATGATACGTATCAGAGACACTCCTCTATGTTCTTGGTCTAAGACTAAGCTTGATCTATCATGAAATCTAGGGCTTTAACGATTCATTCACTAGACCGATATATCGATTTGTATTCCTAAGATCCAACTACATCGATCTGTGTTCGCCAATTTTGTCATTCCAGACCACATAGGTATATGGATCTAACGATCGTTTGAAAGGTATTAGATTTTCATCGAATCTCCCAACGACTTCAAGAAAAGTCTTCACGTTTTTCTCTAGCCGTTTTGAGAAAATGAGGTTTGGAAAGACAGATTTAGCGAGAAAATCGCCAAGTTGGGAACATTGGGCTGTGCATGCGATGGGAAGCCATTCACAGTTATAGAATACATGAAATAGTCTTACATAAAATATCAGAGCATCTATTTTCCTAATTCAAAAAATAAACAGGAAGTGATTCAGAAAATAAAAGAGTATCTCAAACAGAATCAATAGAATTGTTATTGATGACAATTCAGTGCAGAAACAACACTGATATGCAGATCTATGAACTCTGATTGGCTTTTTTATCTTCTACATTTGTATTTTATTTTACACAAAAATCAGTTCAGTGTTTAAATTAGCTCAGAGTAGGTCTACAAGTGTAGACGCACTTTTGTTTTTCTTTTCTTTGAATTTAGTGGTTCTGTTTTTTAAAAGTTGAAAAAGTTTACGAGTTCTGTAATGTTTTGCATTTTTTCCTACTGGAAGAATGGCTCTTTTGATGGTAAAAGATTGCCAATGCCTGTACCAGCAGTAATGTACTGTAAGTCGGGCGTATTGGTGGCTATATATTCAAAGATAAGAGAACTTATATAATGATCAAGAGCAATGATATTGCACCAATCGTACGCCATTGCGGCTATCTTAATGTGTCATTGTTGTTGTGGTTTGATACTCTCACAGTGTCTGGCAAATGCCGTTGGCCCACTGAGGTCCGGGTACCAAATGCATTGCCACCCATCCATTTTCTATGCCACTTATCCTCATTAGGGTCGCAGGGATTGCTGGAGCCTATCCCAGCTGACTTTGGGCAGGAGGTGGGGTACACCCTGAAATGGTCTCCAGTCAATTGCAGAACAGACAAACAAACATTCACACTCACATTCTTCTAATGGACAATTTAGAGTGGCCAATTAACCGGAAACCGGAGTACCCAGAGAAAACCCACGCATGCATGGGGAGAACATGCAAACTCCACCCAGAGATGCCCAACGGAGACTCGAACCCTGAACGTCCTGACTGTGAGGCCAACATGCTATCCACTCATCCACCGTGCAGCCAAAGCACTGCCCTCCACTGCGATTCATATACATATCTGACTCTTAATGATCTTATTTGGGGGATATTTCCTATCAGTTTTTACATTTTTCTTATCAGTTATTTTGCTTAACGGTTATTCAGAGTAAAAAAGTCTTGTCTTATGCCCCGATGCCAAAAGAGAAACAATGAAACCGCCAATAATTGTTGTTTTTAGTCACGACCAGAGACCAGCTGTTGTGTACCTTGTCCAAATCCCGTGATAAAGATGGCAGTAGCACGGGGCCTCCTTTCACAGCAAACATTTCACTCAGTGTGCACTGACTGGTTCCAGACAAACACAGTAATAATACACGCATACAATGTCGCTTTCCCACACGTCAGCACTTGTTGTCTTCACTTCTGTTCCCGTATGCCGCCGCGCGTTACACTAACTGCCTCTCAGCGTGAGACTGAAATAGAACAGCGTATGGGCATTTTTAATGGACAACAGTACTCATGAATGAGGACTAAATGTACAGTATAAAACGCACAGTGACCAGGGATTTATGACATTTTATCACTATAGGTAATAGTGTCATTAGTAGCAATAAAAACCCATGAGGATTTTCCTGGGGGCTATTACTCTAAAATTACCCTCATCCAAAACTTGCATTTTGGAAAAAGTGATGGATATGGTTCCTTTTTAATAGCAGACTACATTTAGGTTCAACACTGGTACGTTAAACACACTTCTCACCGCACATTTCCTAATTTAAGAGACGGCAGTTGCTCTGTCAGTAAGAAGCTGGAGCGGTTTGGCACTATGAAACCGGTACACATCCAATATAGAAAATGGTACCGGTTGTTGGACTGTGGCCATGCAGTCAAGACACCAAACACCCAAACTGTGTGACACGACAGTATTTGCACATGCCACTCACAATAGTGAAAAAAACATCATCAAAATAAAAGCTGGGAAGTTTACATGGTGATTATGGCTTTTAATGCAGGACACGCTGACTTGAAGTTACATCAAGTTTTCCTAAATTGTGTCTTTCATTTCTTTATAACAAAAAATGTGTTGACTGGCGACCAGTCCAGGTTGTGCCCCACCTCCCGCCCGAAGTCTGCTGGGATAGGCTCCAGCATACCCGTGACCAGAATGAGGAAAAGTGGCATAGAAAATTGATGGATGGATAAGTTCTTGGATGTCTTTGACTTGAGACAAAGACATCTTGAGTTCCATTTTGCAGTTGGCACTCCAAGGGCCTTGAATGTTTCCCCTGCTTCCTTAATTCTTGTGCCTTCTCGGCAATGCAATGCATTTGATCAGATGGTCATTGATGCAAACCAGGGGTCTCAAACTCAATTTAACTGGGGCCCACTGGATGTAGAATCTGGTTAAGGCTGGGCCACATCAAGTTGAGAGTAAGGCTGGGAATCTCAATCACAATATGATTGGTATTGATAATCCATAGTAGGGTTTAAATATTGCGATATATAAATATTGGGGATGTCATATTGGTTTGCCTGGCGATATTGTCCAATTCTCAAATTCTGATTCCAAGATCAAGCAATACAGATATGGGTAACATCACATATCTCCGCTTGTGAAATGAATACGTTGTGATGACCAACGATATTGTTTTAGACTTAGGTGTTGCTAAAGAGTTCTTGCTGTGAATTGCACATCCACATTTGGTGACCCTTAACGTTGGTAAAAATGTTGACTGACAATGAGACCCTTATAGAGCAGTCGATCGTCCTTATAGGGAAAAACCCAATACCTATATTTACAGATGTTACATTTTAATGCCAATATCAGGTCAATGACATCCCTAATAAATATTTATTATTCGGGAATAGTTTTTATTCTATGTGACACACTCACTCTCTTTTGTAGTTCAGTGTAGGTTTATGTTTGTGTGTTGGCTGTTCTCCTCGTATGTGTGTGTGTGGGGGGGTCTCTCTGGGCACTTCAGCTTCCTCCCACATCCCAGGTGTTAACATGAATGGTTGTTTGTCTATACGGTGCCCTTGGCAGGTGAGTCACCTTGGATAGGTTCCAACTCACCTGTGATAATGAAGACAAGAAATATAATAAAAGATGGAAAGCCATTAAAAATGGTATATTTCTTAGCTACTTTTTGAGTGTTACTTTGCTGTGTGATGATTTTAGTGTTCTTTCTAAGATGACACTATGCGTCAGTAGTGACTGCCTGCAATTTCTGATGGGTTGATAAGCTCGATTGGCCCCTGTCAAATAAAGAGCTACCAGGTAGTCACGGATTTGTGCGCACCACAATATGCCATTTTATGATGTGGACATGTACTGCCTATAGTCCGGTGGGGCTTATATACACTGCCTGAACAAAAATAAGTCACCACCTGGATTGAACTAAGCAAATACTGTAGGTAGGAGGTAGCTGCAGTTGGTCAAGTCTAGGTTCAGCAACACCATGTGCTCAGAATAAGGTCAGCTGACTACCTGAATATACTGAATGAGCAGGTTATTCCATCAATGGATTGTTTCTTCCCTGATGACACGGGCAAATTTCAAAATGCCAGGATTCATCGGGCTCAAATTGTGAAAGAGGAAATTGTTCGGGGACATGAGACATCACTTTCACACATGGGGTCCAGACCTTAACCCCACTGAGGATCTTTGGGATGTGCTGGAGAAGGTTTTGCGCAGCGGTCAGACTCTACCATCATCAGTGCAAGATCTTGGTGAAAAATGACCAACACTGGACGGAAATAAATCTTGTGACATTGGAGAAGCTTATGGAAACAATACCACAGCGAATGCGTGCTGTAATCAAAGCTAAAGGAGCTCCAATCAAATATTAATAAATAATACATTTGATTTGTTAGGCGCCTTTCCAGGCAATCAAGGTCGCCTATTAGAGTGCATGACCTTTTTTTTTGGTGGCGACTTTTTTTTTGGCCAGGCAGTGTATGTAAAAATCTGTTTTTCTCTTTCAATTTGGTGAGTGTGGCTTATAAACCAGCATATCAAGCGTAAACCTTTTAGTGACCCAGGCTTACTTGAAGTGACAACATGGCATGTACATCCTGGACTGCAGACATGAACATTCACACCCACTGACAATTTAGATTCTCAAGTTACGCTATCATGCATGCTTGCAGACCTGGGGAGGAAACCGGAGCACCCAGAGTAAACCTTTGCATGAGGAGCGTGCAACATGCAAACCCCACAGGAGGCCCAAGCTGAGATTCAACAGAACCACCTGACTGTTAGGCAGACACACTAACCACGCTGCCAGACTCCTACTGGAAGAAAATGTACGGTTGGATACATTGGCGTGCAGTGCGTTTGGTACCTAGGCCTTCAGTGGGGACTTAACCGAACAGAACTTTTCTCGGCAGACACTGTGACAGCCAGTATTGTTAAAAAAAAACCAATAATAATAACAATAATCAAAGATGTCACAGGTTGCGCATTAACGGCAGTAACTAATTTAGTTATTTAATTAATCACGTAACTTTTTTTTGCGTAATTAATGCAAAAACATCACGGCTGTTATGACAACATACGGCAGCACGGTGAAGCATGCCCACAGACTCTGACGCTCTTTTATAAATGTACTGTATAACCTTCTGACCTGAACACACAACTGCAGTGCAATTCCAACTCCATATATGTGTCTCCAACTCACAAACATGTCTTCAGACCGTTCAGCCTGGGAACGACACTTCCTCACTGTCACAAGACAACAGCAAGATGCCTTTATCCAGTGATGTGCGATTCCATTGATTTCATTTCTGATTTGATACTGGGTGTAATTCAGGTTGGAATTGGTGATACCAATTCAATACTGTGTGCAAATTCACCTAATGAGTTTAAGACATAGTGTACAGTATTTCAAATCATAGCATAAAGAATACTAGACATTATAGTCAAGTATTGATTTATTTTAAACAGTAAAGTATATCGAGGTAGTGGGGTGATTTACAATATAGCCAAGCTAATATATAACATCAGAAAAAAATCATATACCTGAAGTACCAAAAGTATCACTCGTTTGATTTCAGAATCTACTTTATAGCATATAGAGCTGGTATTGCAGATATCAACATTTCAGTATCAACCCACTCATTACAGCATGAGCTCCTTAACGCGTTTGTGGCAATTTCATTTTTTTGTGTGTATCCTGTCGAGCCATTAGGGCAGATAGTATGTATGATCTAGATGACCTTACATGCTAAACAGTTTTGCTCTGCCAGGGAAAAGTAAAATATACTCTCCCCTGTCACATAGATTTTATTACATACTTTATTTTTATGTTTATTTACATGCAAATTTGGGGCGGCGGGACCAGAGCGGGAGGGGATAGAGAAGAAGAAGAGAAGAAGACAGAGGGGGAGACCGGGGAGAGGAGGGGGACAAAACAGAGAGAGACAACAACACCAGCAACAACAGTTGCAACAACAACAACAAAACAACAGAGACAAGTGAGACTACATCAACAAAAGTCTATGATGGTCGTAAAGCCCTTAATGGAAATAAGAAAATAATGTATTTGCATTAACAGCCACAGTGATAATGTTGTATTGAAAGAGTCATACATATTATTGCAGTATTAATGATAATAGTAGCAATGAGGATATTAACCATAACATAAATAAGGGAAAATTGACAATAACAGTTAGTAATTTTATTGCCGACATCAACTTCCCCGTAATAAAGCCTGCATGATAACACCATGGATAAATCAGTGAGTTATAGGAGCAAGTACGAAAGTACTGTGAGGGCATATATGCATGCGTGAACAGGTATCCCTGTAGGTGTGCATGCGTGCAATTACACGCTCACACATGCATAAATGCACTTGCATGCGTGAGCGTGTAATTGTCACAAAGAATGTAGGAAATGAGAGACCACCACCCAGCATGCCCCGACCCACACCTCCAGGACGAGCCCCTATCACCATACAGCCACCGCCGCACGGGCCAAGCAGAACAAAGACCAGGCCCCCCGAGACCCCCGAGACCCAGGCTGCAGAGATCCTACAGTCGCATGGCCTTCATATCCCATTTATATCCACATAGAAATAAAAACTGGGCCACATTTGAAAAAATCTGAATTGTGCTATTCACACTGACATGAAAAAAATCAGGTCACACATGAGCAAAGAAATCGGAATTAACCTGCAGTGTGAACATAGCCAATCCATACTTGCAAATGGTGATTATTCATAACGAGTAGCTAGATCTTACCTGGGGTGACATACATAGGGCGATCTAGACACATACTTGTTACAGCCCAGACACTTCCACATTGTTTTTGGAGGTGTTTTTTTATACCACTTTAGCCTAGTTTAAGCCCAGCTTAAACTCTCTCGTGTCAACATCCGTGCATGTAAACACTGCAATGCATAAGCGGCAGCGCGCAGTGATACCAACAGAGAGAAAATAACGCTGATCAATTGTGGTCTAACTTTGTCATGGAAAACTGTTGTGTGATGCAAATGTATTACTCCTTACAGTGCATATTGTTGCCCTACGATTGACTGGCACATCACGGCTGATGAGGATGCCATACAACTTCCTGTGAACCAATCTGAACTCTTGGATTAAGTAGGAGTTCTTGAAACATAATGCTGCTAGTGATGTCACATTAAATCTTTTTTCTAAAGGACGTCAATGACAGCATTCTACCCGTAGGCTTGAAATGTCAGCGGCTCTTAATGAAAAAGTCTGGTCAGAGCCATTAAGCCTACACCAGTTCTTGGTTGGCCAGACCTTTTCACTCTGCAGCACACCCATTTTTGTGCATATTTCACCTGCAGGCATGAGCGATTTTTTTTCTCTGGCTCATTTGCTCAATATGGTCAGCCAGTGCAAACCCGGCACTCCAGAGGCCATATATGTACATTGAAGCTCTATACCTCAAAGAGCAAGGAACTCACGGAGGTGACGATGGGAGAAAGGAATGTCAAAACAAGCTTTTAAAATTATGCCAAAAAGAAACTCCTCTGCCCACCTTTCTTTCCCTTCTGTTACATTCCATCTTGAGACGGCAGACGCTTCCTTATCATCCCAGCACGAGCTCTGCATGGAGTCACTGGCCTAATAAATGGATGGACATAAACATGGTCTTCAAAACAAATACAGGCGCTTGCCTGCTTTGAGTTACGGGCATTTAAATATGCTTAAAGAGGCCAACTGTGCAGCCCCTGCATTTTTTTGCCTGCTTTATGAGTAAATATTTACTCAGTTTTGGGAAACCCAGTTGAAAGATTCAAACTCTAAACATCCTGCTGTTGTTGTGATGAGCACTGATATATGTTACGACTTGCACAAGCCCTTGCTATGTACCCTCTTATTCCAAACCCAATCATCGTTCCATATGGGATTGCTTTGCTTTCCAGGCGGCGCTGATTGGGTGTCTTTCTATTGCTTGTAACGAGCATCTTCAAGATGGGGTGAAGTCACTTAAGGGGCTGTCTGGGCAACACATGAATCCTTCCAAAGATTCACAACCGCAGGCCGCCTTCCCTTTGGCTCCCCTCCCATCTCCCCCTGGAGCCTCAGCTCTTGCGGTTAAGGGCCTTCTTCCTGCCAGAAGAGGTTGCCTGTTGTTTTTGGAATTGGCTTGGCCACTTAAAAAGCTCTATCAATCAACATGGACTGAACAAGTCCCTAAAATGAGCCAGGAGATCACCAGTAAATACAAAACGCAAAGTAGACGCTAATCTTCCATGCTTTTTTTCCTTTCTGTAAGAGCAGAGAAAAAATTCAATTTGACCCGACGCAAAGCGTTGTAGATCTCACAAGTGTTTCATCTTGATGGTATATGGCCAATTTAACTGGCATATTTTCTGTTCTCTCTCCATTTTCCGGCTAAGCAAGAATTTGTGGCCACAGGGGTGCCGTGTAATGGTTTGTCCAAGATGAATGATCATGGGAGATGACCAGTGGATGAGGCACATTGAGTCTCTGGAGCTCAGCCTGACAATGAAATTGAAAATGCCATATTGCAGTAATGGAAAGGGGGTGGCATGTCACAGGGAAGGACGACAAATACACAGAACCCCATCAGGGAAGCAAAATACCACAATCTGTTCTGACAGAACAGAGTTAAACGATCAGCGTGAGCGGAACATTCAGTTTGGGGAGTTTTTTTTCTCTTAGACTTGGATTCATCTTTTGGAAAGCGTGAATTTTGCTGACCAAAGTCAAAACGTCAAAAGACCCAAGTCCTGGCCAAATCCTGCCTTGAAACGTGTAGCATCGGTTTGGTCTACGGTTTGTGGTGCGTGTAATGAAGACAAAATTGATTATATGATAAGTACACTTTTTGTAACTAATCTGTTGAAAACAGTATAACGTCGTGAGATTATATTTTCAGTGCAATAAAACCGGGAATTTCCTGCCCTTACACAGACACCCCTTTTGACATTTGACTGGAAGCCATGTACTCCTTACACCCCTGCACACTTAAAAACATAAACCAGTGTCTGTAAGCAGATACTAAAATATCTTACTCTTAATTATGAGATTTAGGAAGGATCATATACAGTAGAAATGCACTTATTTGATCATAGAACACTCAGTGAACAATGAACACCTTCCTGTCTGTTTTCTTTCTTCAGCTCTTTGTGCTTTGTAGGTGCTGTTCAAATCATGAGGCGTCCAAGCGCACTGTGTAACTCTTAGGATTAGACTTTCAAACACTGATGTATTCCTGCTAATTTTGATTTGTATTCATGTACCTGCATGCCATTTTGTGTAACCCACTTTGGAACCCTAGGTTTTAGATGCATAGATGTATCTCTAAAAAGTCTAGCTGAGAACCGGAGCATGACGTGCTGATTTTTTTAGCTGTAGGCTTGCCACGTAGGTTCTTTTTCATGCCAAACAAACTCGTTTTTTTTTATATTGCAAGACAAACATATGCACTTTGCACATCTTTCTGCGTTGTCCGTTTGGATAATGTGTGTCTTTTGCACATTCTGCTGGTATCAGGTTTGGGCAAAATATAATATAATAATATAATAACATAATTTGCCAGCTCTAGACAAATTAGAATGCATTTTGTACAAAAGAAGAGAATATCAGAAAATATCTTTCTGCCATTACATACTGTTTACAGTATCACAACATACAGTATATGTCTCCTCTTGTTTAATAATGTTATTCATCATGTGACAATTATAAACATGTGTTTTTAAAAAATCCATCACATTCATATTGTTGCCCATGCATACTGTAGCTTCAAGAGCGATATTACTAAAGACAGAGCATTAAATATAATAGTGTTGGCATCAACAGTTTGTAATTATGGAATGTTGACCTTTGAGTGAAGGCATTAATTGTACTTCCCTCCTCTGCTGCTTGAAAGACATCACAGCCCAAGTAGAGGGCAGCATTTGAGGTTAGGTGGTTAAAGTGACTGAATTACACAAGACATGAAAGAAAGATAGATAAGGTGATATTTGTGGGATGCACACGTTCGTCATGACATGCTTTTTGAGGATATTCATAGAACGCACCAAGCACAAATTAGAGGAACACTTTTTAAGCAGAGTATAGTAACCTATCAGTCAAACGTCTGGGATATTTGATGTGGTCAGTTAAGTAGCAGAGGGGGTTGTTAATCAGTTTCAGCTGCTTTGTTGTTAATGAAATAAACAACAGGTGCATCAGAGGGGCAACAATGAGACAGACCCCAAAACAGGAATGCTTTTCAGGTTGAGGCCACTGACTCCTCTTCTCTTTTGGCTGATTTATTACTGACTGACTTTCTACTGCTGTAGTTTTTCATTTGGCTTGGATCAACATCTCTGTTGATAGCATGGTGCTGTACCTGGACGCTACAGAGTTTGCACAAGTAGTCCAACTCCTCCAGGATGGCACATCAATACATACTGTTGCAAGAAGGTTTGCTGTATCTCCCAGCACAGTCTCAAGAGCATAGAGGAGATTCCAGGAGAAAGGTAGTTACTCCAGGAGAGCTGGACAGGGTCGTAGAAGGTCCTTAAACCCTCAGCAGGATCGGTATCTGCTCCTTTGTGCAAGGAGGAACAGGATAAACACTGCCAGAGCCCTACAAAATGACCTCCAGCAGGCCACTGGTCTGAATCTTTGTCCAAACAATCAGAAACAGGCTCCATGAGGGTGGCCTGAGGACCCGCCGTCCTGTAGTGGGCCCTGTGCTCACTCCCCAGCACCGTAGAGCTCGATTGGCTTTTGCCATAGACCACCAGAATTGGCAACTATCCTGTGCTCTTCACCGATGAGAGCAAGTTTAACCTGAGCACATGCGACAGACGTGAAAGGGTCTGGAGATGCCGTGGAGAAGGTTATGCTGCCTGCAACATCATTCAGCATGACCGGTTTGGTGGCGGGTCAGTGATGGTCTGGGGAGGCATATCCCTGGAAGGACACAGACATCTACAGTTTAGATAATGGGACCCTGACTGCTATTAGGTATTAGGATGAAATCCTTGGACCCATTGTCAGAACCTACACTGGTACAGTGGGACCTGGGTTCCTCCACGACAATGCCCGACCTCATGTGGCTAGAGGATGCAGGCAGTTCCTGGAGGATGAAGGAATTGATACCATTGACTGGCCCGCACGTTCACCTGACCTAAACCCAATAGAACACCTCTGGGACATTATTTTTAGGTCCATCCGGTGCCGCTAGGTCACTCCTCAGACTATCCAGGAGCTCAGTGATGGCCTGGTCCAGATCTGGGAGGAGATTCCCCAGGACACCATCCATCTTCTCATTAGGAGCATGCCCCTTACGTTGTCAGGCATGCGTACAAGCACGTGGGGGCCTCACAAACTACTGAGAATCATTTTGAGTTGCTACAATGACATTTTGGCAAAATGGACCAGTCTGCTGCATCATTTTTTCACTTTCATTTTCGGGGTGTCTTTGATTTCCCCCCTCTATAGGGTGATCATTTTCATTTCTATCAAATTATGTGTCATCATTTTGTTACTAATACATCACCTACTTATTATCAGGAAAAATATTCAAGATAATTTTTCCCCCCGTTTAGATCTGATGTGTTTCCAAAGTGTTCTTCTCATTTTTTTGACCATTGTAAATATATATATATGTATAGTATAGTATATAATGTATATAGTTTGATTTTTTCTGCAACTCTTATGCGATTGTATGGCCAAATTGGTGGGCATACAGTAAAGTAGGTAGCCAATTATTCAGTTTAGTTTTTAGTGGAGATTTACATTGATCTGAAAGGGCACATTTCAAGCAAAAGTGCACTATCAATCACACATCATATAAAAGCGCATTTTGATTTGGAATTACAGTGGATGTCTGCATATTTGTGATTCAGCCATTCAGACTTTTATTCAAAAAAATGTTTTTTTTTTTTTTTCATTTTTATCCAAAAATGGGCCATTATTTTTCCTGCATTCATCCTCAGTTGTTAATCATTTTTAAATATGTGATAATACAGATAAAACATGTACCACTGTCAAAAAGCCCACAATTGTTTACATACTTTTACAGGCGAAAGGCTACTCTAATTCCATATCCACGCAAACAGATTGTAAAGGCTGAGGCTACATAACATCTTGCTCATGCCAGCAACATCTTTCGTAACCATACAAACAGAAGACCATAGACAAAGAAATTTATGGTGCAAAAAGAGGAAGCGTGAACTCCCCATAACCCATTACAATGCATTACTCTAGCGTGCCGGCATCCTCTCCAATAGTTATTTATCCCTGCACTGTAATTAGGCCTGCCTGCAAAAAAAGTCGATTTGTTTAGTCCAATGTTTTTTTTCCTCATTCTGTGTGCCATGCATTCCTTGGGGACGATCCTGCATGTTGCCTATAAACACATTGGTTGCTAGGGCTGCTTTCAGCAGTGACTGATGGTTATTCATTCTTTTTTTTTGTAATTGGGCATCAGTCATGCGGTACAGCCATAGCAATCACACATTACGTTGCATTAGTCGGGACTGTCCGTGGTGTTTTTCACTTTCTGGTGACTTTGAATGCTGGCATAACATCCTTGGGTGTGCTCTAGAATCTCCAGGGTGTTGGTGGTTGTATGACATACTGTACATCTGATATAAATGGTAGCACGGTGAGCACTGTTGCGTGACATTTCAAGATGTTTGCTTCTCCCTACGTTTACTTTAGCTCAGCAGAGTTGGGTTCAGAAGCAAGGCACTTGCTGTGCTCACATTGAACACCAAATGATCTACCTCCAAGAAGCATGTTCAAAAAAGGGCAAGCTGGAGGAAGTGAAACAGATGGTCACCCACCCTGCATGCAGCTCTGCTCAAGAGTTGATCTGTCTGGTTCACTGGGCTTTGTTGGTGTGTGTCGTTGGCCTCGGCCATCACAGTGTGTCCTGCATCATTGGCACCGGCCTGCCCTTGTCAGAGGATTGTCCGGCTGATTGAACATGTTCAATTCGTGTGACCGGTGGAGAGAGAAATCACTATTGCTGGCTTGTCAGCTTCAACCAAACACGTTCAATTCTGAAGAAGAAAAAACATCCAGGCGAAGAAAAACCTTTTGCTCTTATTAGAGAGATGACTAGCGGCAGGTTAGTCATGATGATGTTTCTAAAGGAGATACCGTAATCATACGTCATCTTGGCATCTGATATGATGGCAGGTTACGGGGAGCTGGAGTCTCTCCCAGCGGACTGTGGGTGAGAGGCAGGGTAGACCCTGGACTGTCTGCCAGTCAATCACAGGGCACCCGCTGACTGGTGATGCGGGGGTCGGGAACGAAATGCCTCTTAGAGGCTGCTCCTTGAAGTGAATGTCATTTTTCTTCTGTTAAAGGCGCACTTCATAGTGGAGAGAAGAGTTCCACACACAGAAGGATGGCAAAATGAGAAGAATGAGCAGCAGCGAACCGATCTTCACTAACGACTTGCAAAAAACGTTTCCTGGATGCTGCAGTTTATTTTTGGTTATGTTTGGTTATGTTTGGTTGATGCTGTCTTGTTTTGTTTTAAATGCATACATGTGGTTGGAAATGTACAAATAATACACACAATCGGAACGTTTGGTCAAGAGATGGACCTTTGTTTTTGTTTGTTACATGTAAATAAAGCCATATAAGTAATAAACATTTGCTACTTACTGTAAATCCCCAGCCGCACGGTGGCTGAGTGGTTAGCACGTTGGCCACACAGTCAGGAGATCTGGAAGACCTGGGTTCAAATCTCCGTTGGGCATCTCTGTGCGGAGTTTGCATGTTCTCCCCGTGCGTGTGTGGGTTTTCTCCGGGTACTCCGGTTTCCTCCCACATTCCAAAAACATGCATGTTAGGTTAATTGGCGACTCTAAATTGTCCATCGGTATGAATGTGAGTGAGAATGTTTGTTTGTCTGCCCTGCGATTGACTGGCGACCAGTCCAGGGTGTACCCCGCCTCTCGCCCAAAGTCTGCTGGGATAGACTCCAGCATCCCCGTGACCCTAATGAGGATAAGCGGTATAGAAAATGAATGAATGAATGTAAATCCCCATAACAATGATGCCGCCTAACTGCCCCACTAAACCGACTTGTTCATCAGGATGCCAGATAAAGAAGTTTTTACACTACCGTGGGTCCCTGCACGCCTGCACATCACATCAGCAAATCTTTCTAGGCAAATATATTTTTTCACACAAAACATCTAAAGTTGGTAATAATTTATGAATACATGATAATACAGGTGGAATGTACGACATACATGTACCACGCCGTTTGCATTTTTGTCTTTATGCTTCACCGATAATGTTTTTGTTGCAAGTTAAGATTTTGCACTTTGTGTGACGGTCCTTGAACGCACCATAGTTTTGTGCTGTGATTGGCTACAATATGACCGAGTCATCATCGTTCATTATCATTCTTTAGCGGTGAGTGCCTATATATTTTATACTTGAACGTGTTTAATAAGTGTGTGTGGCATATTTAGGACATAAACCTGGATTGTGGCATAAGTGGACAATGGCTATTGAAGTGAGAAGGTTCTGGAGCCGAATCTAATCTAGTAAATACAAAAGTCACTTTTATTGCAAATGTCAATCCAAAATCCGGACTACCGCGTACACCATTCATGATTACTGTATTTTTCGGGGGGGTGGGGTGCTGAAAATCATTGTATCTCCAAAAGGCACTGCTTCACACAAATCCTGCCCTAGAGACCCCATGAAGCTGAAGTTAAATCTAGTGGAGGTTTGGAAGTGCAGTCGTTTTGAGTGTGTTTTTGCACAAAGTGAACTTGCACTCTAACGCTACGTGATCCTCCATTTTGTGGCGGAATTGCTGGGGTTACTCAATGTTTCCACTTTCCAAAATAGCACTTAGAGTCAATTATGAAATAACTCGCAGCGAAGACGTTTTACAAAAGGACTTGTTGGCCTCCTATTACATTACCCCTCTAGTCATCCACTCTGTTTTTCGCGTTGATTGTAAAAGCAGTATATCTGCACAAATGCCCACACATGCAATAATTATTAAGCAGCCCACAGGAGCGCAGCACTACTCGAGTTTCTTTCAACGCTGCTTTTAAACACAATAAGAAATGCTTTCGATTTCATAGCGCCTGGCATGACAGGGCTGTGCTTGAAATCGCACATCTACGAGCGGGGTGGCTCACAGCTTGTCTCAGCAAGATCCTTGTTAGCAGGATATCACCTCCATATCTGCTCCGCTTACACCTCCCAGTATGGGTTATTATAGCAGAAATCTCCGCGGATGCCCGTTCACATCATAACACATTATCATTCCTTCAAATTAGCCAACAATATCTGCGGAGTACACACGTTGGCAAAGGACAGGCATGATAACAATATGAATATTTAACATTCAGGCGTTTCAATGGGAGGGTGTCGGAGGCGCTACATTTTCACATGCACTGTGGATGCATACATTTGAACACACCCAAAACCACGCGCAACTGCAATTATAGCACATTTACTGCACCAGCTGCCGTATAAATGTGTGGTGTGACAAACACTCCCGAGAGATTGGCTTGGAAATAAAGAGGAAACATATTTGCACTGGAGCTGGTGCAAAAAGAATATTAAGTCACTGGTGTGATTGGTTGCTGGTGAAATATGATATTGAAATTGCATCATCTCTGGAGACTCGCAACGTATCGAACCCACAAAACCCCCTGCGGATAAGTTGAGGCCGGATTTCTATGCAAGAACGTGACAATGATAGTGTGTAAAAAGGTCAAAATTCCTCGTCTTGGGTGAACAGAAAACCGGGTTTAATTAACATGGATGAAAGACGATTGACGGCTGTTTTGACTTTAAAATAACATTGGCAACCTTGCTTTGTGAATAGGAAGATGTATGATTAGGACTCAATCCTTTGACATCATTCTTATCTTCACTTATGAAGGTTATTACCACCTGTTTTCACTTCTTTTATTTACCGCAAAAATTCTTAACAGTATTGCCCATCCATCCATTTCCTATGCCGCTTATCCTCATTAGGGTCGTGGGTATGCTGGAGCCTATCCCAGCTTAATATGGGCGGGAGGCGGGGTACAACCTGGACTGCTCGCCAGCCAATCGCAGGGCAGACAAACAAACTTTCACACTCACATTCATACCTATGGACAATTTAGAGTCGCCAATTAACCTAACATGCATGTTTTTGGAATGTGGGAGGAAACCGGACTACCTGGAGAAAACCCACACACGCACGGGGAGAACATGCAAACTCCACACAGAGATGCCCAACAGAGACTCGAACCCTGAACCTCCTGAGTGTGAGGCCAACATGCTACCCACTCAGACACCGTGCGGCCTCTAAAAGTATCGCGAATAATCTAATTCCACACAGACTTTTTCACACGATACTTGTCATAGTTTTGATTGACAGCTCCCTTTGCTAGGACGATCCAACATTATAATATTGTGGGCAAAAAGTAGATAACAAGCGGCAAATCAAATATCCATCCATCAATCCATCCATTTTCTATGCCGCTTATCCTCATTAGGGTCATGGGTATGCTGGAGCCTATCCCAGCTGGCTTTGGGCGGGAGGCGGCGTACACCCACGACTGGTCGCCAGTCAATCGATTAGTCAAAAAAAAAAAAAACGGTACAATTTTAGTGAAAATTGTGTAAAACTGAAGTTATTATAATAGAAGCACTAGAATCAATTAGAGGTGTTGGGGGACGAAGTAACACACACTGGAAGTATTTAAAGTAGATGAAGATGGTGGTTCCCAAGGTTTTTTTTTGCTGCGCCTCCCTTTTGGAGATAAAATGATTTTCCGCACCCCCCCGTGCCCGAAAAATATGATAAAAATTAAAAGTGTTTGTGGTAGCCCCGCACCCCCTGTCATAACGCCGGGCCCCCCTAGGTGGCGCGCCCCCCAGTTTGAAAACCACTGAGTTAAGACAATGGTTTGTTGTAACGTTTTATGTTGGTTAATATGTTTTTACACGTAAAAATGTTGCTGGGTTTGATGGAAATGTGGTGCAAACCACCTTATTTATCAAGTTAAGATGGATAGATTACAGCTAAAGTTAACAACGCAGTTGTCTTTATTTTGGCTATTGAAGGATGTAAACTTGACATGCACACAGTTTTATCACTAATGTGGCAGCACAGGAAGCTCACACTTTTTAGGGATTAAGTTAGAGATCATGAGGATTGGAAGAAAATTGCAAAGAATGACAAAATAGCCCAATTTTACTGCATTTAAATAAAACACATACAGGTACAGCACTACCCGAAAAATTAGAATATCAAGTAAAAGTTGTTTTATTTTGACAATTTAACGTCAAAGATGAAACCAACGCATTTTATAACGCATTTTATTGAGCCGTGACACGCAAACTGACATATCTTAAGAAGCTCCTTGTGGGAACTTTGCTGATTTCTAACTTATAAAAACCGCAATCGCCGAAAAATTTCATTTTTTAAGCTCCAAGACCTGATCACGAAATTTTTTTTAAAAAACAACCTTTAACTATATTGATTTGCATATTCTTTGGTTATATAATATGTCAAATTCACCTTTTAAGCTGAATTGCAGAAATACAACAGCCTTTTCAGGATATTCAAATTTTCCAGGTAGTACTGTAGGTGGTCTTCGGGTTGTAGTATTAATTGTGATAATGATTTACAGTCATATTTGGTGCATTTTTGTAATGAAGTTCCTCTATTTTTTTAAATCTCTAACTTTACTGTTTCCATATGCGGGTGGCCTTTTAATAAAAGTCCGTTTTTATGCAGTGGGCTGTTTGTGCTTGAGTGGCTGGGGCAGGAAAACAAGCCACACCTGAAGTGCACATTGTGTGGCTGTCTTTGTGTTTGTAGCTGCAGAGAATAGCGCAGACGTGAAAACGGAGGTGCATGTGAGAGTTGGCGGTCCAATGAATGGCAAATTTACATTTCAAACACACTCAGACGGCACCATTGATAAAGGCAGCGCGTTATGCCCTCTTTGTGAGGAGTTTGCTTACCACCAAAGCAGCTCAAGTGCAGCCTGCCACATCCACGCAAAGCACCCACTTCAGCAACAGCTCACATTTGCAGTTCAAGCATCAGTTTGCGTACATTTTCTTGTTGTTATTAAAACATTGCGTGACTCCAAAAGTGGGTAATTTTTCATGATTACCATATTTTTTAGAGGGTGGCATAAAACAATCCTAAAGCCATAAATATGACAAATGAAAGGGATAAATTAACATTTAAGGTTATCTTTGTTGACGCAACGTGACAGCGAGATCAACACATTTCTCTTCAGCAACACCTTCCGTTTTTTTTCTTGAACTCAGTAGTGTTTCTCATCTCCTTTATCAAAATACTGGCACTTGCAACTGAGGTGGGAAATACTATTGAATTTAAGAAATAATTCACGGCAAAACTGGAAGGTGGTGTTGAAGAGGCAGGTGCTAATCTTGCTGCCACATTGAGTCTTTGGGAACTGTCACATCCAGAATCATGTTTACATTAAGGCAGTGGTTCCCAGACTTTTTTTTTCTCCCTTTTGAAGAGAAAATTATTTTTGCAACGCCTCCGCAAGCCCATCCACCAACCCCAACAACCAACCCCGTTTTCTGCACGTAAAACTAATGTCTACACTACAAAAATGTTCTGCGTGAACATTTGGATTTTGGATTTGCATGATTTGTTATGGGAAAAAAGTACTGGATAGCCTCCGTTTTGGTTAGAGTCGGACCTCCTGGAGCAAATTAATCAACCAGTAACCAGAAAACATGACCCACTGCAAATATGCCTACCTTCAACTGTAACGGCCGTGCCCCCCTTGGGGCCCAGAAATGTTGTTGCTTCCCCCCATTTGAAATACTATTGAAAACTGATAATATCTATTTATTTATCTGTATTGTACAAACTGAACTTGAAAATGCAACAAAATGGGGAGCTGTGAAGCGTATTCTAGAGTCAAATGGCATGTTGAGTATAATACATTTGGACATATTGGCAGGTTTACACTAATATTGAAAGTACTCCCTGCTTCTTGCCGCCTGACAGTTCACCGCGACCCCCTAGGGGGGCCCGTCCTACTATTTGAGAACCACTGCACTATATGAACACTTCTTGAGAGCTTCCTATAACGAATGTGGAATGTAAGAATGTGCCTGCGATGGAAAAGAAATCTAGTCTAACTTTTTTCTGAACTCTTCAGGGAGCTTTTTTGGACACTGGAGACTTTGTTTCACTTGCGCTTCGTATTCTTCTGACAGTTTATTTGTGACAAAACTGCCAATTAAAGCATTCATATCCTTCAAGAACCTGTAGAAACAGACTGTAGGAACACCCAGTTCTCTGACGTGCTGAGGTTCTACATTGTTGGTGCAAAACACAACATGATCTGGATCTTTGATTTGACAGCAAAACGCAAACGCCCCAGCTTGCAAAGCACCGCTATCAGATACATATGTATATTTCAAGATCAGTTTTGGTTTTTCATGCCCAGAAAATGTTCAATTATTGACATGACTTCAGACTTCAAGAGAAGACTTTAGATATTAATGTGACGCACATAAAAAGAATATCTCAGCAGCGCAGTGAGATCTTTCAAAAAGTTACGAAGTAAAATGACGGCTCAACTAACTATGTATCATTTTAGTCATTATTCGTGATATAGAGACTTTGGCCCACTTCATAATCTCTTCAACTAATGGCTGATGAATGAATGAGATGAATGTACATCGATGTTTGCTATGATAGGTTGTATATTTTTTTCATTCCAGCAGATATTCAGCTCTTACAGATGCTTTCTATATTCAGCCAGGGACTTGCAGATATTGCCCTTGTAAAAGAAAATGCTATTGAATTCCTATTAATTGTGTCTCCTTGCAATGAAAGCAGTTTGGCCTCTGAAAGCAGCATGAAAGAGCTAAATGATGGTAATCATCTTTGCCAAAATGACTAGTGCACAAGTTAAACACTGCAAATATTCAAAATGTCAGGAGGAAACTGGAAAATCGTTACTGCTGCTGCCAAGAAAAACATGAACTGACACAAACACAAATTCCTCCTGAAGATGAATTTATCCATCTAACTACTACCCTATCTACCTACAGTATCTGCTTATCTCAATCTATCTCAATCATGCCAGTTGGTATAACCATTTCAGCAATGGTCAAAAGCAGGTGGATTCAGTTGTTCCTTTTCTAATAAAACCTTCCTCCCAGACTAGAGTAGTTAGATTTGTATGCAATATAATGAAGTTCATTGCTAGAAACACCTACCTCTGAGATATACAGCAGATAATAGAACCACTGAACAGGTAGGAAAGCACTCCCCATCCCTCCTCCAGGTGTCCCCATGGCCGGACTCCCCCATGAGTGAAGGCCCACTTGGCAGTGTCCCACTCCCTTGCCAACATGAAGGCTGTGCCAGGGAGATGGCGGCTACATGCCAAGGCACTAAGCCATGCTTCTGACGGCGTTGCCAGGTGGGACAAGGGGTTGGGGGAGAGTGAGAGAGCCCATTTGTTTGTGAGTGTCTGACTACTGCACACAATTACAAAACAGGAGGACAGGCAACACAGCAGTCCATGGGAATAAGTCCCTATGAAAATTGTACAAATAGCTGGTTGCCAGGAAACACAGAGAAACATTTACAAGTCAATCACAAAATAGACATCATTCTGTCAATTTTCTATGCTGTTTAGGCTGGCGGAGGGCTGAAACCTATCCCACTTGACTTTGGGCAAGAAACTGGGTAGATCTCGGACTGGTCACCAATCACACATCATATATAAAGACAACCATTCTCTACCTCTACATGCACACATTTGTTATTATCTGAATATTTTGAAAACTTTGGAGGATTCAGAATCAAGGTCATTTTCCAAGTACTAAAAACACGATTTGGATCCCTTACATATATGCCAGTATCATTTCCAGTATTGGGGTATGTAAACATGATAATCAGAAAATAAAAATAAAAATACACTGTTATAATATATCCTTTTCCAGGAGGATTTTAAGTCCTTAGGGTCAACAGTCCAGAGCAATAGAGAGTGTGGAAAAGAGGTGAAAAGGCGTGTGCAGGCTGTGGAATGGGTGGAGAAAAGTGTCGGGTGTGATGTGTGATAGAAGAGTTTCAGCTAAAATGAAAGGAAGGGGGGACAAAACTGTGGTGAGACCAGCAATGTTGTTTGGCTTAGAGACAGTGCCGCTGAGGAAAAGACAGGAGGCAGAGCTGGAGGTGGCAGAGATGAAGATGCTGATGTTCTCTTTGGGTGTGACCAGGATGGACAGGATCAGGAATGAGCACATGAGAGGGACAGCACATGTTAGAGGTTTTGGAGATAAAGTCAGAGAGGCCAGACAGAGATGGTTCGGACATGTCCAGAGTTTCAAAGTTGAAAGGAAAAGAAGAATTGTATATGCTTATTGCTCAGTTTGCAAAGAATTGTGGGATTTGTTTGGGTCCACCAACGATGGCGTCAAATGGAGGCAAAGGTGTGCATTTCTAGGATGAGGAGGAAACAAAGCCATAGATAGATATCCTAGAAATAGCATAGAGGGCAAGTATTGGAACACTAATACAGTGGGACCCTGGTTTTGTGGACGTCCTACTTTTCAGTTAGTTCTTTTGGACAACAGTGTGGCCAGAACTTTAGCCTGGGTTATCATGGCCCAACATTGTGCATAACAAACTAGTCTGTTTGAGATTCTGAGGAATGGAGTGCCCGAACAAAGCAGTCTCTGTGCTAGCTGTATTTTTCTGGAGGCTGCAAAATAACCCAGCATGGGGCTAAAGAACGTTGCAAGTGCCAGGCCTTGAAGGACTTGAAAGAAGAATGGGAGAAACACTATTGAACCAAAAAATAACTTGTAGCAAAGTACAAACATACCTCACCTCGCCCCTCCTACCTCTCCAGACCATCTTAGCCAGCAAAAGTTTTTGATAAAGGCAAAAGTAATGTGAAATGATCATTTATCAGTTGCATTTGTGTGACCTTTAGGAATGGATTACAAACAAAAACTGAGCCACCACTGCATTTGTCAGACTATATTAGTTTGTGTAGTACCACGTCAACTTGCATTTGCAGGCACAAAACCATCAAGGCGACAAAATGTAAATAAAGGTAAACATTTTGCCTTCAGGGTTCGTCTTTCTGGTGGAAGAAAAGAATATGCTTGTATTGCTTCCCCATTTTGCTGCTGTATTTTACAAACAGTATTCCGAATATCCTGACATAACATGAAACATTCCTAATTCTTGTGGACGTATGCTTTCAGAGCGTGTACTATTTGTGCAAGAATATGGTGTGCATGCAAATATAGTCAGTTGCGTTCAAACGCGCAATGCCGCAGAATGGGAAATGACCCCGTGCTGGCTGCACGGGAGTATACTATACGACTATACCACAAGTGACTCTAGACAATCACATTGAATACAAGAGCTGAATCTAATGAATTAGCTCTTAACCTCCACAAGGACTAGAGTATGACTCAAATTAGCAGCGCAGACAAGCATCCAATAGCGTGCAGTAACTGTTAACAATCCATCATAATACCTGGCAGCTCAGCACTTATTAGCACACTCCCGGGTGATGATTCATCACGACTATTGAGAGGAAAAAGAAAGGTCAGCGTGAGAGGAATCTCTAGAAGCTTTGCACTGATTTGACATCTCAGAGACATCATCAGTCAAAGCTTCCGACAATTAGTGGCCATCTAATCACCCTCAATCGTTTTAGATAAATATGCTAATTCTATAAAAGACATTATAGTGCATGGTAGTAGTATAGTGTAGTATATACCATATCAGGGGTCGGGAACCTTTCGGGCTAAGAGAGCCATAAACGACACATATTTTCAAATGTATTTTCGTGAGAGTCATATCCTTTTTTTTAAAAGTGTGCCAACAATTTCAGAAGATAATAAGTCTCTAAATTGGATGGATGAAAGTGCTGAGAAGGTTTTATATTTGGAATGTTATTTCTAACATTGTGATTCCTGTCATGTTTTACTTTAAAATGTCATATACATTATAAAACAATTATATTTTAAATTGTAATATCATGATTTTATGCCCACAATATTTTAACTTTATTCCCATATTATTTTTTCCCCAACCTAATATTCCAAAAATTACAACTTTATCTTGTTTTGTTTGTTTCTTAATAGTGCGACATTTAAAAAATAAAAATGACCACGTTACTAAAATGACATTGTTTTTACTCATAATATTACAAGTTTATTCTCCTAAAGTTGTGAATTTTTTTCTCTTGATATTTTGACATTTTACTCAAAAAATTACAGCAAATGTTTCAATTTCTGCTGTTTTTTTAATTGTGCAATTTTTTTCAACTTTGAACTTTCAACTTTCTTCAACTCTTTTCATTCTAACTTTCTTTCTGTAATATTTTGACTTTATTCTTGTAATATTATAACCTTTTCCACAACCTAATTTTCTAAAAAAGATAGCTTTTTGTTTCTCTGAATATTTTGACTTTATTTTTTGTGAAATTACCACAAATTTAAAAATGTTTGCTGTTTACCTTAAAGTTTTTTGTCAAATTGTATTTTTAGATTGTTCCGTGGGCCAATAAATCACTCGGACTGCACTTTGAACACCCGTGTTGTAAAGCAAGCTATGTTACATATTCATTCATTCATTTTCTATAATGGTTATCCTCATGAGGGTCGCGGGTATGCTGGAGCCTATCCCAGCTGGCTTTGGGCAAGAGGCGGGGTACACCCCGGACTGGTCGCCAGTCAACCATTCACACTCACATTCATACCTATAAACAATTTAGAGTCGCCAATTAACCTAACATGCATGTTTTTGGAATGTGGGAGGAAACCGGAGTACCCGGAGAAAACCCACACATGCACAGAAGAACATATGCAAACTCCACACAGAGATGCCCAACAGAGATTCGAACCCTGAACCTCATGACTGTGAGGCCAATGTGCTACCCACTCGACCACCGTGCGGCCGCTACGTTACATATATTTTAACAAAAAAATAAATAAATACATTTTATGGTGTTTAGACATGTCTGAGAGCCATACGTGGTCATCAAAAGAGCCACAAATGGCTCCTGAGCCATAGGTTGCCTACCCCTGTACTATATATACAAGTATACTGTAGTGTTGAGACAAAGGCATACCAATGTCTTTGTCTCAACACACAGCCACTCAACTGAAACTGTCCAGATTGTGCCCAAAGAGTCAATATTTTGTGTGGCAACAATTATTTTCCAGCACCGCCTTAACTCTCTTGGGCATGGAGTTAACCAGAGCTTCACAGGCTGCCTCTGGAATCTGCTATCACTCATCCGTGATAACATCATAATAGATGTAAGAGACCTTGCACTCCTGCCTTTTCGGATCCCGAGAGAGTTCTTTGCCATGATGTGTGATGTTGTACCTGCAGTGACCACTATGAGAAGAAATTTAACACACTTGCTCCCCATTCACACCTGATACCAGTCAAGGGACACTGGAATTGTCCTGACTTCTCCCCTTTATGCAGCCCTTCTGGACAATAACAGTCATTATAAATAAAATGAAAAAAACGCACATATTGTCTTCGTTGGTATCGGAATCGGAACTTGAGAGTTGGACAATATCACCACGTCGGATATCGGCAAAAAGCCAATGTTGGACATCCCTCGTCATAAGTGATACTCACATTTTTTGAGATGCTGAATTTTGGATTTTGATTAGTTTTCAGTTATCATCATCAACCATAAAGTAAACCAACATTTGAAATACCGTATATCAGTTTGTGTGTAATGAATGCAGATAACATAAACGTTTCGCTTTTTCAATGAAATTACTCAAATAAATCAACTTTTTGGTAGCGTCAGGACAAGATAAAAGGTACGTCGTGAGTGTTAAGTTTGTGCATGTTTGTGTTCTGGTTGAATGGGGAGATTGTCGTTGGGGAGACGTTGTTGTTCTGGCGTGTGTGCCATTTCTTCTTGCAATGATAAGCGCGTTGATCAAACACTTCCTCATAGCTTTAATAGCGTCTGTGCAAACGTTACAGTATGTAGGATATTCATTCACTTTAATATTTATCTGCACATGACATTTCATTAAAATCTGATGGTGCGAAATTACTTCTTTAGTACTTTGGTTAGAGAAGGGAGTGAGGTATTAAATTAAAGTCCATCATGTTTATCAGTCATGTTTTATTAATCATTCAAACTGTTCATTTATTCTCAATTCAACCTGAAATGTCGGTTGCACTTTATTCAAATAAAATGTGAATGCATTTGCCAAGAATTGTTGTTTACCTTTTTGTTTATATTCATAATTAATGTATATCTGATTCTCTTACAAAAAGCAAAGGGAATTTAGAATACTTCGCCTGCACCTTCACAGTATCCACATATTTATTTCGCCGTCAGACTGCTTGAATTTTTGGCAAAATAAGTTACTGAATGGATCCATCTTTCTAAATGAACTGATATCGTCCTTGAATTGAATCAGCAACCAAGAATCGTGATACGAATCGAATCGTTGTCAAAACGAATTGTTACCCCCCTATTAAGGTGTGCTGCAAGGTGATGTAACTTTGCTAAGCATGTTCAAAACAAATCAGATCTGTTTTACTGCTTATCCTGTTCTGAGCCTACTCAGTCAATCACATGACTGACACACATGGACCAACAACCAGGCTGATTGTACACCTGAGATGCACAATGGACCATTCAAAAGCATAACAATAAAAAAGGTCATGTACAGTTTTGCATCATTCTTCCGCTACCTCCACTATAGAATCATTTTTGTGTCGATGGTGACGTTAAAGACATTAACAAACAGTTCAAGCCGTCAAGCAAAGATAATTAATTTCCCCTTCTAAATCCAGATGACAATGCAGAGAAGTCATTCTCATATGGATTACTACAAAGGCTTTCGAGAGAAAATGTCTGCACACATCATTAGCATGAAAGGTTTGGCACGTGGATACGTGAGCAGAGAAGTTGGCAAGATGGGTGCTCAGTTTTTTTTTTCAAAGAAGCCTCTTCACTTTGGTGACAATGAAAGCTGCTCTGACAAAAATAGAAGCATCTCTTTAAGTCCACATATGTGAAGTAAAACAGTACATATGAGTACAGGGAAAGACGACAAGAGTAAGCCTCACTCTGCACGTAGTGGTGGAGGAGGAAACGTGTGCATGCTTTTACTGCTCTTAATCCTCTCCTTCTTCGGGTACTCTGCTATCTGTCCTATTACCTTCCCCGTCCTCATTATCATTAGCATCATCACTGTCACCAGGTTGTATTCTCAGGGGCTCTTTGGTCTTCCTCTAGGCCTCCTGCCTGGCAGTTCAAAACTCAGCATCCTTCTACCAATATATTCACTATCTCTCCTCTGGACATCTCAGTCTGGCCTCTCTGACTTTATCTCCAAAACCTCTAACGTGCTGTCCCTCTGATGCGCTCATTCCTGATCCCGTCCATCCTGGTCACACCCAAAGAGAACCTCATCCTCATCTCTGCTACCTCCAGCTTCTGCCTCCTGTCTTTTCCGCAGCTGCAGCGTCTCTAAACCAAACAACATGGCTGGTCTCACCACAGTTGTATACACTTTTCCTTCTGCACACATCTGTGTGTAAGTAATATGTCAATAACATGCAATGTTTTCATACTTAGCACGTAGCATTTTAGCACTTAAGCACGTGTATGTGCTTTTAGCCCAAATGTTTATCCATTCGATTACCGTGTTTCTTTCTTTAATCATTTCTTCTCTTCTTTTATGTCAAATGTTGTTGCACCTAATCACTAGTTAAATGGTTCCAGACCTGACTGTGGTTAGTGAATTTCCGCAAAGTAGGATTCCTAATTCATAAATGGAATGTTGTCGTAGTTAGTGCGTAGAAAACCTATTTTTGATGTATATAAATATTGTATATTTATGGCTAAGATTATTGGAGCCCTTTAGACATGGAACACCACCCCTATAGTAACCTGTACACTCGTATTACTCAATATAGTAGAAATAATCCGTTTAAATAAGACACAAATAAGACTTGTGCTGTGTTGCTGTAAATGTGCTTTTTAAAGGAGTTTAGAGGCAGACGGACAGAAAGTGACGTTGGAGGTCGCCATGGGTTACAGCCGCATCAATAGCTTGTGTTTTTATTGTTATGGTTTATTGTACCTGCAATGCAAGTCTGTTGTTACAGGGGATCATGCTTGGTGCTTGTGTGTCTCACTGAACATCATAGTAACTTAACTGGCACCAGTTCTACATTTTTTAAAGCATTTTATGAATCCCTTATATTTTTACTTGAGTTCATTCATGCTTGAAAATGCTTCATTTAGGCAAAAAAAAGTGTTAATTTTGCTTCAACCCGCGTGTGTTTTACAAAAAATAGGCCGTATTCAACCACAAAACGGCGTGGTTTATCAATTCATATATCTCTGAAAAAACGTGCCAAAGTGAAGCCGCAAAATTCAAATTCAAATGAAAGTTGAAGAGGCAAGAGACCACTGTAATCTTGTTGATGAATATGCAGCGTCCCTGTCTTTCTTTAAAAACGAAATAGACATTTTGCACACTGTCTGTCCTTACCGGCATTCCACGGCAGGCATGGGGAACACCCTGACTGGGTTCGCCTTATCTCTCATTTAGTCACATCTAATCAGTAAAACGAAGACAACAACGACATTGTTAAGCACTTTCAAGCATAAAAATAGACAAATGAAATAAAATACAAATATAAAACATTCAAAAAACTCATTCAAAGATGCAGTGTATTATTCCACACTGGTCACTAGGTGTCAGTAATGTTACTCTAATGTCTCAAATTCGTCACACACAAGCACCAGTCTTATTTATGACATAAATAAGACTTGTAGTCTTATTTTATTTGCTCTTGTTATGTCTACTATAGGACCGCACGGTGCTCGAGTGGTTAGCACATTGGCCACACAGTCAGGAGATCTGGAAGACCTTGGTTCAAATCTCCGTTGGGCATCTCTGTGTGGAGTTTGCATGTTCTCCCCGTGTGTGTGTGGGTTTTCTCCGGGTACTCCGGTTTCCTCCCACATTACAAAAACATGCATGTTAGGTTAATTGGTGACTCTAAATTGTCCATTAGAGTATGAATGTGAGTGTGAATGTTTGTTTGTCTATATGTGCCCTGCGATTGACTGGCGACCAGTCCAGGGTGTACCCCGCCTCTCGCCCAAAGCCAGCTGGGATAGGCCCCAGCGTACCCGCAACCCTAATAGAAAATGAAGGAATGAGTGAATGTCTACTATATTGGGTAATAGGAGTGTTAGTTCACGTCTGGGGCTCTGATAATGCTAAAAACAGCATTTAGAGGGTCGCAAACAGATTTTCTGTTTCAATAAATATTCCATTTATAAACAAGGAAAGTTTCTTTGCAGAAATGTACACGTCACGGCTAGCTGTGATAAATAAGGGATTACTGAAGAGCAGAGGTGTCCAACATTTTGTGTATAGAGTAGCATTTTTTTCCATAGCTTATTTCAAGCCAAACAAGGCAAACATCAACAAAATCCACACCTCACATTTTGTATTTCAGAATGCATTTCTTTCTATTGTTCTCACGACTGAGGGCGCCTCATGAGGGTTGGGGGGCAACCTGGTGCCCTCGGGCACTGTGCTGGTGACCCCTGCTTGTAGAGCTTAATAAAAGCACTGTGAAACTCCAGAATCGAGGCTAGATTTTTGGACTAACTTGTTTAAAATGGTTGAAACATTTTAGGGCCTCTAATGTTTGTGTGGTAATTGTATGTAAACCTATCAGGAGTGAATCAAACCGCAAAATCAGAGGCATACGGGAACCTTGTAAGTATGAAATAACACTTAAGTGGATTCAGTTTCATGTCAGCTTGTTTCTCAGTGACTCGGTACCCAAGGACCCGCCGTGTGTTTGCCCTGCAAGCGTATGCATGCTTATGGGCTGCAAGGCCATCTGGAGAAAGATACAACACAGATCTCAAACTGCAGCATTATGAATGAGTGTGTATTTTTTGGAGTGCTGGGTAACATGTGAAATGACTTCACGTTGCTCAGTTGAAAAAGGAATTGTTCTAATTCTACCCAAGCAAGACGGCTCCCTCATCTGGTTGGCCATCTGGCTCCTAGCTCCAGACAAGGAGAAAAGCCAAACTCAAACGATCCCTCTGCTGGACTGTTGGGCTGACTGATGAGGTGCAATGCAGCAGCCATGACCCTGCTCAGCTTTTTCCAAAAACAACATACAGCACAGTGACATGTTTGTGCTGCAAGTGAGCTAGTGCGGCAATATAAGCGTTGCGCAACATGTGGTGCGTGCGTGTTTGAATACAAGGCCTTACCGTACATTCCACAGAGAGGCCCATTGTAAGACGCCGACGGGCGGGGCTATAATACATCCCGGTGGTCGTAAAACTTGGCACTTGACAGTAGCAACGTAACCTGATAGATTTGACTCGTGAAGTCGTGAATGACATAGCAGGGCACTAATGAACGCTGTCATTTATTTTAACCTGGTCGAATAAACACCACGGCGATGTCCCCGTTGTTGTTGTGTACCTCGTGCAATCCATCAGCCCTGTGTGCACGTCTCATCAGTGCCTTAGAATGCTTAAAGCAACATAACGAGGCACCGGGTGGCCTGTTACATTCCAGGAGTTACTGCCGTATTGTGGAAAATTTGTCAAAATGACTTCCTTTCCCAGGTCAGCGCTGCTGGCCCTTACTCTTTCATGAACCTCTATTTGCCACAGCCGCGGAGACAGCTCACTAACCTGTCTTCAATTACCCGCTAGGACTGACGGGACGACTCTCAACCCCCATCTTACCCTACTTTCCGACCAAAAATGACAAATTTTGGAAAAGGGAGCTCCAGCCTTTCTCCTGAATGCAGAGTACTTCCTATATGGATTAATGCCGACTTTTTTGACTCATGGAAAGGAGCCTGGAGCAGCTATCTGTGTTGATCCAGTAATCTCCACGTCCAATGGATTACCTGCCTTTTTAATCAATGATGAGACTGACACATTTGCGCCATAAGTGTCTGCCTCAAAGAGATAATAGACTGTCACAGGCAAGCACATTAAAAAGACGCTTTTCCTTTCCTTTCCCTGCCGGTTTGTGTTTTTGAAACAGAGAACACAGTCCCTCCTTTGGCTCATGTTCTTGTTGCAATCATGTCCCAACACCATCAATCACGCGTGTGAACAGATTCATTGCCTGGATTTTGGCAGGATTTTTCTCCTTCCGTTGCAGCTTTTTCTGCTTTTACGCTTCCCTGCCGTCACGATGACGGCAACCTGTGGAGCGGTGCCGGCTGATGATGCGTTCCCAGTGACTTACTCGCTGGCATTGGTGGAGGGTACTGTGCGATAGACAGGAAATGATTAATGGGACATCTCAGTACTTCACAGAAATGTTGAATTATGCACATTTCTCGCACAGCTGAAAGGTCTGACATCAGAGCTTTGAGGAACTCCCAAGTATTGAGATAAGAGAATAATATATATATATATATATTTATATATAGTTTCAGACAGCAAACTTTGCAAACTTATCAATGAAAAGTACAGAATGAGTGATATGCTATCAGAATTGAAACAGTCAAGTCTTTTTTATGCCGGTTCGTTGGTTCCAGACCTGACCTTGATAAGTGAATTTCTTCAAAGTAGGGTCACATATTCATTAAGGTAATATTTTCATTGTTTGTTATTAACATCAGTAGAGATCGCCACACATGAAACAATACCCCTGCGGTCAACTTTACGCTGGTATTACCCAGCACAACAGGCATAACGAGAGTAAATAAACCACACAGTACAAATAAAAGAATGCATAATTCAGAATTGTACAAAAAGGCCTGTTTCAGCGACCACAAAATAGGTCAACAATTTAAAGCTTCTCTGCAGAAATGGCTGTTGATCTAGCTTTGGCAGCTGGTGCAACTCATACCTACAGTTCTGGAGTACTTACTACCTCCTCTGTCTTCATAAAAACGCAGCGAGGCACCATGCCCTCATGAACATCAGCTGGGTTGAGCTGGAGGATGTAATTTGTTGCTACAAAATGGCAAGTAAAAAAGGGAATTAACAATGAAAGCAAGACAGCTGAGGTTTTTTACTGAGGTTAAGGGTTTCCAAAGTTAAGGCTCCAGTCTATTAGTGGTGGTAGCAGAAGGTCCACCATGTTTGTGTGCTGGGACTCATTTTTTATGGTTTGTTTTTTTGCCACTTTGTGTGAACAAAATGCTATGTGGAGTGCCGACCAGTTTCAGGTGTAGTCCACCTTGCACCCTAAGTTGACTAGGATAGACTCTGGCTTTGACTTTACCGAATAAATGGTATCAAATATGAATGGGTAGAAGTAACCGTAAAGTGTTTGGTTAACTGAGCGCTTAATAATAATAATGTATATAGCACCTCTTCACTTTACAGTGAAGTGAACCCATTATGCATTCCCTTCTCAGTCGCACACTGGTGGTGGTTTATCTACATCTGTAACCATAGCTACCCAGGGCTTGACTGATGGAAACGTGGCTGCCAGTTTGCATCTCCGACCACCACCAAATACTTATTCAGACACCAGGGTGGGCAGCACCAGAGGTAAGTCTTGCCCATGGACACAACAGGAGTGACTTGGTGGAGGGGGTGAGGATCAAGTCGCCATCCTTGCTGCTCTACCCGCCGGGCCAATGCCGCCCAATTCAAACAGTAAATATGGAAAAAAGTAGTTTGACCTTTTTTAGGATCCCATTGCCAACCTGCAACACGTTTCCCTTGTAAGTCATACCTGCATGAAGACATCCATCTATCCATCCATTTTCTATACCGCTTATTCTCATTTGGGTCGCGGGTATGCTGGAGCCTATCCCAGCAGAAAACGGGCAGGAGGCGGGGTACACCCTGGACTGGTCGCCAGTCAATCGCAGGGCAGACATACGAGCATTCACACTCACATTCACACTCTAATGGACAATTTTAGAGTGGCCAATTAAGCTAATATGCATGTTTTTGGAATGTTGAAGGAAACCGGAGTACCCGGAGAAAACCCACACACGCACGGGGAGAACAAGCAAACTCCACATGCTTCCATCAATTCCACAGGCCAGTGCCATGGTTCTGTATTTCAAGGCTTGCTTGAAAACCCCATGGAAAGCTTTGTCTTCCCTCATTTGCTGTACACACACACACACACACACGCACACGCACACACACGCAAACACACACACACAAACTAGATGTCAGTGCTGTTGACATACCTGCTGGGCTCAAATTACAAAAAGCCTTTGCCTCGCTGAGGATAATACCCCTCAGGGAAGCTGCATGAGAGGTAGTGAGCTGCCTCTCCAAACCTTTTCTCATCACAATGCGGGCAATAATGATTTGTGTCGTGATGGAACACACAATAGAAAGAAGGTGCAAAACAGAAAATGGGCATTCCTGCAGAAATTATCAGTCCAGGGTGTACCCCGCATCTTGCCCGAAGTCAGCTGGGGTAGGCTCCAGCATAAGCGGCATAGAAAATGGATGGGTGTATGCATATATACTACATTAGGAATATGTGTATTTGTGTGCAAGATGTCTTTACATTTTTAATCAAATAAAAAAGGTTTGCTTGCATAAGTTTTTTTCTGCATCTGATACATCCATTGATATATAAAGTGTACTGAAAGATCAAGGCCCCACATTTTCCTGTAATCGCAGAGGAGGCTGTTACACAGAATTCCTTGACTGCCTAGCGCTATTGCATTGTATTGAATGTTTAATGAAGGGAAAATAAACACATATCCATTTATTAACTGGCGTCTCCAAAGTATCATTGACTACAGGCATGACTCCTTTGTTTGGGCAGGATCAGAAGACATGGAGGTGAGTATGCCGGTGCGTAAATTGTTTGTGCGAGCAGGAAGGACAGGGATTAGGAGGCAGAGACAGAAAGACGAGAATGTGACCCCTGTGCTTTTGACCTGCTGTTAGCACACACCATCAGTCACCTCCTCATCTACTCCCCGGCATTCTGGAAGCCAGACGAGAGGAACACAGTAAAACGCCTGGATGGGAGAAACATGATAGTTCTTTGTTTGTTTTTGTTTTACACAACAACGACAGCTTCAACAGTAGCCAATGCTAATTTAAACCTGCAATTAAAGCATGTTGCTGTGGCAGTCAAGTCTGGTGCGTGTGTATCCCACCTAACATTACAGTAACATTACCCAGTAACCAGTGCAGCACACACATACCATTGCGTCTTTGAACGTGTAATTGGTTACCTTATTTATGGTTTAAATTGGCATTTTAGCCAGGATTCAACTTCAAAATGCTTAATTTAGGTAAATGTTTGTGAAAAACTGTGATAGAGTTAAGCTGCAAAATTGCAAAGTGGTGAATATTACTGTATTTACACAAGGTGTTTATTATATACGTAAATAAATAAAAATTAATATTGGTCCATAGTGTGCGCCTGAGAAGCCGCACATACACAGAATAACATGGCTTATTAGTTAACAGCAAAGAAAAGGAAAACCATCACCACGCAAGAGAACATGAATGTCAGAAAAAGCTCAGAGAGAGGAGATACGCCCACCAATATGGGGCGCTCTTTTGGTCCCAACTGCTTGACTGTTGTGACCCCATAATTTAAGATATAAGTTGCTGACTGCTAATGAATGCTGGGGGGTCGGGGATTCCGTGCGCTGTTACCGGGACATCTGGGTAGAGAAGAGGTGGTTATCCTTCCAGATCTGGGACAATATTTTATGAAGGTAGCCTTTTCTGTTTTCAGCATTGTGTAAACAGCCCCGTACACAACACAACAGAAAAATCCTAAAGATTTCAGCATGAATACATCAGAGATTTGAAGATTTTACCATGCCTCCGCCTCGGATGATAGAAAATGAATGGACACGCAAATCAATCCCAGTCTGACTATGTAAACATACAGTATTTGCCTATCAATTAGCCATCAGGCATACTCGCAGGTGAACGGGGTGAAGGAGTTGTTTGTGAGTGGGCAGAGTGATTAGATACACAGCAAGGCTTTGCCACGAGGCATGTGCTGTTAGAAACAAATTGTTTTCTCATCAAAGCCATCCAGCACGTAGACCACACAATATTGTAATGGGTAGAGTCAGGCATTCACAATCACTCAGTGTTGTTGGTCACCTTCTCGAGTATGTGTTTACAAGAAGGAAGGTAAAAAACCAAAAACCATGATGACTGTAGAAAGAAAGTGGGCCCTGAAAGAGGTAATGACACACGCTGTTCCCCTGACAGTCAGCATTGCAGTAATTTGCAGGCTGACAAACTAGGCTCTTTGCAGGACTGCTGGCAGCACTGAGTCGAGTAAAAGCTGATCAGCGGGGAGGAGGAGGCGTGTGCAGCCTCCTGTGTGGTGCTTCACTGCTTGGGTTTTAATACCTGTTGAGTGGACAGAGATTTAGTGAGCTCGAGTGCCGCAATCCCAGCTTAAGGTTGTTCAGGTGTATCTATGCTGCTGCTGAATTCGCCTCGGGGCAGCTGGTGACAGAACTCCGGCCTGTAGAGGAATCACTTTGTGGAATTTGCTCTGAAAGAAGAGAATAAACAAAGACGGGGATTTGTAGACTGTATTGCTACTTTTCCTGTGCTCTGTCAAATATTTGTTGAATGGAAGAGTAAGCTGTGCAACACAAGCAATGCAATGACAAATTACAAATGTAAGGATTTATCAATAATAGGGCTGACAAGCAATTCAAAATAATTAATCACAATTAGTCACATCGTGTCCATAGTTAATCGCAACTCATAATTAATCACACTTAATCACAGTTAGAAATACGTTTTTATCTGTATTTATTGGGGGATCACACTCCTCAGCCTCCCCGAGAACGTCTACTCCAAGGTATTAAAGCAATAAAGTCATACATTTAAGACAATAACATTGTCCATTTACGAGTAAAGCTTGTAATATTACGAGGGTAAAGTCGTAACTTCACACCTTTGAGACGGGCGGCCTTGTGTGGCGGCGGGGTACTAGAGAGTGTTTAGGCAATCATCGAGTGAAAACGATTGCATCCAAATATTTTAATGATCTTTTTATCTACAACTATATCACTTTGTCTTTCGATTCCGTCAATATTGAGATGTTCAGCAAAAAGGGTGGTAAATTATAACTTTTTGTGGAAAAATAATAGGAGGCTGAGGAACCTTTAGTTCTAGTCATATGCTGCCATTTCCTTTGGATTCATATGAAGGAATGCTTCATGTAATCTTGATGTTTTTTCCCACTTCACCTCTTTCGCCCTTCAGCTTTACCTTCTTGTCAAATGTTTACGCGAGTCTTCAATAGTAAGCCGTGAAGGGCAACCTGCGTCGCTTCCCTCAATAAAGAACATTCTCATTCACATCACCACGTAAACAGCAGAAGCATCGACACACTTTGTCCTTACTTTTTCATTAAACTTTTAATTTTTTTATAAATAGAAAATGACATTCAATATACATTTAAAAAATAAATGAGGTCGCATTAGTTCTCTCTTGTGGAAAGAAATGATCGAGGCGCAGGAGACCTCTACATCTCTTATGCCTCACACACTTAATCTCTCCCGGAGAGGAATCAAGTATCTAATACGACATTTTAAATAGTAAAATATGTATGTACTCTCCAGGAATGAATGATTATGTAGGATGACAGATGAACCGATGGTATCAGAGTCACAATGTAGACCTTACATGCAGTATAAAGTCGATTGTGTTGCGTTCAAGGACCACCGAACAATGTGGAAAATCTCACACTTGACAGAAAACATTCAAGAAGCTTAAAGACACAATGATATATAAATTGTGGGCTTTTTTTTAGCAGTGGTATATGTATGCTGTACATTTGACCTTTATCGTTGAGAACAGTGAACGGGATGTTTTCGCTGCGAAAAAAAGGCTGTTTTTTGGGGAAAAAATACAGTTTATCCCGTAGGTCTGACTTGAACCAAAATGGACGATGAGCGAATCAATTGTTCCATCATGTAAATCCAGTTAATCCGTTCCAGAAAGCCCAAAATGTTAACGTTTTTCTATTTTCAGCATAAATCAATTACAGATGCATATAAACGTGTAACTTCACTGAACACATGATTTTTGACATGACTGTTCCAAAATTCACAATGTGACAGTAACAACGCCTTCCTCAGTAACACCTCCTTCCTGTTTTGGGTTTGAGTGCCATCATTTTGACTGACAGCAAGAAAATCCTCACGGTTATTCTTGCCGATCATATCTGGTTCCTATCCCCATTCGTGAACTCGCTTGAACCAAAATGGTTACTTTCATTGGACACCATAGATCCCGTCTTCTTTACATTCAGTGTTACTAAAGTTAGGTGCTTGTTTTGATGAATGTGTGTGTGTTGTGTTGTGGTGCACGTGTGTGTGTTATGTTGTGTTTATTACTTCCCAGGGCATGTAGTCGTGTGCTGGGCTTCACCCATGGATGCTGTGTTCGCTGTAGCGGCGATGATGGGTAACAGGTGTGAGGCGGTGAAGAGGGAAGGCGTACGCAGCTGTCCCTGCAGACCCTGACCATTGCACGACACCCCCACTCATTTGCTTTCCGGCTAAGCCACTAAAAGCCTGCTGCAAGACTCTTTGTGTGTGTATGTTTATGCATGTGTGGGTGAAGCCGCCAATGAATGTCTCCTTGCTGAAGTCAAGTGTCAGCACCTCTTCATCCAGCATCCCCACAACACGGCCCCTCCGTTCCGCATTAATACCCTGCAAGTACCCGAGGATCCTGGTTGCACGGGGTTTTGTCCTTGTCTCCACTGGACCGTGAATGATCACATCTCAAAGGCTTGCTGGGGCAGCCTCAAAGGTGTGGCCTGTCTTGGCGGTGGACTTTCACCAAGGATTATAGATTTATAGCAGATTAATGATTTCTTATCTGACTTGTGTACAATGGATCCCCAAATATTTGTCATTTAGCATTCCATTCCGTTTTCTCTCGCTTATCCGGGTCCGGGTCGCGGGGGCAGCAGTCTCAGTAGGGAAGTCCAGACTTCCCGGTCTCCGGTGACCTCTTCCAGCTCCACTGGGAGGACACCAAGGAGTTTCCAGCCCAGCTGTGAGACATAGTTCCTCCAGCATGTCCTAGGTCTTCCCCGGGGCCTTCTCCCAACTGGGCATGCCAGGAACACCTCACCAGGAAGGCGCCCCGGGAGGCATCCGGACTAGATACCCGAGCCACCTCAACTGTCTCCTCTCGATGTGAAGGAGCAGTGGCTGTACTCTGAGCTCCTCCCGGATGTCCGAGCTCCTCACCCTATCTCTTAGGGTGAGTCCAGCCACCCTACAGAGGAAACTCGTTTTCGCTGCTTGTATCAGCGATTTTGTTCTTTTGGTCATGACCTCCTCCTCCGTGATTCCCCACCTTAGTGTGGTGGAGGGGTTTGAGTGCCCCAAGGGATCCTAGGAGTTATGTTGTCGGGGGCTTTACACCCCTGGTAGTGTCTCCCAAGGCAAAAAGGTTCTAGGGGATGGGCCAGTCTAAGAGTAATTCAGAAGACCCAACAAGATGAGTGACGCCACCTTGCTCGGACGTGGGATACCAGGGTCTCACCCTGGAGCCAGGCCTTGAGGAGGGGTTCGCAGGCGAGCGCCTGGTGGTTGGGCCTTCACCCTTGGAGCCCGGCCGGGCCCAGCTCGAACAGGCCACACGGGATCTCCCTCCCGCAGACCCACCATCTGCGGGGGCAAGCATAAGGGTTCGGTGCGATTTGGACGGCGGGGGAGGGCGGTGGGGAAGGCCCGGTGTCTGGGCATTGTGGTCTTTGGCGGCCAAATCTGGTTCTTTCATTCTGTGTTTGCAACAAATTTGTGAGTTTTTGATCAAAACATTTGTGGGAAACCCACCGTGTTGTGCTTATAAAATCCATACTTGTTATTGTTTAGAAACCCATCCCTACATTGTTAGAGCAAGAGTTGCACAGAAAGTAGTCAGAGGACAACTTCAACTTGCTTTTTAGTGTTCTGGAATGGCAATTTGGCAAACGCAGATCGATGTAATTGGATCATAGGAATATAAATCGATACGTCGATCTAGTGAATTAATCGATACACCCCTAATAAATGACAACAGCATTGTATTGTTTTGTGTGTATATTAGTGTGTAAGCACTCCACAATCTACAGTGCATCACAAGACACCGGAATAAGTGTGATGACTTGCAGAAACGACATATTTACCTAAATAATAATAACAATCCATGAGCAGATAATTATTATAGTATCAATAAGTAAGTATTAATAAATAAGTATCATATCTTTTAAAAATATCTAACATAGTTAATTGGTTTATTCAATTTATAGTTATTCCGGGTGTAAATATGTACATTGCATGGTTACATTTTGATCAAGTTTCGCATCAGCATTGAGAGATCCTATTATATTTTATTCCAGTCTAACGATGCCACTTTTTGTCCACTCACAAGAGCTATGGTTAATATCTGCATATTAATTTATTAAGTCATTGAAGGGGAAAGTTTCAATATCACAATGAAGCACAAATATACATACAACCACTGACAAAGCCTCATTTCCGCGGGAATCCCCACTCGCAGTGACAGGTTTTCACTGCTGCACTGCACGGGGATTGGAACACCGATACAAAGGAAATCCTCAAGATTAAACATGCACAAAATCATCAGACTTACTTACTGGTTCATTTGATGCACACAGACCACTGAACAACATCGCGTACAGTCTCGTTTCTGCGCTGTGAGGGAACACTCGCTAATTGTTTTTACTGTTTATCACGTACCCCCATTGCAATTGGTGTACCCCTTGGGGTATTTCGACTGCCTTTAGCTTTGAATACGGCACCCATTCGCTGTGGCATTCTTTCAATAAGCTTCTGCTACGTCACAAGATTTATTTCCATCTAGTGTTGCATTAATCTTTGACCAAATGGCCGTGCCATCAGAGAGGGAAAACTCCATTGATAGAATAACTTTCATACAGTATATTCAGGTAGTCAGCTGACCTCATTCTTTGAGCACATAGGGCTCTAATTTCGTGGATGGCACAGCGTGGCGCAGGCTGTGCAGTGGTAATTTCGTCTGGCGTAACACAGTGTGCAGCCAGTTTGGTAATTTGGAAGACCGAGGAGCACCGCGATGAGTGTGGCGGCGCAGCAGGCGGAGGTGCCGACTGATTCAGCCTGGCGTAGTGACAATTTTGTGCCAAAAGGCTTCACCGAAGGTATGCTGGTCTACTCTCGGCGGAAGTAGAAGGGCAGCCGGTCTAGTGGTAATTTGGCAGACTGGCATACCTTTGAATGCAATTAATAATCACAACAACCCCTGTTTAAAGTAACTATTTGAATCAGCACATACATTTTCATCTATACTGATGAAATTGATGTCCCGCCTGCCTCTGTCGCACCGTCTCCTCATCTGTGGCCAGATCTGATATGGATGTGGTTAATTGTAAATAACCGTTCAATCAAACGTGTTGACATCTTTGATTGTGTAAGGGAGAATTGCCAAAATGATGATAATGAATTGCGTAGTAGAAGTTCATGTCACATGCAAACGCAAGAGACAAGGGCCAGACCACCAGCTTGGCAATGCGTCTTTTACACACAGTTGCTTCGGATTTCATCCCCATTATGCATAGTTTTTGTTTATTCATATTACATATACATACATTATTACATATTCATATTAGAAATATAGGTTACTAAAGACAAGTGTCTTTATTAGTGGGGAAAAGGCTTACCTTACCTGTAATGCCAACCTCAACACCATCAAAATCCCCAAAACTGACAGCTGAGAGGGTGGAGAACACAATACCCCACCGCCGAGCTCAGTGTCATACTGTTTGAGGGGATGCCTCCGGTGGCCCCCGTGTGCCTCCGGTGCTCTGATAGTTTTTGTTTTGCCCTTCTTCTGACATCATTGAACCATTTTTTACACGGGCAACGGTTCTCATTACGTCAGGACAAACCTGATTTAGGATACTTGTGATCTCCTCCAAGGCCTCTTTTTGCATCTTTGGCCCGTGGAGGTCTGCTCACTGCGAGCTTGGACCTCCCGGACCAAAACACCACTTTCTGTCTGGGGAAGTTTGGCCATCTTCTGATGTCTTGATCATTATTCAACAAAACCTGCAATGTGCTTCACCAGCAGCGCACTTAAAGGTGAGGAGAGGAGCTCATTTGATTGGTGAAGATTTGACCTGGCTGTGTTACGCCCAATCCCGCCTCCCCCTTTGCTACTTGCGCTGGTAGGAGGGACGGAAGCGTACTAACACCAGGCTGCACGTGGCACGATATTGCAAAATGGGCTTAAAACACGCCGATTTGCGAGGCGCAGTCAAAGGTTCTGGTCTACGAAATTAGAGCCCCTTATGTCAAAGTAAATGACACATTTTAAACATTTTTTGCTAAATTTACAACCATCCAACTCCAAATCCGTACATGCAAATATAAAGCATCCGTGTGCTCCCTGTCACGTCATTTGAGATCGTTCCAATGGTTTGTCATGACGATATGGTATTGGGGGGTTTTACCTGGAGGCCAATGTGATGTCTTGACATGATTTTGTCTGACAGCTTAACCAGATAATTATATTCCGAATAGAAAACCATTAAAAGCTGGTGACCGATCGGTAAAAGAGGTTACTTGTCCATGGCAACATAATACCCCCAGGGAGTCCCAAAATGGGAGAGAACATGAATGCATGAAACATCCTGCTGAACCAATACTGTCTCAGATTTAGAGGTGACCTGTAACACAATAAACAATGCTGGCACACGGTGTAATGTACCCTTTAAACACATGTGTGCACTTCCTGTTTGACCCTTGGCCCACACTGTAGTTTAAGGAAAAGCAGCCGTATGATTGAGCAGAATTGGACAAAGAAAAGCATATTTTGAATGGTAAGTTTAGCTTCAAAGCCCTGGCAGATGGCTCTCTCGACAAGACCAAAGTTATTTGTGTCTACGGTCTGACTGTGAGTTTAGTTGTCATGGAGTATGTCGACTCACAACTAACGAGTGTTTTATACATGGGAGCCGTCTCTGGGCTGATTGTTTGCTTTGCTCTGCAAGCTAAATTGGGTTACAAGCTTCTAGGTACTGGTAGGCATAGCCCAGGACAGCTATTTGGGGGCTTGTGCCAGGGAGACAGAGGCAGGGTTGAGGAAGTCCGCACAGAGCAGTCAGTGAGATGGCAGTAAAGGATTGTGAGGGAATTTATTGGCAGTATTATTATTTATTAGTGATTTATTAGCGTTTGTGCTTGGACTGCTGCTTGTCAAAGATCCATCCATTTTCTTCCCCTTATCCAAGGTCGGGTCGCGGGGGCAGCAGCCTGAGCAGGGAAACCAGACTCTCCCCCCGGCCACTTTGTCCAGCTCTTCCCGACGGATGCCGAGGCGTTCCCAGGCCAGCTGAAAGACATAGTCTCTCCAACGTGTCCTGGGTCTTCCCCGAGGTCTCCTGACGGTCAGACGTGCCCTGAACACCTCCCCAGGAAGGCGTCCGGGAGGCATCCTAACCAGATCTGAACCTCATCTGGCTCCTCTCAATGGGGAGGAGCAGCGGTTCTACTCCGAGTCTTTCCCGGATGACAGTGCGTCTCACCCTATCTCTAAGGGAGAGCCCAGCCAACCTGCTGAGAAAACTCATTTCAGCCGCTTGTACCCCCGATCTTGTCCTTTTGGTCACTTCCTAAAACTCATGACCATAGATGAGGGTAGGAATGTAGATCGACCGGTAAGCTTGGTCTTTCGGCTCAACTCTCTCTCCACCACAACAGACCGGTGCAGAGTCCGCATCACTGCAGAAGCTGCAGCAATCCGCCTGTCCATCTCGCGTTCCATCCTTCCCTCACTCGTGAACAAGACTCAGAGGTACTTAAACTACTCCGCTTGAGACAAGACCTTATCCCCGACCCGAAGATGGCACTCCACTCTTTCCCCGGCGAGGACCGTGGACTCGGACATCACACTCAGCTGCGAACCGAACCAGCGAGAGTTGAAGGTCGTAGCTTGATGATGCCAAGAGGACCACACCATCCGCAAAAAGCGGAGACCCACTTCTGCAGCCACCAAACCGGAATCCCTCGTGTTTGTCAAAGACAACAGAATAAAAGTTGCATGTTGAAAGAGCTGCGGTGTCATATTTCCACGTCATTGAACAAGTTACTGAAGCACTGCCGGTATTTTGCTTATTGATATTCATACGCCGGTACCTTGACATATGAGTGTCCCAACTAACAAGTGTTTTATTTTTAATGTGAGCTGTCTCTCGGCTGAATTTTTGCTTTCGGTATGAGCTACTAGTTAAAGGCAGACATGGTGATACGACCATGGCTGAACTTCAGTAAAACTTACGTACATCGTTGCGATGTAACTGATTTTATTTATTATGTATTGGGTAAAACTCTGACATAAACAACATCCAATTAAAAGCACTAAATGAATACAGACCCTCCATCCACCTGTACCAGCCTGGGCTTTGTTTTTCTGAGAAGTTGTGTACCCAACAAATATCTACATTAGCACTAAATAAGGTCATCGAATCTTACTTTATGCAATCCCGCAGCATTTTAGAGCAAATATAAAGCAAAAAAGGGTAAAAATACAGTATAGTAATCTGTGTGAATGAATAAAGTATCTGCATATGTCTGTGCAGCGCACGAGAAAGTTTGTTCAAAGCGAGTCAAGAAAGTGGGACAAATCACAGCTCACATTAAAAATTAAAAAACTGGGGGATTTCTAATTGGATATTATTTTTGAAATAAATAATGGCCAATATTTCCAAAATTGATATCCATTTTCATAAAATTTGATGTAGTTATTGTTGGAGTTGTGTTAAAACATTGTTTTATCAGCTATTAAATGCGATTAATTATAGTCAAAATGTAATTAATCATGATTAAATATTTTAATCAACTGACATACAATTTTCAGTGCGCTGTAGACCCAGTCAGCTACTGTATGTGGTACCCAATCCCGGACAAATGTTTACATTATGTATGAATGGAGAGACAAATGGTATACGTGTATGTAAATGGATAGACAAATATTTACATTGTGTGCACGTAGATTATGTAAATGTATAGACAGATGTTTGCATTATGTGTGCATGTGTAGCATTGTTGTTTTTTGTTTTTGCAAATAATAAACTGTGTGTATGATTATTTTGCAACGTGGATGTTAGGATGGATTCATGTGTAAAAGCAGAAACTACATGCGACTGAGCAGGTCTTAATGCTTCTCATATTCACGAATGTCCAGCTAAGGCTGTTCACGGGCCATGACTAAGTCCTGCTTGGAGACATGAATGCAACATGCCGAGCAGGAGAGCACTTCATTACCAACCCATTGGGTGTGCTGCCTTTTGATGGATTTCTCCCCTTCGTCGGGTCATTACTGCAAGCCTAAAATGTTCATTACCGTTCAGTAAAGTCCAAATCTTTAACCATCATGGCTCACTGTCCTTCCTCCATGCCATGTGCATGTGAGGAAGAGGAGAGAAAGACAAAGATGAAGATGTGCGTTTCCGTGCTTACTCGCCCCTCCATTTAAGAGGCAGATTGAGATTGGCTCCGTGATAATGATGAATGAAACATAAAGTCGAGGTCATCTGTTCCAATAAAACCTCCGGCCTTCATCTCCTCTGCATGCATGCAGATGAAGCACGATGAAGGACACACTTGGCCTCACAGGTGACTCTCTCATATCTCTGCTTCACACACAGCTGAGGGCTTGGTTTACTCTCGTCATTCTGGTGTTTAGCCGATAGAGAAACAAGAGACGGCCACTCGGGGAAGGCTGAGAACAAAGACAACGTAGACAATAATGCCACAAAGAAACGTGAGGATTCCAATTAGGCGGAGGTGAAATGGACGGTGGAATACATCAAAAGCGCCAAGTGTCACTGAGTCCGCTCGTTGGGCGGAGCTGCTGGTTTCCAGGAGATGTTCCAGATGCGCGCTCTAAATGCTGATTTCTGCCAGCCGTTGGGTGCTGCTTCAGAGGACACACACACACACACGCACACACCAGGAGCTCTGATTTTTGAAAGCGACTGCAGCAACAGTATCAATGAGAGATCTAAAGTGGCTTCTCAAACTGTGAAGAACGTGAAGAGCAACAGTTTTGGATGGTATCGCTCTAAATGAAGCAATATCAACAGCGAATCGGCTCAGCAACCAGGAATCGCGATAAGAATCGAAGGATTGTTGAAACGCATCATTACACGCCTGCTTTTTAATCAAGTCCTTGGAAGCAGAAGAAACTAAGGGTGATGGTGTGTGAATGAACAAAACAAAACAGAGGCCCCACGGACAAAAGACATTACACGCAGGCAGCACCAGGTCTACCTTTCTGGGAGATGCTGCAGCAACTTAATCCTCCAAAGAAGATTCGTGAAAGTATGTGTGAGGTAAGTCCAGACAGCTAAATGCCAAACCACTAGAAGGTGTCCAGCGTTTCCCAGGTGCTGGCCATCTCCTTAAAAGTGGATGAGGCTCATTAAGTGAAGGTGCGCCTCCTGCTGGAAGGTGGGCTTCTGCAAAGGAATAAAAGCAGCAGGAAACAAAAGCTGAGACACTGTGTGTGAATGCCAATCTTCACTTAAGACTAGAAAACCAGAAACCTGGTATCTTAATCTGCCTTCTCTTTGACTTTTGCACTTTTTCCATTTTTTTTAGGTTTTGTCATGTTGGCTTGCAGATGTGTTCTTTCACAGTAAATTGTTGGACATTTACAAATTATACATCAGAACTTTTTGCATAAATATATGGTCATAATTGATAATTGGGTCTTTGTTTTTTGTGTTTTATAATACTGAGAAGTATTTAGAAATATAAAATTGTGCACCATTTGCTATCTATTTATTATTTTTGCCTAATTATTTGTCTGCTAACTGAGCCGATATAAACCTATCCGATGTCAAAATGATCTGCTCATTCGGGACACGCTGGCTATCTATTCAGGTTTCAAACCCCCCAACATTTTATATATTCTGTCAGAATATCCCTATTGAAAAAGAATGAACTGTTTTTGGCTCCTCCTGTCACATGACAGGAAGTAGAGTGGTTGCGGGTTTGATCCTCAGTTTTCACATCATTGTCCAACATATTTTAACTATTATTTTGCATTTTGACATCCCAACATTTGCTTTTTTTTATGATGGCCAACGTTTCTCCCAGCACCCGTTCCAACGTCTAAATGATCTGCTCGTTCGGACATGTAGGCTCTTCTAGAAAATGTTCCCACATTTTCAATAATTTTGTATTTTCTGTTGGACCTTCATGGACAACTCGACACCTATTGTTGAAAATTCATTTTACATTATTGATCACATTTTGCGCGTGGCTCAGGTCGTCTCCAACATGATGGTCGCTGGTTGCCCAGTCGTTGAAGGCCTTTCAGTTCTGCTACTGAAATTGCGTCATCTGGTTTTTGTCGCCATGGAGAGCAAAGAAATAAAGCCATAGGAAAAGGAACCTTTGCTATGATATTCATTTTGCACCGATTTTGGTGGGAATTCCCATCTCTCGTTTCTTGACACCCTGAAGTTTGACTTGGTCAGAGAGAGCGATTTAGAAAATGAGGCGAATCCGTCGAACTGCTCATTGTCTTTGTGCTCATTGATTCGAAACCTCGGCACAAACCCAGCCAGCCGAGGAATAAATATAGGAGCATCGGGGAGCTAATTCAAGGAGCATCCTTTGTGAGGGATCGATCCAGAATGGGCGCATAAAGCTCGGCCTGGAAGTATTTGTCTTTAAAAGGCCCTGCTAGAAGTTATTGTGCGGCTGAGCCATCCAACAAGGAAGCGGCTGCTCGGGGGGTAATTAAACCCGGGTCGAGGCTGATTTATGCCCCATTTGACTGACGTGACACATTCTGTTGTCTGCGCTCATTTGTAGGTCTGCATGCTCATGCACACCAACACAGAGATTATCATTGACATTTTCATCCCCACATTGTGTGCAGGCACGGCATGAGGCTCTGACTTGTCTGTATTCCAAAAGGACATCCGTGTCACAGCAACCAGGGATCATGTCTGATCCCAGTGGAGGAAACAGTCTGACCCAGCCTGGCAGGACTTTTCAATTATTCACCGGCCCGCACGCGTGGCCCAAAGCTGTTTGCTGTTGCTCTCCGTAGCCACCATTTGCTGCATTCATGAATAAAACCACGCACGGGTCCAGCACTCCTCGCGAGTCACCTGCAACCATCACAATTCCGTTCACAAACCATTCAGCCTCCACTCCGCCTCTTTGTCAACAACAGGACGCCCTCACGTCACGGCCAAAGACATAAACGGGCGTCGCCTCACACAAGCATTTGGTTTTTTTAATAACCTTATGCAGTCTCGACATATTGTAGTCTGCAAATAGTGACCCGCCAGGGATTAGGGATTCACGTTCGGGGAGGTGCAGATACAAGTATGAGTCATCAGTGGACTGTCTCACTCGGGGGAAAGGCGGCTATCAGATTGTGAATATTGTGAACAAAGAGCATGAATATAAAGCACAAAATGCGACACTAAAAACTTTTTCTGGAGGAAAAATATGATTATACCGTATGAACTGCTTCGGTAGTCATTGGACCACCCGGTATTTCCACTCCGATGGCGCCAGGAAGCGTAGTCAACACAAGGACTCTTCAAGGTGGGCCACACGGTGGCTGTGTGGATAGCACGTCAGCCTCACAGTCAGGAGGTTCAGGGTTCTAATCTCCGTTGGCCATCTCTGTGCGGAGTTTGCATGTTCTCCCCGTGCGTGTGTGGGTTTTCTCCGGGTACTCCGGTTTCCTCCCACATTCCAAAAACATGCATGTTGGCTTCATTGGCGACTGTGTGAGTGTGAATGTCCAGGGTGTACCCCGCCTAAGCGGTATCAGATAAGCGGTATAAAAAAATGCATGGATGGACTCCTTAAGGTCACTTCTCTGCTCCAACTACTGTCACAGTTTGTTTCCATTCAAGTCCTTTACTTGCTATAATGTGATCATGTGACTGCACTGGCATCCATGACATCAGCGGGCCAAACATCATGATGCGTCTTCATCCAGCATGCGACTCCCTTTTTTCACAGCGTGTCTTCTGACCGAGATGAAGCTGAGTGGCAGCGAACGTGTCCAACAGAGTCCTCTGATTACAGACTCTATTTTTCGGCTCTGCCAAGACCGGTGGCCACGTAGGAGGTCGTGTTCCTTGAGTTCAAACACATTTTAAGTGTAGCCTGCAGCCCCGGAACTTTGATGTGCTCTGCTTTAAAATGATCCATGCAATCTACGGTATATATTACTGATATGATATCATTTATACAGGCCACTCCCCAAGCCAAACTTTGCTCGTTCAGGGCTTGTGGGAAAGGTTTTAAATGAGGGCATGTGGTTCTGTGGGGCTGTGCTTTCCAAAAACGAGCATCTTAGGTTAACTGGACACTCTAAAAAGGTGTGAATGAGTTGTTCGCCAGCACGGCGTCTCTCGGCTCCACGAGTGTTTTTAAAGCAACAGCTCTCAGCACATATAAGAGGCGATGATGGCTGATTTTTGCTCGGCGGTCACGCTGGCATGCCTGAGTGGAATCTTCCGCAGCGCAGGATTCTGATAGCGGTCATCAATACTGCCGACGAGGAGTGACATCTCTGTCAGTGGATCGCCGCAGGTACAGCACTCGCCTCACGTGATTATAATTCATTTTGCAGCCATGCCGGGAATGATGAAGACTCTCCTAGTCTAGGTATGCTGGAGCCTATCCCAGCTGTCTTCGGGGGGTACGCCCCGGACTGGTCGCCAGCCAATTACAGGGCGGTGGCATGATTAAGATGATTAAGCGGCTCCACTTAAGTCATCTCATTCATGCCTTCCAGAACAAATAAATATTTCATAATTTTTTTTTTAATTTACTTGTTGAACATTGGAGGGCTTTGGGGGCAAAAAGCCAAAGTATTTGAATGAGTTTGACTTTATTTTCCTCAAAGAATTGCAATCATTATACACTGCTCCCAAAAATGAGAGGAAGACTTTAAAAACACATCAGATCTAAACAGGACAAAATGATCTTGAATATTTTTCCTGATAATAAGTAGGTGATGCATTAGTAACAAAATGATGCCACATAATTTGATAGAAATGAAAATGATCACCCTATGGAGGGGGGAAATCAAAGACACCCCAAAAATGAAAGAGAAAAAATGATGCAGCAGACTGGTCCATTTTGCCAAAATGTTATTGTAGCAACTCCAAATGATTCTCAGTAGTTTGTGAGGCCCCCACGTGCTTGTACGCATGCCTGACAACGTAGGGGCATGCTCCTAATGAGACCACGGATGGTGTCCTGGGGAATCTCCTCTCAGATCTGGACCAGGGAATCACTGAGCTCCTGGACAGTCTGAGGAGCAACCTGGCGGCGGCGGATGGACCTAAACATAATGTCCCAGAAGTGTTCTATTGGGTTTAGGTCAGGTGAACATGCTATCAATTCCTTCATCCTCCAGGATCTGCCTGCATACTCTAGCCACATGAGGTCGGGCATTGTCGTGGACCGGGAGGAACCCAGGTCCCACTGCACCAGCGTAGGTTCTAACAATGGGTCCAAGAATTTCATCCTGATACCTGCTAGCAGTCAGGGTGCCATTATCTAACCTGTAGAGTCCTTCCAGGGATATGCCTCCCCAGACCATCACTGACCCACCACCAAACCGGTCATGCTGAATGATGTTGCAGGCAGCATAACCTTCTCCACGGCATCTCCAGAACCTTTCACGTTTGTCGCATGTGCTCAGGTTGAACTTGCTCTCATCGGTTAAGAGCACCGGGTGCCAGTTGCATATCTGTCAATTCTGGTGGTCTATGGCAAATGCCAATCGAGCTCTACGGTGCTGGGCAGTGAGCACAGGGCCCACTACAGGACGTCAGGCCCCCAGGCCACCCTCATGGATCCTGTTTCTGATTGTTTGGTCAGAAACATTCACACCAGTGACCTGCTAGAGGTCCTTTTGTAGGCCTCTGGCAGTGCTCATCCTGTTCCTCCTTGCACAAAGGAGCAGATACCGATCCTGCTGAGGGTTTAAGGACCTTCTACGGCCTTGTCCAGCTCTCCTGGAGTAACTACCTGTCTCCTGGAATCTCCTCTATGCTCTTGAGACTGTGCTGGGAGATACAGCAAACCTTACAACAGTACGTATTGATGTGCCATCCTGGAGAACTTGGACTACTTGTGCAAGCTCTGTAGCGTCCAGGTACAGCACCATGCTATCAACAGAGATGTTGATCCAAGCCAAATGAAAAACTACAGCAGCAGGTCAGTCAGTAAAAAATCAGCCAAAAGAGATGAGGAGTCAGTGGTCTCAACCTGAAAAACCATTCCTGTTTTGGGGTCTGTCTCATTGTTGCCCCTCTGATGCACCTGTTGTTGATTTCATTAACAACAAAGCAGCTAAAACTAATTAACAACCCCCTCTGCTACTTAACTGACCAGATCAATATCCCAGAAGTTTGACTGATAGGTTACTATACTCTGCTTAAAAAGTGTTCCTCTAATTTATTGATATTATTTTGTATATTTTTACATTGACTTACAGTTGCTGTTTCATTTATTGTTAAATTCTCTACAAATAAGTGTGTTGATATATATTTTTGGCATCAAATATTCTGGTTATAATCACAATCAGGCAAAAATCACAAAATCGTTCCATGAAAGTGAAATAAATGTATTGGTATCAACCATACCGACCCTCTATTTACTTGGTATGGGAGAGATGAAAAATTAATAGCATTGCCCACCTGCTGGTTTTGCTTGTATTTTGTTCTTTTAATATGTTCAAACAATTGCATGGAATGAAGGGAATAAGCAAACAATAAATAAAAACAATAACAACCAGTCCAGGGTGTACCCCGCCTCTCGCCCGAAGTCAGCTGGGATAGGCTCCAGCATACCCCTCAACCCTAATGAGGATAGAAAATGGATGGATGGAATAAATAATAAAAAACAGAACAAATTCATTCAAGGATGAATTAAATATCCGAATAAGAGCTTTTTTTGGCATTGAACTTCTCATGTAATGTCTGCCGCTGATGCCCTAATCAAGCCTCATGAATGACTCCCTTCATCCCGGAGAAGATGCTCGGTGACGAGCGGCATGGAGCAATGACAACCATCGTGCCAAAAGCAGGCAGCTCAGATAAAGCTGCTCTACTGAGCCGCCAGCAGGGGGTCTTTGAGCCGTCTCCAGCAGACGAGCGGAGAGGAGAATTTAGGGAGATGCGGCGCAAACAAGCAAACAGTGTCTGAAGATAAACAACAATGCCGACAACCATACACCCCCGCTTCCCCGCCGCCACCATTGTGGGGTTTCCGATTGAAATGCAAAGCCCTGCTCGAACGGTTCTTTGCTAAGAACGCAGCTGTAGACGGTGAAATGCATTACATGCGTCGTTACACTGCTTCGAATGACAGGCTTCTGTAATCCAGCCTCACTGCTGCCCTTATGAAATGAAGCTTTCAGTGTCTAATCCAACTGCACTCCCAATCCCAGACAATGACGGCCGATTATCAAAGGTCAAGCAGAATGAGCAGTCTTAGCCCGCGTTTGTTTGGGTGCTCAATGCAGCTGCAGCATTTGCACGTTGACTTCCTTGCATGCAAACAAATAAAGAGGAAGAAAAACACAAGTTAGCTCCGCTGTTGTCAGACACAAACGGACAACAACGTTTACGTCTTTCGAAGCCTTTGTTTTCTCTCGCAAAAGCTTTTTTATCAACGTGTGCAAAAAAAATGCGTTTTTGTCGCAAACCATTTCAGCCTCTCTGTCCCAATGCAGAAATGCAACCTTCCAATGGGGTCAGAACGCCCCATTTTGGGGAAATGTTACAAATGTTTGACAGACAGTAGGAACTGGAAAGGAGAAGGTACGTGTACACGTCACAAGCAGCATCCGTGAGTGTTTAAGGACATCAGAAACATTTTACTCCGACACCACAGTTCCATCTCAACCACGACCCCCAGCATTAGTTTAACAATACGTGTGTATTATGTGAGACAGGCTCTGTTTTTACTGTTTTTTGTTATGATTTGATTTTTAGAAGTGTATTTTTTGATTTAAAAAAAAAGAGTCCATTTAATATTTATAGTTAAAATATATATATTGTATATTTGTTGTTTAGTTTATTTAAAAACTCTTGACATTCCAAAGACAGTGTTTACCACTATAATATATGATGTCCACTCCATATGATGCTATACTGTGCAATTCATAAAAATTGGTCTCTCAAAAATGTTGTTAATAATATAAGTGATCAACAATAATTTGTGGGGCGATTACCGTCTAGCAAAATATTGCGACAGAGCTACACGTGTTTTTTATCAGCCCAGACGTGAATCACCTTTGCCAATGTAGAGATCTTCCTTCCTTTACGACTGAACTGCTTTCTCAACATAAACCTGCCCAACCCAGCATTTGAGGTGCAGCTGCTCATTTTGAGCATTTTATTTCTATTCTGGGAGTTTTGGGGGTTTTAAACTTTTGATCAGGAACTTATTGCGTCCCATCACCGTTTGAACATCATGCTTGCGTTGATCCATTACAGTTTTTCCAATAATAAATTATCGCTGTTTCATGGTTGACTATGAACTGTTACTAGTCAAAACCCATTGAAAGACAAGTCATATGTGGTATTCGGGTCACCAGGTATCAGTAATGTTACATTGATGACACATGGATGAAGAGTTTGACAAAGTTTCCCTCCCATTCTGTGTGGCAGTGGTACGTTTTTGGCTTCTTACATTGTCCTTCTT